>CM060116.1:5855616-6210616 GCA_030522415.1 Channallabes apus
ATCAGAAGACTTAGCGATTAGACGTTAGCCGCGATTAGCCGTTAGCCCTTTATAGACGGTAAACCCAAACGCGGAAGCAAGCAAGTAGGCAGGATAACCACGTGAATTAGTGTAAGGACTCTCACAGAAAGAGGGCAAGGGAAAAACACACATTTAACCCGCGTCCTATAAACACGCACTCGAATCTGAAAGTAAACAATCTGAACCGACATGGCGAACTCAGTGACTAAGCTCTATGCGGTTTGTTTACTCCTCTTATACTTCCGGGTTCGCGCCCGCATTACTTCCGGGTCCTAGTGCCGGTCGCGCAGTGCGTGTGTGCGTGCGACAAATAGTATTTTTTTAATTTAATTTTTGGTTAATAATATTTATTTTTATTTAAAAAAAAAACAGGCAAGTGTATGGTTACATGTAAATAAAAAAGTTTGAAAGTAATTCATATTGTGTTGGCAGGTTTATAGTAACAGCAAACCAGAAGTCAGAATATCTGCTGAGGGGTTTAAGTCATTCATAGTGTTTTGAAGTCTAAATATTTGCAACTTCCTTGACATATAGTTTCTTTTTAGCCTGAATTAGATTTAATTACATCGGACGAATATCTATTACCTGTTTATTTTAGTATCATCATTACATATAAATAAATAATTAAAAAAATAGGCAATAATAATAATTTAAAAAATGCATTTCTCTAGGGAAATATTATATCGCAAGAAATATCGTTATCCCAGTATTCAACAACAATATCACATATCTTCCTAATATCGTGCAGCCCTAGTATGAATCAGATTGTTGTGTAGTGGATTGTGCTCCTGTATTGTGCTGACCTTTAGTTGATTCTGTTGGTTTTACGTGCATATCTGTTTTTTGTTTTTTTGACCTGTAGGTGGTGTTGGCCTTTATAAGACCTGGCCACACCACTCTCTCTCTCTCTCGCTCGCTCTCTCTCTCCTACAGATTGCTGCTGGTGAAACCTGCACCATACATTCTCCACTACAGCGTAGCTTACAAACTCATTTACAAATATATTTATAGTAGAAGCCTTTGATTTGTGTTTTCATTTTGTTGCACTCTCTTTGAGCCAAGGCATGTGTATCATAATGGTGGCTCTTTCTTGTGGGATTCTATTACACTTAGTACGTCTTAGATTAGATTTAATTTGCAGAGTTCCATCTGGGGAAACATTAGGATTTGTGTTTCATTTAAAGCAGCGTTTAAGATTCCAGATTAGAAAGAGGAGAATTCCAATCTTTTGTTGCTTTCCTTTCTCTTATTTTCGAGGTTATTTTTTTGCCGGTTTGAGGTTTGGTTGTTTGTTGTATCATTGGTCAAATGTTCAATGCAGAGTTTAGTTTTTAAAATCGTCTTGAGCCTAGTAACCTCAGGTTAATTCTGTTAGGCAGTATTGAGTATTATCGCTACGTATTGAAAAATTGATATTGCACTGTCTGATGAATTGCCCAGCATTACTTATTTGACAGTGAAAAGCTCCATAAAACAGACAGCTAGTATGAGGTCCTGTAGTTCATGTGGGCGAGAGACGCCGCTTGGTCAAGTTCAAGTGTTTATTAAGACAAAAGTTCAATAAGCACCAGGGGTAGCCTGTCCGCAGGGGTATAGTGGTTAATGCTCCAGGATATGAGTGTGATAGTTCAGGAAAAAAAAAATGGCAGGACAAAGTGGAAGGTACTTGAAGGCCAGAGAGTGTAACCCAAGTGGGTAATTCGGGGCAGCAAACAAGCTTCTTTGTTTTTTAGTGTGATTTATTTTCTACATTCTACAACAATACTGGGGATTTCAAAACTATAAAATAACACATGGAATTAGGTCATTACGTAACAAGAAAAACACCAGTTAGTTGTTATTTTAAGACACAGAGGTCGGCCTTTCTGTAATAGTTCTTGCAAGAACAGTATTGTGTCAAGTGCATTTGCAAAATCCGTCCAGCACCATAATGTAACTGTCTCTCATGAAGGCCGTCCCAGGAGGACGAGACCAAAACCTACCTCTGCTGCAGACGAGAAGTTCATTTAGAGTTATCAGCCTGAAAAATGACCAATTAACAGCAGCTCAGATTAGAGGCGTTATGAAGTCTTTACAGAGCAGAAGTAGCAGAAACATCTCAATATCAACTGTTCAAAGGAGATTCATGCATTTTTTTGGATGCCTTCAGCAAAACTTTACAATGTAGAAAGAAATTTAAATCAGGAACCATCATGGAGTTAAGAAAGTGACCCCAAACTTTTGAACGGTAGTGTATATTAAAATTTCCCTTTCAATCCAAACTATTTTAGAAGTTCGTGCTGCAGCAGTTTTTTTTTCTGCACTTGAACCAGAAACCCTTGTGTGTCCGTGACCCTGTTCCTGGTTCATCGGTTGTCCATCATATTGAGGCAGTAAAATACTACAGGTGGTGAGCTCTAAACTATTACATTGGCAGGAGCAAATTATTTGAAGAAGAAGAAGAAGAATATTCAATTATTGTCACATGTACTTTTTACAGCACAGCGAAATTTCTTCTTCGCATATCCCAATTAGGAAACTGGGGTCAGAGCGCAGGGTCAGCCAGCTTACAGCACCCCTGGAGCAGTTAGGGTTAAGGGCCTTGCTCAAGGGCTCAACAGTGGCAACTTGCCAATGCTGGGGTTCGAACCCCCGACCTTCCGATCAGTAACACAGAAACCCACAGCCTTAACCGATTGAGCCACCACTGCCCCATAGACGTAATCGGCAGGATTTGCTAAGTAAGTTTAGAATTGTAACAAAAATCAGGGGAAAAAATTATTCGGAATCTTTATAAAAATATTTATAAAATCGTGATTCTTACAGAATCGCAGTACAAATCATATCGGCACAAATTTATCATGATAATTGTACTGGGTGATCGCTGGTGATTCCCACCCATAATATACATGTTATTTACTACAGTATATTAAGGGAAATAAAATATTTATTTAGAGCTATGATTGTGGCCCATATTTATTCATTCTATAGTGCACTATATAGGGAGTGAGATGTATAACTTTGGACAGCGAGTAACTCTGTCTGTTTTTTAATACATTTTAACTTAATAAACGAGCGAGGTCTTGTTGTACAAGTAGGTACACTTGCACTTTGTCTGCCGAGCATCACATGATCACAACTGAGCCAATGGTTACTTCTCTACATCTCTCATGCTCAGTCTGTGTGCATCACTTGTATTTGTGCGCGTGTAAAGCAAAAGCACGTATGATTAGTGAGGTTCCGTGTAAAGATCCAAAATCTCTTGTGTCGTTCTACGCATAGTCGCCTCCCTCCTCTTATCTTACTTTAGCTTCCCACACACACACTTTTCAAAGGTAATGTGAAGATTAATTTGTTTTAATTTTACTTTATATTTTGTATTAATGTTTTTAATGTAAATATTTTTGGGTTGTGGAACAAATCATCAGAGTTTTTATTATTTATTATGGTGAAATGTGCTTCGACATACAAGTGTTTTGATATAAAAGAACGAATTATGCTTGCCAAGGTTTGACTGTACAAGGTTTTGATTAAATAAATTAAAAAATAAATAAATAAACTAACTTTGCTTTCTGGAAAAGCAACATCTAATGTACAGTAGAGGAGCTCCGCTAACATCCGTGTGTGTGTGTGTGTGTGTGTGTGTGTGTGTGTGTGTGTGTGCACTGCTCTGGTCTCCACTGGGAATACTCTTGATATTGAGTTTGGCCTGATGGGGATGGTGTAATGTGTTGAACAGTTCCGTGTTTTACACAAGCATGCGGTTTTGGAGCATCCTCCACCTGGAGGTCTCTCTCTCTCTCTCTCTCTCTCTCTCTCTCTCATAAACACACATGCACACACATGCATGACATTCGAGTGGGAGAGAATTCTTCAAGTGGGAAATTATAACACTGCAGTGTTCCTCATGAAGAACACAGAATGGGGAGGAAAAAGAAGAAGAAGAAGAAGAAGAAGAAGAAGATGGAAGGAGAAAGAGAAAACTGCAATGAACAACAAGCTATCGGAAATGAGGAAGACCAAAAAAAGAAAGTTGATGTATAAGAGGAAGAACAAAACCAAGAGTAATAAGCAAAAGAAGCAGAAAAACTATAAGAATAATAAAATGCGGAGATACTGGATAAGAACAACAAAAACATTTCGGAGAAAAGGAAAAATACGACCGTTTTAAGATATTTTTTTTTTTGCAAATCCCTTGACAGAGCTGACCAAGAAACCAGCACGCACGAACACACACACACACACAAACACGAGAGCCAATCAGAGCTCAGTCTTCAGCTTTCTCAATCTCAGGAAAAAAATATTTGTATATAAAGGGATGTGGAGCCTCAGAGCTGATCAGGTGATCAACAAAGCTGAATGAAGTGAATCATGTGAGTCTCAGTTTGACTCACTGACAATGGAATTAGAAAATATGGGCACACACACACACACACACACACACACACACAAGGGACTGGAACATAGAGCAGAGTCATCAAACTAAATAAGATTCACAGTGGTGTGTGTGTGTGTGTGAGAGAGAGAGAGAGAGAGAGAGAGATTAAAGGCCAGGTTGTCACTTTGTGGTTGTTTGATCCTCCTAGACTGCAATATTGCTTTTCCTGAAAGTCTCGCCTTAAAGGAGTTTCACAAGATCAAGGAACGTGTGTGTGTGTGTGTGTGTGTGTGTGTGTGTGTGTGCGCATGTGAGTGAGTGAGTGAGTGAGAGAGAGAGAGTGAGAGAGAGAGAGAAAGATTCTACCAAATCACCACACCAGCCATAATATTTACAAAATATTTGCTTGTTTTATACTTTAGATTTCCAGAAAGCATTTCAGTCCATTTGGCACAAAGGTTTTTTATTTATTTATTTTTAATAAAATTATCTAAAACATTAATCATCTTCAAATCCGTGCCAGCAAAAAATAAGTGCAGAATAAAAACTGCAAAGCGGCGCGGTTATAGTATAGTATATAGTAGTTAGCACTGTCGCCTTGCACCTCCAGGGTCTGGGTTCGATTCCCCGGCCAGGCTCGATTCCCGTCTCTGTGTGCATGGAGTTTGCATGTTCTCCCCGTGCTTGGTGGGTTTCCTCCGGGTACTCCGGTTTCCTCCCATAGTCCAAAGATATGCAGGTTAGGCTAATTGGCGTTCCTAAATTGACCGTAGTGTGTGATTGGGTGTGTGAGTGTGTGTATGTGTGTGTGCCCTGTCCAGGGTGTACCCCGCCTAGTGCCCGAAGTCTCCTGGGATAGGCTCCAGGTCCCCCGCGACCCTGAACACAGGATTAAGCGGTACAGAAAATGAATGAATGAATGAATAAAAACAGCAGACAAAAGACCTAAATCGTGGAGTGAGACAGGGCTGCTGGCTGAGCCCGAACCTATTTAATATTAACACATTGACCTCCATATTCCAGCCGTCTCCAGCACCCGGTCTCTCTCTACGCGAGTCGGAGGTCAAGTTCCTGCTGTATGCAGACGACCTGGTCCTGCTGTTCCCCAGCACTCAGGGTCGACAGCACAACCTGGTCCTGCTGCAGCACTACTGTCCCACCTGAGCCCTGGCTACCGAATTCACAAAAAATAATAAAAAAAAAAAAAAAAAG
This sequence comes from Channallabes apus, assembly GCA_030522415.1. Classification (NCBI taxonomy): domain Eukaryota; kingdom Metazoa; phylum Chordata; class Actinopteri; order Siluriformes; family Clariidae; genus Channallabes; species Channallabes apus. The sequence goes on from CM060116.1 coordinate 5,861,207, forward strand.
AGTAATAGAGTACACCACACTTCACTCAGGGACAGTGAGACGTCTTTTAATATTTAATTGTAATCTTTGTTCATATACTCATGTCTTAATTTAATATTTTAAATTAAGTAACATCTGTATGAGAGAGAGAGAGAGAGAGAACCAAATCATCGTTCTCTTTCCAGCTCCTTTCATTTCCTCATCACACACACACACACACACAGAGTGAATGAGATGACATTAGTATTTATAGTGAAGTGTTTGTGTGACCTTTGACCTCAGCGTGATGAATGAGTACCAGCGTTCTCTGCTCTGCTGAAGCTGCAGAAACGTCTCGTTAAGCACCACAAGGTGAGGGCGAGGACAAATACCGACACACACACACACACACACTAATGAAATTCATAAATTTATAATTACAGAATTAATTTATTTAAATAAGGACTCATTAAAGTTTAAAGCTGTGAATAAAGACAAGAAAAGTGAAATGAAGGTGAGAGTTTAGTCTGAGTTACACTGTATACACAAACATACTGTACACACACACACACACACACACACACACACAGTTCACCAGGCTAAAGCTAGCCTCATGCTAATCTTGGTAACCTCGGTGTCACGAGATCCGAGTCTTCTTTATTTTAGTTAATCTCTGCTGATTGAGACATTTCTGTGCTAACGTGCTAATGATGTATAGCGTGTGATTAGCACCGCGGATGGTAGCTTCTGCATGTTAGCGCTAAACCTCATTTAGAAGAATGAGGAAGAAAGATTTCACTCCGAAATCATCCACATGAAACACGTTATTAATGAACTTATTAAAATCCTCGTACCAGACGCCTCTCTCTCTCTTTCTTTCTCTCCTAAGGTTCTGTGTTAAAGCAGACTCAGTACAGAGAACCTACGCTGGTCATATTCACACCGACAATACTAACGGCACACTGCGTGACGGCTGTGCGATGCAACATAGGAAATTTATCACGTAAATAGTTCACCCTTTTATTCCAAAGGTCACATGGAGAAACACAAGTTACACTGATTTAGTGATAACGTAACACACACACACAGACAGAAAATCACCAAAACACTGATTGATTGTAACACAGCATCTTTTTTACATTTTTTTTAATTTTTAATTTTTTTATTGATTTACAAACAAACATTTCTCAGTCAGGTCATGGTCACCGTGATGAAGTCAAACACCAATGTCCTGCCCCCCAACACCAAATTGACCCCCCCCCCCTAAAAACACCATCTTCCTGCCCCAACAACACCACCCCACCCGTAACACCTGTCCTAAAAACACCACCCTACCCACTCATTATCACTAAATCAGTGTAACTTGTGTTTCTCCATGTGACCTTATTTAATTATTATTAAATCATTAAATTTTTAATATTTACTTAAATTATTTAAGTAATAAATTTAATATGATGCATCATACACACTACCCACTAACAACAACCCGCCCGATCACCCCCACCCTACCTTAAATACCTCACCCAAAATACCCCTGCCCTACCCCAAAACACTTTACCCCACCCCTAACACCACCTTCTGCCCCAAAAACAGAAGAACAAAATCCAGTGCCTGAACATCGACCCCGCCCAGCCCCTTTTACAATCTCCTTTTCCTGGGCCGTGTGCATCGGTGCGGTTTAAAACGAGGCCAAGCTGGTCTCCAACACACATCTCTTTCGCAGTGCAGAGGTGGAGCAGTGTGTGAATTAGTATTTTCACGGCTCTGTTACCGTGTAAGGTGCGAGTGTGTGATGTTAACTGTCTGTATGCTGCTTCACTTAAGCGGAACAAACCGTCCCAATAGGCTCCTCCTCGTCTCATTTCCATATCTACACAGCAGCAGGGAAAAAAAGAGGACACACACTCACTCTCTCTCTCTCTCTCTCTCTCTCACACACACAGAGAACATCAGACAGACAGAGCGCCAAGGTCACACCGTCAATTTCTCTCCTGACTCATTTAGCATTCTGCTTTGTGTGTGTGTGTGTGTATGTGTGCAAGACTTGAACCTCACATGTTAAGGATGCGCTGCTCACTAAAACTGAGCTGCATCAGGAATGATAATGGAGAGAGGAATGGCCATGAGGCCGTGCAGCGAATCAGGAGCACCGTGTCGTGTGCTCTGTTTTAGCTCAGTTTCTTATTCTGTCACATACACACCTTCAGTTCACTGTGGGCGTGTCCCAAACCGCATGCCAAAGAAGACGAGTGTACAGAAAAGTGAACACGAGCACACTGCACGATGAGTGCGACGAGGAACTACATACATAAAGTCTGTTTAACTATTGAAGTAATTAAATTATCAAACGTCTAAACATTCATTAATCGCCAGTGTATTATAAATCCTTACAATAATTAACTGGGTGCATTATGTATTTAAGAAGAGCACACTGCTTAGTTAAGTGCACAGCCTAATTAAGACGAGTGCAAGTAGTAAAGATGAGTGCACTGTATAGTGTGGACCATTAAAGATGAGTGCACTAGGCGGTGAAGACAACTGCACTATACAGTGAAGATCACCTTGTAATGAGGACAAGGACACTACGTAGTGAATACAAGTGCACTATGAGGTGAAGACAAGTGCACCAAATAATGAACAGCGTGAGGAACTCCATACTGAAAAGATTTAAGTCATATTAAATTAATTAAGTAATTAAGTGATTCATTAACCTTCATTAATCAGAAATGTATTCTAAATCATTATAATAATTAACAAATGCATTGTGTGGTTGAAAGCACACTACATAATAAAGTCAAGTGCACTACCTAGTGAAGACAAGTGCACTATGTAATGAAAACAAGTGCATGTAAGGAAGATGAGTGCACTATGTAGTCAAGGTGATTGAAGACGAGCGCACTATGGAGTAAATACAAGGGCACTATGTAGTAAAGATGAGTGAGATGAATGCACTACATAGTGAAGAGGAGTGCACTATGCAGTGAAGACGAGTGCATTATATAGTGAATATGAGTGAAGACGGGTGCACTACTTAGTGAAGACCAGTGCACTACGTAGTGACGATAATCGAAGAGGAGTGCACTACATAGTGAAAACAAGTGCACCACGTAATGAAGACAAATGAACTTTGTAGTGGAGATGAGTAAAGACGAGTGTATTATACAGTGCAGACAAGTGCATTATGTAGTGAATATGAGCATACTCGTCATCGTTCATGTTCACTACATAATGCATTCGTCTTCAAGTGGACATGGACATGAGGACCTACATACTGAAAAGATCATAGCTTGCTTAGCCATTGAATTAGAGTTTTAGTAATTAAGTGATTAAATGTCAATGTTCTTTCATCTCGCGTTTATTATAAATCATTATAATAATTAACCGAATTATAATTCATCATTAAAATTTATTACTTAATTATTACAGATTAAATTAATGAGATTATACGAGTGAACGAGATGAGAGCATGTGAACTGGGTTATGTCTGATTTTTGGCCTTCTGATTTAACAGAAAAAATGATTTTAACAAGTGTGTGTGTGTGTGTGTGTGTGTGTGTGTGTGTGTGTGTGTGTGTGTGTGTGTGTCGGATTCACCTTGTAATCACTCAATGGTTCCCTACAGAGCACTCCTGAGTGTGCTGGTGATTAGAAATAAAGTGAGCATTAGAACGTTATAGTGTTGAGTCTCAGTGGTTCTATAATGAGTGTAGTACTGCGTCATGCTGCTCTACATTCTACAATGGCTTAAAAGTCTGTATAATAGTGCACTATGTAGTGCTCATGGAGATGGGAGCGAGGGGTAGAGAGGCAGAGAGATTGTAGTGAGGTGCAGAGAGACAGGAATGAAGTTCAGCAGCACAGCAGAAAAGTACAGAGAGACAGTGGCGACGTTCAGAGAGACAGTGGAGAGATGAAGAGAGACAGGAGTGAGTGAGGTTCAAAAGACAGCAGTGAGCTGCAGAGAGACAGAGACAGGGTGAAGAAAGACAGAAGGTGGTACAGAGAGACAGGTTCTGTGAGGAGAGATTCAGGACACAGAGATGGACATTTCCAGATCAGATGGAATAATGTGGATTGTGGTGATAAAACACGCGCACACACACACACATACACCAGGCACACTGACAGTAAACAGATGATTTAAAAAATAAACACATTTCCTGTATGAAGATGACGCTTCCGTATCTCTCTCTCAGTATTCCAGGCTCAGCTGGAACGATCGTCCTGAGCGGAACGCCGAAACTCAGCCCTCTGTTAGAAAACCAATCTCAGCTGGAACGTTGGAAAGCTGATCTCAACGCTGATTTTATTAGAATGACAATGAAATGGACATAAAATAAATCGAAATGCTGCGTCTGGCTTATGGGGCACGTCTGCGTCTGTCTGTCTGTTAATCCGTCTGTCTGTCTGACTCAATTCAACGTTATATCCCACAGATATGTTTTTCTCACGGTAACTCGCAGAACAGAGGGCGAGACAGAACTGATTGTGTGTGTGTGAGAGAGACAGTGTGTGTGTGTGTGGTGTGTGTGTGTGTCCTACGTAGAACATATGGTTCTTACTGATGAAGAACTCAGAGAAATGCCAACAAGGCTAGCTAAGGAGACATTGTGGCAGTGTGTGTGTGTGTGTGTGTGTGTGCATGCGTGTTTTTCGGAGAGGCTAATTTGTGTAAATGTATGCTTTTGTGTTTTGGTGTTTGTTGAAGTGGGACGTGTTCCCTCGTTCCTCGTGGATGGTGTAAGGAGTTGAAACGCGTCTGAGGCGGATGTGGATCAATTCCACCCTCAGGTAATGAAGTCATTTAGGAAGCAGATCAATGAGGAGCTGATTAAAGGGCCGAATCTGTAGAGCAGTGGCATTACACACACACACACACACACACACACTCAGATATAGAATGAAATTGAATCGATATAGGGAGACATGTTTTTTTAAGGAAACAGGATGTGCTGATTTTGCACTAATTTGGAAAATGAGAAAGAATGTTTTTCTCTGTGTGTGTGTGTGTGTGTGTGTGTGTGTGTGTGTGTGTGTGTGTGTGTATGGTACAAAGATGTTATTTCCAGTTAAACGCTGAGTATTGTAGAGAGTATCAGTAGAGTTTTGTGTGGTTCTGTAAACATTACACACTGTATGCAGCGTTGGATGATGATGTCATAATGAGTGTTACAGCAATTGACCAATCAGCAGTGGTTACAGTGGAGTGTGTGACTGTAGTGAGATCTTAATCTTAACGTGCAGTTACACACTCACTCATACACCATAATCACACAATCACTATAATCACTCACACGCTTTTTTGTTTCTTTTATCTATACTTTCTAATGTTTATCTTTCTGTCTGTAATCCTGTCGCACTCCTCCTTTTTTTTTTATTAGATCTCGGTCAGCTTATTAGGGATCATTTGACCACGTGTGCACACGGGCTCACACACATGCGCAACACACACACACACACACACGCACCAGCAGGAACCATTACTGAATCACACTGGTGCACTTTTACATCAAAAAGACCTTCGGTTCCTTATTATAGCTCTCTCTCAGTCACCATGGAAACGGTGATGGCTGACCAATCAGGTGAGGATTTGGGTCTCTAAGATGATTTATATTAATACAAGGACAGGCGGTGTGTGTGTGTGTGTGAGAGAGAGAGAGAGAGAGAGAGCGACTGCCCCTGTGTGTTCTCTCCAGAACAACATGATCCACTTTAGGTTTTTACTAAAACTGGAACAGTGAAGAAGAGAAAGAGAGATCTGAGACAGGAACCCAAGGTTGGAGCAGAACCCAGAGTCACCTCTATAGGTCACATGATAATGGTTACTTAAAGTAAGTGATAATGTGGAGCACATGATGAGTGTTCAGCCTGAGGCTGTTCTTAATTACTCATTAAAACCAGAAGTCTTTCCATAAATCAGCTACAGGTCTGCATGCGCTCGCTGTCCAGAAATGACTCGAGTCATAGAACATCATTTTGGACACAGAACAATTGTGATCGGCATGAAGAACATTTACAGATAGACTCACATGCACACACACACTGACACAGGACACAACCAAGGAGGTGACTCTGCAAAGTTGTGATTTTTTTCACCACTTTTGGGGATTTTTTACATTTTATTTAATCCTTGAGGTTGAAAATGTGTCTTGTGTATGTCGTAAAAAATTAAGAATTGAATGTGGAGGGCTGAATGTTCTTAACGAGCATTGTAACAGTACGAAGGATTTGACAGACTGTTAAAAGATAATACGAGTGCAGAAATAACCAACAAAACATGGCCACTGGTGGGTCAGTGGTACTGCAGGATTCTCACCCGCCATGCAGAAGTTCAATGCCCACCCAATGCTCAAACCTCAGCCACTGAATGCAGTGCCAGTTCCAACCCCGGTGAAAATGGGAGGGGTGCGTCAGGTAGGGCATCCGGTGTAAACCCTGCGACCCCATGATGGGAGAATACGAAAGACTAACAACAAAATGATCAGAACATCTCTCTGTCTGGTGATTTAGTCACAGTAATTCTGAGTTACAAAGTCTTATGATAAGCTGAGGATATAAAACACACTACAGATGCCACTCTGGGATCAGTTCCAGGACCCGGAGGATACGAAAAATCAACAGATGCTCAAGTCCCTTATATAAAGTGAACAGTATTTGTACTGTAAATAACTCACAGACATCCTCTTCATTTCTAGATGACTTATAATACCTTATACAATCTAAGTGTACTGTAATTAATTGTTGTACTGTATAGTATAAAAAAAAATGTCTCGGTTGGTGTGTCGGTGCAGGAAAAGGCTCGGGAAGCAGGAGGAATTTCTGCTTATGCAGTGCACATGTTTAAAACCTCGACAGAAACTCGCAGCTTTCACTTTGTGGTGTGTTTGTTTGTGTTTGTGTGCGTGTACATGTCTTGCAAGCTCTGCATGCTGCATCTCTCTCTCTCTCTCTCTCTCTCTCCCCCTACAGAGGCATGTTCAAAGTCAAGTCTTGATAAATGGATTTTTTTTAATATACTGTATATATATTTCCATCTACAGTTGATTAAATTAATGTTTTTTTTGTTTATTTGTGTTTTTTTTTTTTTGTCAGAATGGGTGGGGTTTCAGCATTGCCTTGGTGGGATTTGTCAGTGTGATCTGGCAACCCCCGGTTAAATTATATGTAGGATCTGCCATGACGGGTCAACACTGTCCCTCTCAGTGTATTTTTACATCGAATGTAAAAGTGAGACAACGCTTTATCAGATTGACGAAGCCAGAAATGTTACACATCCCATGTCTATAAACATTGTTTCACTACACGTTTATTTTCACTTCAATATTTTACATTATTAATGTAAATACAAACTGTACATTAACATTTAATTGGTCTCTAATTAAAAAAACAACAATTTGCTGCTGAGTTCGTCTCAAAGCCTGATAAGGGACTATACGGATAAATAATACATGATAACATCCTGTGGTGCTGTAATAATTTACACACACACACACACACACACACACACACACACACACACACACACACACACACACTGCTGTTGCCGTGGCGATCTAAGCAATATTGGACACATGGGATGACAAACAGTGCAGTGCTGTGGGGAGTGTGTACGTGTGCAGACTTTAAAAGTGTGTGTGACTGTGTGTGTGTGTGTGTGTGTGTGTGAAATAAATTGGGCCACATTCTAGTAAGTTCTTATGTTCAGTGTTCAAAAGGCTGAAACTAACATCCAGTGTTGAAGAATTTGAGACAGAACCATAAAACATGTTCAAGAGTTCTGAATGTGGCGGAGCCTTAACGCATTACAGTCCATCATAGGTTCTAGTTCCCTTTTGTTTCTGCAAGGACTAGAAAGAACATTTGAACACATTTAAAGGACATACATTTAAAATTTTCACCTCCAAGCGAAAAAACTGTGGTTTTGTTCACTCTATAACTCAATAGGTTCTCCTACTGTTTAGTGCAGAGGTGGATTGAGACACAACCGCAGCAGGATATCGATAAGATGTGTACAGGGTGTGTCGAACAGAAGTATGTGGTTCAAGACACAGCCCAAGATCCATGAGAACATGTGCACACACACACATATATACACACACACACAGAGACACTGAGACCAGATGGCATGACAACACACACTGAATAATGTGAAACTGTGAATTAAATCAGGACCTGAAAAATATGCAGAGAGAGAGAGAGAGAGAGAGAGAGAGAGAGACAGACAGAAACTTAGACATACAGAAAGAAAGAGAGTAAGAGTGTAAGGTTGCCATGGGAACGGCATGTGTGCTGTGGATGGCGTTTTAGGGCACTTGGATGGTGAACAGCAGTGTGTGTGTGTGTGTGTGTTATTAAACACCTCTGGATGTTATAGTACATTAATAACTGATGAGCACACACTTATTACTGTAGCACTGTTGCTCATGCTGAAGTAACAGCGTGCTATCTAATGGGCTAATTAGCCGCTAGCATGAGTGCTAGAAAGGGTGTCCCGTTAGCGCAGTGGGCGTGTCCACACCCGTCTCAGACTGAAGCCCGAGGTCCGATGGCCTGACTGAGGACCAGAGCCATGTGCGTTGTAGAAATATGTGAGGTCACACTGCCCCCTGCTGGTGCATTGTCCTTTCCTCGATTGATGACGTGAGCAGAACGTAGTCGCTCGTTAAAGAGGCTTCGTCTTCTAGCCCCGCCCATTCCTGCACTTATTTGCATTTGACTTATTATTTCTATTTGTACTGTACTAGTGCCCGTTGATGTTTGGTGGATTCCGGCTGATCAGTGTGTTACAGTCAACAGGAAGTGATGTCACAGGAAACACCTCCATTCCCCCGTTTTGGCTTTTCATAAAGTTTACAACTCTTTCTTTTTCTTTATTTAAAGTAAACCTTTTAACCCGTTTTCACTCTCTACCATCACACAAATAAAACTTCTACTGAGTAGCACAGACAACCGAGCACAGATCCACAGAGAGCCCCCGAGCACACAACCTGAGTTTTAACGTCAGATCAGAAGGAAATTAAATCTGATCTGCGGGACGCTGCGGGACGAGACGGCGAGAACGTTCTCCTGCAGCTGTGTTCAAAGAGTCTCATACACACACACACTGGCTTTGTTCTGAAAATCACGACAGCAATCAAATGATGAAAGTAAACCCATGTAACATAATGAGGCCAAACACACACACACATACATGTGTATATATATATGTGTATGTTTGTGCTACACAAAACTGGACTGTACTGAAATGTGAAATGTTGCTAACAACAAACACTGAAATTTCTCTCTCTTTCTCACACAAACAGGCGCCTTTTTACATCAGTTTGTACGGAGCCAGATGTGGCATTCATATACTGTCATCAGTGCGTGTGTGTGTGTGTGTGTGTGTGTGTGTGTGTGTGTGTGTGTGTGTGTGTGTGTGTGTGCAATTATAGAGCAATGAGAGGGTACAACACAAAAACAAATTAAAGTAAAAAATAAGCCTGAGGGAAAACAAGCTGAAAACTTTATACTGACACATCTGTAAATAAACGGCAACATACACAGACAGATGTGCACACGCGCGCACACACACACACATACATACAGTATACACACACACACACACACACACACACACACACACACATATATATACGTGCACACACAAAGAGCGAGAGCACAGATGGCAAACCTTATCCACATGGTCATAAAGTCTGAATATTGCAGAGAAAAGCAGGACAGTTTGGTTTAAGTGTTCAGACTGTCAGAGTGTGAAAAGTGGTTAATTACATAAAATAGTCTTTAAAATAGCTTGATGTTTTTTTTATTATAATATGATATAATATTTGATGTTTTTAAATCTTCACCTTTAAATGTTCATGTAATGGAAACTATGTAACAATGTAGCATTCAGTTAGCGTTTGATATGGTTTTTAATGTTAAATCATGGATTTAAAAAAAAAAGCTTAAATTAATCACAAGTTTCCCAGTCTAATTGAAGCAGTGGGGGCGTGGCCAAGCATCGCTTGCAGCTAACATTATGGTTATTTAATGGGTTCATATACTGAAAGTCTGATTGCATAATCTAAGCTGAAACATCTATTGGTATACAATGTACTCACAATTCGACGGTTTTAACTCCGGATCCAAGCTGGCCGAGTGAGATCCTGAGGGAGAACAATGGACGCGACGTGAAGCGGAGGCCTCGAGGCAGACGAGCTGGCGTGAGGAACCGGCTGAGAACCCATGCACACCGCACACCTCTGCCTAGTATCCTGCTCGCCAACGTCCAGTCACTGGAGAACAAACTCGATGACCTCAGGGCCAGGATAAAGTTCCAGAGAGACATTCGGGACTGCAATCTCCTCTGCTTCACCGAGACATGGCTGAACCCAGCGGTGCCAGACCACGCCATACAACCAGCCGAGTTCTTCTCGGTTCACCGCATGGACAGGACGCGGGACTCGGGGAAGTCAAGGGGAGGCGGCGTGTGCTTAATGGTGAACAACAGCTGGTGCAACAGCGCGAGCGTTGTTCCTCTTACACGCTCCTGCACACCAAACCTGGAACTACTGTCCATCATGTGTCGTCCATTTTATCTTCCACGGGAGTTCACATCGGTCATAATCAGTGCCGTTTACATTCCACCACAAGCGGACACAGACAAGGCCTTATGCGAGCTGCATGAGGCGTTCACACAGCACCAGACACAACACCGGGATGCTGCGCTCATTGTGGCGGGGGATTTTAATAGTGCCAACCTCAAACGCGCAGCGCCGAACTTTTATCAGCACATCACCTGCCCCACCAGGGGCGAAAGGACACTGGACCATTGTTATACCACGGTCAAAGACGGTTACAAGGCACAATCTCGTCCAGCGTTTGGTAAATCCGACCACGCCGCCATCTTCCTCATGCCAAAATATAAACAAAGGCTGAAACAGGAAGTGCCGGCTCAGAGGGAGGTCGCGCGCTGGACGGACCAATCCGTGGCCGCGTTACAGGACGCACTCGATGACGCAGACTGGGACATGTTCAGAAACAGCTCCGATGATGACGTCAGCGTGTTTACGGAAGCGGTTGTGGGATTTATTTAGAAGCTGGTAGACGATACGGTAGAGAAAAAGACTATCAGAACGTTTCCCAACCAGAAGCCGTGGGTGGATAAAACCATCCGCGACGCTCTGAGATCTCGCACCGCTGCCTACAACACGGGACTTGCGTCGGGGGACATGGAACCGTACAAGGCTGCGTCATATAACGTCCGGAAGGCGGTGAAAGAGGCGAAGCAGCGCTACGGGAGAAAACTAGAGTCACAGCTTCAACAGAGTGACTCTCGGAGCCTGTGGCAGGGACTGAGAACAATAACGGATTATAAAGCACCAGCATCCGGTATGACGAACGCGGACGCGGCTCTGGCAGACGAGCTCAACACATTTTACGCTCGCTTCGAGGCTGCAGCTAAAGACGCTAGCAATGCTAATGCTAACGGCGCTAATGCTAACGGCGCTAATGCTAGCGGCGCTAACGGCTGCAGACAGGAAGACACAGCCAGCACCGGGAACGCGCTCATCATCTCCGAGCACGACGTGAGGAGAGCCTTCAAGAGAGTGAACACCAGGAAAGCAGCAGGACCAGACGGCAACTCAGGTCGTATTCTCAGAGCCTGCGCAGACCAGCTAGCACCTGTGTTCACTGAGATATTCAACATCTCTTTATCTCAGTCGGTGATCCCCACATGCTTCAAAGAGTCCATCATTGTTCCTGTTCCAAAGAAACCACATCCTGCTTCTCTCAATGACTATCGCCCTGTAGCCCTCACCTCAGTAGTGATGAAGTGCTTTGAACGCCTTATCAGAGACTTCATCATTTCTTCACTACCCGACACACTGGACCCACTACAGTTTGCATACCGTCAGAACCGCTCCACAGACGATGCAATCTCTCATCTCCTCCACACATCACTCACTCACCTGGACACTAGGAAAGGGAATTATGTTAAAATGCTCTTCATCGACTACAGCTCTGCTTTTAACACAATAATTCCCTCCACACTCACCACCAAGCTGGAGCACCTGGGACTGAGCTCATCTATATGTCAGTGGATCTCCAATTTTCTGACTGGCAGACCACAGGCAGTAAGGATGGGCGGACATGTCTCAGCTACACTCACTCTCAGCACTGGAGCCCCCCAGGGTTGTGTTCTGAGCCCCCTGCTGTACTCTTTGTACACCCACGACTGCGTGGCCACTACCAACTCCACCTCCATCATCAAGTTTGCTGACGACACCGTCGTGGTCGGACTGATCACCAACAATGATGAGTCGGACTACCTAGAGGAGATTGGAAATCTGGAGAACTGGTGCCAGAGGAACAATCTCCTCCTGAGCGTCAGTAAGACAAAGGAGCTGATAGTGGACTTTAGTACAAAGCAGGAGAGGAACTACCAGACCCCCGTCATCAACAGGAGCCCAGTGGAGAGAGTGGACAGCTTCAGATACCTCGGTGTTCACATCACGCAGGACCTGTCATGGTCCTGTCACATCAACACCGTGGTGAAAAAAGCCCGGCAGCGTCTCTACCACCTCAGACGCTTGAGAGACTTTAGACTGCCCTCCAAGGTGCTCAGGAACTTCTACTCCTGCACCATAGAGAGCATCCTGACGGGAAACATCTCGACCTGGTTCGGGAACAGCACCATGCAGGACAGACGAGCTCTACAGAGGGTGGTGCGATCAGCCGAGCGCATCATCCGCACTGAGCTCCCTGACCTGCACTCCATCTACAGCAAGCGGTGCTGGACTAAGGCCAGGAAGATCATGAAGGACCTCAGTCACCCCAGTAATGGACTGTTCTCTTTGTTGCGGTCTGGGAAGAGATTCCGCTCCCTAAAGGCCAACACAGAGAGACTGAGGAGGAGCTTCTTCCCGCAGGCGATAAGGTCTCTCAATCACACAATCACACCTCCACACAGGACTAATAGCATCTTTTAAGCTCACAACACTGACTGGACAATCATGGACACATTCATACACACTTGCACTAAACACTCATACATCTGGACAATTGCACATGTCACCTTCATGCATATTTGCACAACCACTGTCACTTTAATCCTATATTTCTGTATTTTTGCAATATTTTATTATGCCCTTATGCACAGTTAATTTTACTAGTTAAAATTATTTCTTTAGTATTTCCTTTTTATTGATTATTTATTTTACGTACAAGCTTTTGTTTTCTTTTTTTAAGGTCACTGGCGGTCGTATAAAGCATTTCACTGCATATTATACTGTGTATGATTGTGTATGTGACCAATAAAATTTGAATTTGAATTTGAACAATAAAATAAAGATAAGACAAACTGATAAATTTTACACATTGTACAAATTACCACTGCATTATACAACAGTAATACATAGAAGAAAAAGAAGAGCAGACTGACCCTAGCAAGAAGACTCATGGGATCCAGACCATTCGGCAGCTGAGGAACATCAGAGTCCAGATAGGAATTTAACACGGAGCAGAGCTGAGCCAGACCTTCTCTCTTCTCCTCACTCATCTCCTCCAGATCTGTGACCGCAAGCACACACACACACACACACACACACACACACACACACACACACACACACAGTAGTCGTTTACCTTCACTGGACTGTAAAGTTCTCATTAATCCATAAAATATTGTTAATACAGATTGTACAACCTGATATATACTCCTGTCAACTTTACAATCATCAGTAGAGTATAACAGATTATAACACTGTCGGTTGTCTATAACCGATCGTAAAGCTGTCAGTAGTCTGTAACGTTGTCTATAATTTATAACACATTGTAAAGTTGTGAGTAGTATACAGTGCAACCTCGGATTACGAGTAACGTGGTTTACGAGTGTTCCGCAAGACGAGCAAAGCTTTTTAATACATTTTGATTTGAAAAACGAGCATTGTCTTGGTTTACGAGCACCGAGTATCATGTATCACGTATGCGCTTCTTGTTTTGACGCCGAGTGTCACGTCATCACAACTGAGCCAACTGTTTTTCTCTCTCTTTCGCTGCGAATTGTGGGTTATCGTCTCTTACTGGTATAATCAACATCCGTGCACGCGTGTACTGTTTATTATAATACTGTGACCCCCCATGTGTGTGTAAAACATATTTTAAACATATTTTCTTTTGTGTTTTGCGCGTGTGTACAGCGCATGTACCGTTTCTCATAACACACATGTGATCGCGCAAGTAAAGCAAAAGAACACCCACACACACAGCCAGCAGTGTCGAACCACGCATGCGCACACTCACACTCTCTGCTCTGACACTCAGAGGTAAGGTGCGGTTCATTTGTTTGTTTCTTTTACTTTACAGCAGTGATTCTCTTAGTTTTTTCAGATAAAATCAGCGGGAGAGAGAGACGTTGATTTATGACCGCTGTTTACGGAAGTGTAGTCCAGTGCAGGAGATGCATTGTGGGTAATCCAGTCCTGTGTGTGTGAACGCGAATACGAGATGTAAACTAGGATATAGAGCCCGAGTTTTGTTCTTCAGTAGTTTTTTAGTTGGATTTAAGTGCAGGATCCACCCGAAAGTTTGTACTATAGCCAGACAATGCAGAAAATAAAAGAACGGGGACATCGAGCATCATTATACCAGCATGAATTAATGGGCTGTTACGCTGTCGCGAGCAACATTAAAATAAAGTGGAGAAGCTTTAATAACTTAATAAATCCCGCTGATTTTATCTGAAAAAACTTAGAGAAAACTAAGAGAATCACTGCTGTAAAGTAAAAGAAACAAACAAATGAACTGCACCTTACCTCTGAGTGTCAGAGCAGCGTGTGTGTGTGTGTGTTTGTGTGTGTGTGTGTGTGTGCACGCACGTGAGCGTGGTTTGACACTGCCGGCTATGTATGTGTACACACACACACACACACACACACACACACATAGCGATGAGCTGAGGAAGAAAATGTTTTTTTTTTACCTCTGTATTGAGAATTTCTTTTGCTTTACTCGCGCGCTTACGAACACAAAATAAAATATGTTTTACACACACGGGGTCACAGTGTTATGGTAAACAGTACACGCGTGCACAGATGTTGATTATACCAGCAAGAGATGAGCACTAAGACTCAGCAAGGGAGACGATTACCTACAATTCGCAGCGCAAGAGAGAGAAAAACCGTTGGCTCAGTTGTGATGACGTGACACTCGGCGTCAAAACAAGAAGTGCATGCGTGATACATGAAACCAAGACAACGCTCGTTTTCCAAATCAAAATTTATTAAAAATCTTTGCTCGTCTTGCGGAACACTCAAACCACGTTACTCGTAATCCGAGGTTTCACTGTAATGTTGTCACTAGTCTATAATAGATTGTAAAGGTGGCAAGAGTCTATAACAGACCGTAAAGTGGTCAGTAGTGCATAACATTGTAAAGCTGCCAGCAGGTTTAACAGATTGTATAGATGACAGTATGGTACATTAGATTGTAATGTCAGTAGTGTATAATAGACTGTAAAGATGGTAGTATTCTATAACATAAGGTAATGTCAGTAATGTTGTCAGTAGTTTATAATAGATTGTAAAGGTGGCAGCAGTCTATAACAATGTAATGTCAGAAGTGTATAATATATTATAAAGGTGTCCAGAGTCTATAACAATGTAATGTTGTCACTAGTCTATAATAGATTGTAAAGGTGGCAAGAGTCTATAACAGACCGTAAAAGTTGTCAGTAGTGCATAACATTGTAAAGTTGTCAGTAGTGCATAACATTGTAAAGTTGTCAGAAGGGTGTAACAGATTCAGTATTGTACATTAGATTGTAATGTCAGTAGTGTATAATAGACTGTAATGGCGTCAGTAGTGTATAATAGACTGTAATGGCGTCAGTAGTGTATAATAGACTGTAATGGCGTCAGTAGTGTATAATAGACTGTAATGGCGTCAGTAGTGTATAATAGACTGTAATGGCGTCAGTAGTGTATAATAGACTGTAATGGCGTCAGTAGTGTATAATAGACTGTAATGGCGTCAGTAGTGTATAATAGACTGTAATGGCGTCAGTAGTGTATAATAGACTGTAATGGCGTCAGTAGTGTATAATAGACTGTAATGGCGTCAGTAGTGTATAATAGACTGTAATGGCGTCAGTAGTGTATAATAGACTGTAATGGCGTCAGTAGTGTATAATAGACTGTAATGGCGTCAGTAGTGTATAATAGACTGTAATGGCGTCAGTAGTGTATAATAGACTGTAATGGCGTCAGTAGTGTATAATAGACTGTAATGGCGTCAGTAGTGTATAATAGACTGTAATGGTGTCAGTAGTGTATAATAGACTGTAATGGTGTCAGTAGTGTATAATAGACTGTAATGGTGTCAGTAGTGTATACTAGATTGTAAAAGTGGCAGTAGGCCTTAACATATGGTTGCCAGTAAAAGTTTGTAAAGATGTCAGTATTGTACATCAGTTTGCAATGTCAGTAGTATATAATTGATTGTAAATGTGTCAATAATGTATAAAATATTGTAATGTTGTCAGTAATATATCACAGATTGTAAAGAGAAAGTGCCATACGTGATTGATGTTGAGTAATAGAATAAAGTTCCCGTGAGTCTGCTGCAGGATCACTGAGCTGCACAAACATAATTAATATAATTTATAGCACAACATAACAATATCATCACATCTCTACAGAATACACACTGGCAGAGTCACACACACTTTCATTCTATTTAGTGAATCATACAATGTTGTGGTGCTAATAGCAGCTCGGGCTTTTGAGATGAAACTCACCAGTTTAAAGATGATTCTGGCTGTAAGTCGAACCGAGTCAGAGGGAACTCTCGGGTGAACATGCTTGAGGCGTTCACATTCTCTCTTATGTTCAGGCCATGCCTCTTTCTGCAGGGGAAAAGATAAACCGTGAGAAAAGCAGGTTAGTTCTGATGGGATTTAGACGGGTTTGGATGGAGGTGAGGGCTGAATGAAGTCAGATTGGCAGGGTTTCCACTGCGATGGGGTTTCTCCCCTTATTTGTCTGACAAATCTACAGTACAGTACGTCTTATTGATTTGAAGATGGAAGATCTCTACTTCCAGTTACTAACATCCATATTCTGATAAGAGAAGGTGGTTTTAAAGAGGAATGAAAGTCAAAACTGAATAATGAGAAGAAGTAAGTAAGTGTGAGACTCTTACCTGACACTGAACGCTGCAGTAGCGAGAACTTTTACACTGAGAACATCTCAATAAACTCTCACCCCTACAAAGAGACAGACAGAGAGGCACTTTAATGTTAAAGATGTATGTGCAAGAATGAGATTTCACATACATTGTACATACAGTACATTAACAGAGGACAACATGTAATTTTCACATCTGGAACTTTGCACATTGTTCTGCTCATGACTGGACATTGATTTTTCCATTTCAATTCTATTTTATTACTTGGACATAGTGTAAATTTTTACAGCTAAAGGTTTTCTATATTTTTTATTATTATTTCATATTCTTTATTTTAATAATTTTCGTTTTCATACTATATTTTACTTTCTTATTATAATATTTCCTATTTAATATTCTTTATTTAAAGACTATTTACTTTTTTTAAGTCATGAGCAGTATGATAAGCATTTCACTGCACTGTGTAGAACTGTGTACAAGACAAATAAACTCTGAAAGATTTTTTTTTCCCCATACATCATTCTCTGGTGTGTGTGTGATTTTGATGGATTACAAAACAAATCTTATTTTACATCATTTATGTAAACGTTAACAAAGCCATCAGTTAGAACACACCCGAGCCGAAATGTCAATCCTGTCTCTATTTTCTACTGAAAGACTGAACCGCTACCTTACACTGTGACATATTTGTGTTTGCACTCCAATGCTGACCTTTCAAGTTTCGCACACACACACACAAACACTGAGCAACACATTCCAGCGACTCTACAACTGTCAATGTAAATCCTCTACAAAAATCCCAGAAAATCCTGTTTTTGAAAAAGTGCAAGATACTCACACTCCTGCACACCCACCCACACACACACACACGTATACTGTATACACAGAGCTGCAGGAGCGTAATTTATGGATGGTGTGGAGGATTGGTCGTTTCCTTCAGGACCCACACTGATGGCTTTCCCGTTCAGAGAAAAGAAAGAAACGCAGCTCGGCACTAAACCATCTGGAGAGGAGCGAATGAGTGGGCTGGGCTGGAAATAAAATCCATGACCTGCTCCATTTCAAATGTTTTATCACACATAACACACACTCGCCACATCTAGATTTATTTCATACAGCACAAGTGACCTTCATCAAATCATCGTCATCTGTAAGACAAATGATTACATGAGGAACGATACAGAACGGCGAGTCGTCCGAGCGGCACTAGAAAGTGACCGTCCTGTTTCACCTCAAACGATTGTGCTTTTAAATTAAGAAATAAATTCACGTCTAGACAACTGATCACACACAGCTCAATAGATTCAGCGTGTGAGTGTGTGTGTGTGTAATAACACTTCGTTCACATGAGCTCGTGACAGCGTGGTTATTAGTGTTAATTTATTAGTCAGGTTCTCAACACAGACTGGGATCTCAGTGACTGAAGTTAAATGTTGATTCTATGCAAGTGATGCATGATGCTGTAAAGTGATTAATCCAAATTAATTATCTTTGTACAAGTACGTAGCTCATACAGTAATTGTGAATTTCTGAATTTTATGCTTTGGAGAGGGAGAAAAAAAGTCTATTGTTAAAAACGCTAAACAAATAAAACTGAACTGAAGATTTCGTCAAGTTCGCTGAGAGTCGTAAATCTTGCATGAGCTGTATAATTTATAATCCATGTTCGATACCTGATGAAGCTCTCAGTCTTATAAAGAGAAAAAGCAGCATATGTTGGAGCTCAGTGAGCACAAAGGCCAGTTTGTTTTAAAACGCAAGTTTTAGGAACATAAATTAAAGACCAGCGATGATTTATGAGCTGCTAGACTTTTGCCCTTTGCCTTTCTGCACACGTGAATAAAGAGATTGTCTTTTCTCCATCTGCTTCGCCATCAGTCCTGCTTCACACTAATCACTCCTGATTAATTATTAAAAACCAGGCTAGAGCTCGGCGGTGTGCTGCTCAGTCAGTGTGTTCTTGGATTCTTATAAAGCGTGAGTTACTGAGGCAGGGCTGAAATCAACATACAAATAATAACTGGGGTGTACAGAAAAACCATAAGTGTTTACATGAGGAAAGTTCCTGGTGGTCAGAGTCGGGTTACGCAGCTCCTCCTTATAGCTCTACAGTACGTTCGGATTATTAACACAACAGAGGCTGGCAGATTTTTCTTTAGTGGAAGGGCTTTAATGGGGCTTTTAATGAAGTCCAGACCCAACTTTAAACACGAACATGGAAAAATAAGCAAGAAAATCCGAGGACAGAATCCCACATGCATAACTCTCACATAAGTGAACAGTGATTAAATCTGGAGGTCTTCATAGTCTAAAAATAATTATCGTGACTCTGCCTATTATCATACCTCCATGTGTGAAAACCTGCTTCTTGAAATAAAGGCTTTAACCAAATGAACAAATCAAAGCACTAAATCGTGGAGTTTCTTGATCGGGATAAATCATCATATTAATATGAGGTTCAGAGAAACAGTTCGCTAAACTCGGATCAGGTGCTGCTAAAGAACGAGACCTGTAGATAAATGCTAAGTGATGATATGAGCTATGAATTAAAGATGTTATGGAATCATTTGATTAAATCTTAATCCGGCTGAATTCTGAAGATGAAAAGTCATAATGTGCCCTGAAAACATACTTAAACAGAGAGAGAGAGAGAGAGAGAGAGAGAGAGAAGGGAAATGTGATTGAAGTAAAGTATAGCTCTGATGAGAAGACTGCAATTAAAACATCAACTGTTTTATTGATGAGTTACACTTTGTTCCCACCGGAGTGACAGACTGTAACACGACTGCAGATCTCACCACCTTGTTTAGTCTGTAAAAGAGCAACAGCTACAAGATACAGCTGCATTATTTACTGTCTCTCGTTAAACATCGCGGTCAAGTATAGAAGTATGAGCTTCTACAGGGAAATTGTTAATATAAAAGGCGTCCAAGTCAATGCTGGACTTTTGTTTTTATGGGTTAAGAGAACACCGTTATGAAAGTAAAAACTCTATATAATCCACTGATACACTAATGCACTTATCCCATTGTTTAACTAGTGCTTGGATACCATCAAGGTAGAAAGTTCTCAGTACTTTGTGGCCACGATCCGATTTGCCTGCTTCATATTGTCTGAAACGCTGGCCTCCCAGGAACTCCTTTAATGGCCCCAAACATCCAGAAATGGCTGGGAGCGAGGTCAGGGCTGTACAAGTGTTGTACAGCTGAGATCCTGTAATGTGGAAGTGGTGTATGGTGAATGATTGTGTGTACAGGTCCCACAGATAGATGCGTCCCTTTCGCAAGCTGGGAACCAGTCATCAGCAGATTTTTAAAGGATCAGGTATTTCACTCGCTGAATGTTCACAGTAATTCAGGGCTCTGAATCACCTCGAGCAGGATTTTCATTAAGGGACGTACGGCCTTATTTTAAACGTTTGCACTATTCACAGCGTCTCATCAGTGTACTGCGCTTGAAGACTTCTGAAACTGTCAATCGCTTTTACGCCTTCATCCTTGAGAAATTTCGTCAAAGTCCCAGTTTGAGTTGAACGCCCCTCGTACATGACCAACTGATATTAATCAATTTGTTCGATAACCATAAAAAAGCAAAACGTTAGCAAACAGGTGGTTCAGGTGACAAGGACCAAGACACACCCGCTTGCTAATACTTTTGCTGCGTAGCCATAGCTTCTAGGAATAGTTGAAAATCTTGAGACAGCTTCAACCAACATTATGAAAGAGGGCGACGTCGAAGGAGATCTCAAGGAATGATAATTACACCTTCATCATCTCGATTGTGAAATTATTGTAAAGCAAAAGGGTGTACTGGAACAAATTCTGTGTGCTGCTGAATAAAGAGGGTGGAAATTGTGGTTTCATAAACTCCTGCTTTGAGTTTACACTTTTGAAAGATCTGGCAACCCTGATAGTCACAACAAAGTGTTTCCGTGGAGACGCCTCATGGACAATCATCATTATGTCGTTGAGACATAAAAGACGATCAAAGTCTCTAACGTTCTCTGATGGTTGTGATTGGTATCCCGGTGAGACTCGTGACGTCATGACAACGAGATGAAAGACGGCAGGGGAGCGCGCTGTACTGTACTGTATTTATTGTTGCTGGATTTATTCTGAGGTCAATGTCAGGTCAAGCCATCAAATTTCACCAAATACCCACAATGTAAACTACCCATAATGCACTGTGTGGATTAAGTGATAATGATAATGGCGGTTGTGAGCCACGCCCTTTCTTACACTAATGCTAATGAAGAGTGTTGGTAATATTCTCACAGACTCACTCACTTCACCTCCTGTTGAATTAAATATCCTCTGTTTTGCTAAGTTAATTGGTTCACATATTGGGTTGCATTACTACTTACACACACACACACACACACACACACACACACACACACACACACCAGCCTCAGGGGACTTCACAAACAAATTTTAATTCAACTCTCTGTTCACTCTTAATTGGATTTGTGTGTGTGTGTGTGTGTGTGTGTGTGTGTGTGTGTGTGTGTTCTTGTGTACATGACATGTTTTAAAACAAGATACTACAGGTAATTTTATGTAAATAAAACACAAACATCAGTTTAAGTACCAACACAGCAGTGTGAGGATTAAACCATGGCACACCATCTCTCACACACACACACACACACACACACACACACACAGTAATTATCATCCTGCATGTACGTGTGTGTGAAGAAAAAAGTGTGAGTGAGAAACCAACAAATTCAAATAAATACACACACTGCTGGACTCAGCCTGTCTTAATTAGCTGCAAAAAAAAATCTTTCAGAATAAATTAGCGTTATTTTGTTAGCTAAAAATGCTAGTTTGTCATGTACAAAAAGGTTATGAATGTTAGCGGTGATCGTAGCCAAGGCGAGCTAGCATGAACTAACGTTATTAAGCTAACTGTGTGTGTAGATAAGCTAAGATTCTAGAAAAAAGTTCAGATGTTAAGCTAAACCCACAGCACACTGTAAATAATGACAGTGACAGCAATAATGAGAGTGACATCATGGATGCTTCAAAACACTGATACTAGTCCTGTGTTTTAACTTATAAACATCACACGTTAGGGCTGGGCCGATAGACGATATCATATCGTATTGCGATTTATTTGATTTTAAAAATGATGAAAAGCTCTAGACATTTTTTCGATATGGATTAATCGAAGAGCCAATCACACAGCAGAATAATACGACAACAAACAATCAGCGTGCAGCTTGCGCGTGCCGTGACCGTCAAAGTTAATTTCCTACCGCACTTTGCGAAGCAAACTTGACACCAGGGCGACAAAAAAAAATTAGTGGATGCAGCGACGTAAGTGAATCTAACCAAAGATGTTGAAATTGTCGACAAAAAAGGTAGCACGAACTCCGTTATATGAACGCATCACCCACACGACCACACTGAGAGCATGAACATGTGACCCGATGCTACTCCGTCACCTAGCAGGGCTAGCAGTGGGGCTGTACCAAAGCAGATATCGATCGTGTCGTCTTTCGTGGCCATTACACCTTATGAAAGGTGTCCAAAAGGAGCAAGGATATAACCAGGGTCGTTTCTAACCTTCTAGCGAAAGATATGATGCCCCTAAACACACGAGGCTGAAGTTTAGCTCCTTATTCGCCTCGTTACTAACGGGAGTGTTCACGTTGGCGAAAGCTGCGCAGTTTATCAATAAAACGTTATTTTGGTGGCTTAAACCATTCTGGCCAGGCAAATATGAACTAAACAACACCTAGCAGGTACCCAACTATATAGTAAAAGTGAAATTGTCCTGGTCCAGATTGGTAGCTGCATAATTCATTCCATGTTTGTTGTCATTGCATGTTTAAGCCATTATGTCAGTTTATTGGGGCCGTGTGAAATAGCCTTCATTTAACTCTGAATTGTGGGATAAAAAGACAGCCCTAGTGTGTGTGGTCTAAATGCTGTTTCTCATTATTGTTTAAAAATCTCAAAACAACATCGTAATATATCATCACAAGATACTTTTTATCTTCATAAACAAGTATTTTTTTAAATAAAAATCTTTGCCTTGTAAAGATTCTGAGCATGTGCCTATAGTATCTTACTTTTTAAGGCCAAATCTGTCACCTGTTTTTGTTAATAAACTATACTTTAAAATGTAATTTAATGAACCCTTTAATTTTTGTGGCTTCAGTCATTGTTGGGATTCTCTTTTAGCATTAACAGCATCATGGCAGCATTAACAGCTTATATCGAAATATATATCGTTATCGTTCAATATGGGCCAAAAATTATCGAGATTACTTTTTTGCCATATCGCCCAGCCCTATGTGAACATATTTACTGTACAAAACTTGTCAGTGAACTATGAGGGCAAAAAAATAAATAAACAAATAAAATAATCGTTCATTAATCGTAATCGAGTTAAAATATTCAATTAATCGAGATTTTGATTTTAGGCCAAATCGCCCAGCCCTATCACACGTGCAGATGAACAGCTCACTACATGAAACCTACAGCTCGCTGCATCAGACACACAGATCGCTAGATCAGACGGACAGCTCACCGCATTAGACGGACAACTTGCAACTTTGCTTTTACGGCTCACAACATCAGACATACAATTTGCTGCAGTAGACCGACATCAGACGAACAGGTCACGACATCAGACAGACAGCTTGATACCTCAGACCTAGAGACCACTACAAAAGCCCTACAGCTGGCTACATCAGACGGATAGCTCGCTACATCAGACCGCCAGCTCACGACATCAGAGTGCCTGCTCACAATCTCAGATGGACAGGTCACGACATCAGACGGACAGCTTGATACCGTAGACCTACTGATACAACAGACGGACAGCTTGATACCTCAGACCTAGAGGCCGCTACATCAGACACACAGCTAGCGACATCAGACGGACAGCTAGCGACATCAGACACACAGCTAGCGACATCAGACACACAGCTAGCGACATCAGACGGACAGCTAGCGACATCAGACACACAGCTAGCGACATCAGACACACAGCTAGCGACATCAGACGGACAGCTAGCGACATCAGACAGCAAATAGCGACATCAGACGGACAGCTAGCGACATCAGACGGACAGCTAGCGACATCAGACGGACAGCTAGCGACATCAGACGGACAGCTAGCGACATCAGTCGACAGCTCGTCACACCAGACGGACAGCTAGTGACATCAAACAGTTCACATCATCAGATGAACAGCTCACAACATCAGACCTACAGCTCATGACATCAGATGGACAGCTCGCACCATCACATGTACAACATAAATGCAGATGGAAACATTATTTCTGTAATAATGCAGTGATTGTCGAGTGCTGAATGCTAGCCGTTAATCTGTGAGGCTAATCACCTCAGGGCTCCGTCAGGAGTGTTACTGTGATTATTCACTCCTCTGCATGTCGATTATATCAGTGTGAGCTCCTCAGCAGCTCCATTAAACGAGTGTGTAGATCGATATTAACCTCACTGAGCTCATAAAAGACAATGTGTGTGTCTATATACGTGTGGGTGGGTGTGTGTTGGACTGCATGTGTTTAATCGATCTCATTGTCACACTTGGGCTGCTCAAATCTAAAACATGCTAAACAATTCAGGGTTGCCAGATGCAGCAGAAAACGCACAGGGTACCTGAAACACAAAATCAGGCGAGTCTAATCACAAAGAACAGAAAACCTAGTGTTGTACTTCTCTCCTGTCTTTCGTTTGTTCTTATTCCAATCTCTTCTTTTCCTTCATTTTTTGTGATGATTTGCTTATTATTCACACACACACACACACACACACACACACACACACACTCTCATCCTTTAGCCCTACAATACAGTGGAGGGAAGAGCAGTGTTACTGTAGCGTTCTGTATAAAACACACACACACACACACACACACACACTGGTCTCAGGTTCTCTCTAATTACGTCATTTTGTTTATTTATTCTTTTTCGCCATAAATCCTGCTTCACAGATCAAACACACGCCCTTCATCCTGCCTCAAATTAGCTCCAGTCCAGGGATTAAAGCCGGCTAGAAACCAAATCAGACGTGTCACGGTTAAAATATATATATAATGTCACGCAGAGGAGCTGAAGAAGGGCCGAGACTCACTAATCCTGAAAATGAGAAATCTGCTGAGGCATGACGGAGTTCCATCACAAACGACTAATGATCCCCTCCCGCCAGCGCGGCGTGTAGCGAGCGGGATTCATTACACACAGATCTGAGCTCGACACACGGACACACTACACGCCACACTCCCTCAAAGTAACCCTTCAACCACAAACTGCTTCCCCAACAGAGAACCAAACATGAGAACAGGATCCTAACGTTAATAAAGTGATAAATGCTGTTTCTTTGATTTTCTTCAGGGCTCATTTATGGGTGAGAAAACTGCAGCTTTAAACTCAAGATTGTACCAGATGCAGAAAATCATCATGATTTGTAGAGATGGGGGACAAAAATTGATTCAGTTATGAATTGCCTTGACTGCAAAATAGATTTTTTTTTTAAACTATTTTTACATTTATAATAGAGAAGAAGCGGTCGATAGGGCAGTCACCAGGACTGGCTGGGTTTCTCAGTTTGATTGGTCATGCCTGGTGAAAGGCTGAGATATAAACAATTCTATACGGATCACAGAAGCTTCTGATTGGCACAACAGAAACTCATTTTCGGTATCAAAAATCAGGCTCGTTAAAAATAATAAATCTGCCTTTTAAAAAAAATCCACACTCTTTTTACTTGCGTGTGTGTGAATTTGTTTCAAACCAACTAATTTTACACACGCTTACATCAGTCTCAAAACACCACGAGCGCTAATTAGTGGAAAATCGTGTGTGTGTGTGTTAGAAGCCGTACACGCGTACATGCTCATCCCGCGCACTCACCGTCACTGTCGCGTTTTGACTTTGAGGAGGTAAAACGCCAACGGATTCTTTATAATCCTACAGGTTTATCGTTTTAGTTAATCCTTTAAAGTTTGCATAGAAATAATAATTATAGCGGATGACCGAGATCTGTGCTGCTCAGTTTGTATTGTAAAATCGGGAGACTTTTATCGCGATATCGCGATTTTAATCAAATCGGCACCGAGGTATCGTGACAATATCGTATCAGGTGGTGACTCGTGATTCCTTATCCTAAGGATTTGTGAACAAAATTAGGACTACTTGACTTGAATCATCCCTGAAAGATTCTATATGCACATGGAGTGGAGACCTGAACTCCGGACTCGACCCTGGGTCTGAATCAGTACATGCACATTTTATGGCGAACCTTTTTTCCGTCTACATTTCATCTCGAGGACTGCGTTCAGGGATTAAGCCGTGCCTGCAGAAATGTTTGTGAATAAAAGACCTGTGTGTTGTAGACACTCTCCATGAGATGGGATCTGGGAAATCTCACAGCGCTCACAACAACATGCCAGTTAGCAAAACAAATAAAACACAAACCTATTAGCTTCTGCAGCTACGATACCCAGGAATAAAATTCAATTTTAAAACTATGTTAAGATTTCTCTCTCGGGTGTGTGTGAGGGAAAGAGATAATGACCATTTTGATTGAATGTTATAATATTCTAAGCCAAGGCTTGATTTTAACGCAAATTTATTTATCCTGGAGTTTAGCCAAGTGCCTCTATCCATCTTCAGGCCACGCGTTAAAGGTTAAAAAGTGCAGCAAAAGAATTGCGCTGATCGACTGGACGCCCTGCACCCAATTAACTGGAGCACAAAGCGAGGACTGGAGTCAGCGGTGAGATGGTGGAATTGGCTTTCAGGGTTCAGGAGGGCATCGGAGGGGCGCGCTTAAGCCTCGACCGCGGAGAAGGAAACAGATCGATGATGATAAACAGTGAGGAGAGAGGAGACGAGTGAGGACATAGACCTGCTACTAACAAGTGGCGCAAGGTCATAACAGGAAAAGAAACGAGTGTAGGATAGACAACGGCTCCGGGAAACAGGAGAAGACTGTGAACGTTTAACCTTACAAAATTTATTACGAATCCTTAATTACAGCATATAAATTAATTACCCGTGTGAACCGCAGCGCTATGATTATTAAATCTTTTATTATTTAATCACCTAATCATAATTCGGAAAATAATTACCCCCCCGAATCAGGAGTAATAAAAACCTTTGACAAGCTTTAACACACCAGGGTGACTACACAAACAAAAACACACCAAAGACACAAAGCTGACCCACAACCACTAAACACAAGAGGCACGAAAATAACACGAGGCAGTAACGAGTCGTAACGACCTTGTTAAACTATTTGAAAAAAAATAAAAATACTATTTTAAAGTTTTGTGTATGAGGTGACAAAGTTATCCTGAAAGCAGGACGTGTGTGTGTGTGTTGTGACTCCTCTTTATGCATGTTCAAGTTCCTTAAGAATTTATAACGCCGTAAAAATAGATTGTTAATTAAAAATCATCCTGGACAATACTGAGGCCTGGAGCCGTGGTGTAGCTCAGGAAACTGTAGCTGTGTGTTTTCTGTCACTGGGATGACGATGTCTCTGTACAGCTCTGGGAATAAAACATACAACATACACAACCAAGTCTGCTGGCTATAAAATCACTGATAAGGGGGAAAAAAATTATTTTATGGTGTTAGCACAGTAACGGTAAGTTAAAGAGTTTAAAGCGCTTTAAAGCTTATGGTTAATGATAATTGTGAATATTGATAGCTGATAAAGCCGGTGTAAAAGGTTATTGCATTATTGATGTTTTCTGTCGAAGCTCTAAGCCGCACTCGATCATCATCACTGTAAAGGGCAAATTCTCTCCACACGCTGAAACGACTGCGCGTCCGATTCCCCCTCTCGGTTTACGAGTGTTCCGCAAGATGAGCAAAGATTTTTAAATAAATTTTGACTTGAAAACGAATATTGTCTTTTTGTTGTTGTTTTACTTTACAGCAGTGAATCCGTTAGTATGCACCCAAGCGAGTGTGACTAGCGATATTCCTTGCTAATTTTTAAACGGTTTTAAATAACGGTCTCTCCGTTAATGTGTGCGAGTGTGTGCACGCACATTTTACACACACACAGCGCCTGCGTGCACAAACGGAAACACTTATCTGTCTGGATTTATTTTTAAGTTTTTTTGAAAGGTAAAGTGAAGGTTAATTTGTTTTATTTTAACTGTATATTTTGTGTTAATTATTTTTATGTATTTATTTTTTGGGGCTGTAGAACGAATAATTTGAGTTTCCATTATTTCCTATAGGAAAATTTAATTTGGTTTTTACGAGTGTTTTGGAATACGAGCCCACTTCCGGAACAAATTATGCTCGTAATCCGAGGTTCCACTGTACGTCCGATTCCTCCTCAGCGCGCCCGATTCCTCCTCTCCGCGTCCGATTCCTCCTCTGCGCGTCCGATTCCTCCTCTGCGCGTCCGATTCCTCCTCTGCGCGTCCGATTCCTCCTCTGCGCGTCCGATTCCTCCTCTGCGCGTCCGATTCCTCCTCTGCGCGTCCGATTCCTCCTCTCCGCGTCCGATTCCTCCTCTCCGCGTCCGATTCCTCCTCTCCGCGTCCGATTCCTCCTCTCCGCGTCCGATTCCTCCTCTGCGCGCCCGATTCCTCCTCAGCGCGCCCGATTCCTCCTCAGCGCGCCCGATTCCTCCTCTGCGCGTCCGATTCCTCCTCTGCGCGTCCGATTCCTCCTCTCCGCGTCCGATTCCTCCTCTGCGCGTCCGATTCCTCCTCTGCGCGTCCGATTCCTCCTCTGCGCGCCCGATTCCTCCTCAGCGCGCCCGATTCCTCCTCTGCGCGTCCGATTCCTCCTCTCCGCGTCCGATTCCTCCTCTGCGCGCCCGATTCCTCCTCAACGCGCCCGATTCCTCCTCTGTACGTTCGATTCCAGAGTATTCTCTTGCTTTTTAATGTTTATACAGAACTCTTTAAACAATTTCATTCACGCGACACTCACGCGACACACCTTTTGTGACAAACAAACATGAGACTTCAAGGTCAGGATGAGACAAAGTCATGGACAAGTGTGAGGAGAACAGAGTGAGAGAGAGAGAGAGAGAGATCGAGAGATCGTCACAAACGTGTGAGACTGGTGACATGACGAAACACACAAAACTACTAGCTTTGATTTGTGTGTGTGTGTGTGTGTGTGTGTGTGTTTATGCTTTAAGCAACTCTCTGGTTTAAACTCTTTAAACTCCACACACTCATTAGTGCTCATTAAGAATAAACCAAAAGGGAACGACCCGTAATTACGCCCCACTTTGATCTCACACTCACTTCCTCTAAAACAGATCTACACACACACACACACACACACAGAATATAGTGATTATTTTATGTAGCAAAGCTGAAGTGCTCTGTGTGTGTGTGTATGAAAATTCTCACAGCTTTCTGATAGATTTAATTTCCAGTTAACTCAGCGTCTCTGGGCTTCGCCGATCTCCCTTTGGGGCACTTCCTGTCACTCGGGGCATTTCCTGTCCTGCACCGACAGACACCGACACTGGTGCCTCTATACCCCCGAGTCAGTGTGTAATAAAGGCACAGAATTTGGTGGTCAGGCCAACCACCGCATTGGATACTAGATGAAGAAACAAATCTAAATATCTCATTGTAAACATAGCCCCGCCCACTTCATAATAAAAACCCCTCAAAATGTGTCAAACCCAAAAGCCACAAGCCACACCCACTTCAGTCTTCATTCTCCCCGTGTTTGGTCGGATTCAGCCCTCATGTACCCCTATATACAGGATAAAGAGGTATACGGGATGAGTGAGTGTAACCAGTGCCACGCCCACTACATACATTAGCCCCGCCCACTCTATAACCCAAACCCCTCCCACTCTACAACCCAAACCCCTCCCTCTCATTCCATAACCACAATCCCTGTCACTGGTATTCTGTAGTTACATTCTTACAAACACAATGAATAAAGAAAAGCACCACAGCGCCCCCTGGTGTCTCCCTGTAAAATCACATCTAACACACTGAGCATCACTTTTACAGTATTCTCTCTCTCTCTCTCTCGCCTACAGTATTTGACACTCATTACTCAGGGCAGTAATCAGGGCAGTGGAGGGTGAGTGTTTGAATTCCTGCACCCTGTGTAGTGCAGTAGTGAACAGGGAGGTGTTTGGGACGAAGCCGATAAGCCACTGTAATCCGTCCTCAGTCTTAAAAAAAAAAAAAAAACTCCAGTTAAATCATCCAGGCATATAATTAAATAAAACTCATCCTGTGATTCACTCACCTGCACAGGCAGGTCTGGCAGGTAGATTTTAAAAACTTTTCGGCCACACAGAAAGCGAATGGCTCCGAGGAATAAACCAGGTGCCCGGGTTTCAGTTCAGCCAGAGCCCGTAATCCGTTTCCTCTCCCCGGACTGATAAACCGCTCCACTTCCCTCCACACTTTACTGCTCACTGACACGGAGCTCGCCATTTTCTCACTCGGGCTCGGTGACAAACACTCCCCTTTAAGAAATGTAGTGCACTAGATAGGGAACAATTTCGACCTTGAGAAGCCCAACAATGCGCACAATTTACGCATAGTATACATACATACATACATACATACATTTCGTAAATGAATCACATTGTCCATTTATATATTTTGTTTTCCGTACAATATAGTAAGACTACAACGTATGTTTTTGCAGAGTTTATTTCTGCTTGATGCGCATCTCTAACGCTGTTTTGATGACATTGATTGCCACCTTGCTCTGGTTTGTCGCACGACGATGACGCACATTGAATGCGCCTTGTTATGAAAACTTCTGTAGGTTATTTTTCTCCCCACCCATATACCGCCGAGTTCCGCCTCCTGTCCGAGGATTGGTTAGGCAGTTTCGACTCGAAATCCACGCGCACAGTGTGGCTGTGTTCTAAATATCACTCACGCACTTTGATACTATGAGGGTGGTAAGACAGTCCGCGCCGGATTTTTAAATCCCGTATTTTGCGTTTAAACACATCTGAAATCATGCTCAGAATTAAGATATTAATTGTATGATTGATTAATAGTTAAATTAGTGTAAGCCTTACACTAAAACTGCGCCCTCTTCATGTCAGTTCCCGAGGTTTTGAGTGCGTAAGAAGACAATTGTGCTCATTTGAAACGCGGCCTAAGAACTTAAGTTTGGTTATCCAATCAGGCCACAGCAGGGGCGTGGCCTGTCAGAATACGGGTCGGAAATTGATTTGCGTTCCACGCGTGTCTTCAATGTCAATGTTCGTTTGTGTGCGTTAGAGATGAAGCGGAGTTCAGTTCCTCACAGCACTGTGTAAATTGACACAGTCCACAGATCGGTAAGGTTTATTAATATAAATGTTAATGTTATAATATGAACGATAAGTGTTTTATATTAGCAGAGTTAGCTTGCGGGCTAGCCGGCGGTTTAAACAGCGTCACAGCAGAGAGCTCGCGCTTTAAAGTCTCCAGTTGAAATGTTATTTGTTACATTCGATATAAATGCAGCTTTAATATTTGTAGTTTACACAGACTTTGTGGTTTGAAGTTAATTTAATGCATCACTGCAGTGTGATTAGGTTCCTAATCAGTGCGACTAAATAAGTAGTCAGCTGGTGTTCAGGTGAAACAGAGACTGCAGTCAGCTGCATATTTTTTATTCACAGAATATATACAGGATATTTAAAAAAAAATATATGTATATATATATACAAGGATATAAAATATATATATACCAGATATATAAAAAAAATATATATATATATATATATATATATATATATATATACCAGATATATAATATATACAGGATAAAAAATATATATATTTATATACAGGATATGAAAAAAAAAAATATATATATATATATATATATATATATATATATATATAGATATGATATTAAAAGCTATATATATACAGCATATAAAATATATATTTATATATACAGGATCTAAAAAAATATTATATAGGATATTAAAAACTATATATATATATATATATACACAGGATATAAAAAAAAAAATATATATATATATATATATATATATATATATATATATATATATATAAATAAAATATAGGGGGGGAAAAATATATATATATATATAGGATATAAAAAAATATGTAGCTGACTGCAGTCTCTGTTTCACCTGAACACCAGCAGACATGGAGCAGTGTGTGTGTGTTCTCTCTCTCTCTCTCACACACACACACACACTCAAGATTCAATATTTGTAGGTTACATTCGTGTTGGCGGAGCTCAGAAATAAGTCACAAGAAATTAGAGTAGATCGATTAAGAAGAGAAAATAACACAATAGTATGAAAATACAGACATTTAGTTCTGTTAAAGATCCTAAACATTTTTGTGAAACACCGCTCGTGAACATTATTTGAAAAAAAAAAAAAAAAAAAAAAGCAAAGTGAGGTTAACAATAATAAATCATTAATGATTGTTAATAAATCATTATTATTACCTTGCTTTTCTTTTTATTTAAGTGCGGTACTAAATGTCTACGCTTTTTCATATTATTCTATATAAATTTATTTATGAATTTTATTTTTATCTAATTTTATTTACCTACTCCTGTTATTTTCTCCGTTACTTTTTTCTGAGCTTTGACAATATAAATGTAAATATTTGTCATCCCAATAAAGCACCTTTGAACCTTGAGTTAAGTTACATGATGCGATCTGGTCACTCAGGGCCTCTCAACTGGTGTCTCTCTCTGTCTCTGTCCTCCTCTCAGTTCACTTCAGCAGTGCTTTATTGGCAGGGATGTTTTAATAAAAAATCGCATAATTGCCAAAACAATTATAGATAACATTATAAATAACATCTATCTGAATTTATAAACATATAAAAAGAAACACAGCAAGTAAACACCTAGGTATAATAAACAATAGCAATGTCAACAACAACAAAACCTATCAAGAACTGTCAAAACTGAGCAAAAGTGAGGTTTAATTGTGATTAGGGTTAGGAATATTCGGGGTGTGTGTGTGTGTATATGAACGAAAAACATATTAGGTAAACAAAAAAATAATCTCTCTCCTTCCCTCTCTCCTTCCCTCTCTCCCCCTCTCTCTCTCCATCCCCTGGCAGTGAGAGGGTGATGATGGCATCGTGTGTCCAGAGCAGGGTTCTCCTTCTGTCTGTGCAGGTTTTGTCCAGATCGTCCTCGGGGTCTCGTCAGTGTGTGCGGCGCGCCCTCTCCACGTCACCATGTGTGTTCTCAGCAGGGGAGTGGAGGAGACCCTCAGCGGGCGGGTCCAGGGCAGATCAGGTGTCTCGCTCATCAGGGAGGACGAGCAGGAACCTCTCGGCCGCCGCCACAGCGTTTCTGACTCAGCTCCGCCCCCTGAGCCGTTACGACCCTCTGGACCTGGGTGAGGTGGAGGAGAACACGCGCAAGGCCCTCACCTGCAAACACCTGAGACGCTTCATCATCGACCCAGAGGTCGCCCGCGTGGTCACCGAGCACCTCACGCCCGACATTGACGAGGGAAAGGCCGTCATATTCGAGTGCAACCCAGGTGTGTGTGTGTGTGCGCGCAAATGTGTGTAATAGAATAATATTATAAACGTAAGGACCTTAATGACGAACCACATGTGTGTGTGTGTAGGACCGGGTGTGTTAACCCGCACACTGCTGAACTGTGGAGCTCACAGACTAGTGGCGCTGGAGAGTGATAAATCCTTCCTGCCTGAGCTGGAGGTAAACATCTCTGCATAAACTCTTCAATAATGCCCCACCTCTCAATAATGCCCCACCACTCATTAATGCATCACTCCTCTCGTTGTGTGTGTGTGTGTTAGGAGTTGGAGAGTAAACTGGACGGACAGTTGCAGGTGGTCCACTGTGATTTCTTTAAGCTGGATCCGATCGGTCACGGCAGCATGAAGCCTCCAGCCATGTTCTCCGAGAAACTCTTCACCGATCTGGGGATCTCTGAGGTGTCGTGGACGGCAGGTGCGTGTGTGTGGGGTGGAGGGGGGGGGGGGTCCAATCTAATGCTTATAAATGAAGTTAATTGGTGTGATTACATCATGCATTAAATTTGGCTCCTGATTCAGATGTGTTCCAACGGCATGCTCGAGCTTGGCGCCATAAAAACGTAAATCTTTTGCTGCTTTCGACTCTCAAATGTAACTTAATGAATAATTTCTCACCTACAACCAGTAAAAGCCAGTGAACATGTGCTTTTAAACTGGAAAATCCTGCTTATTAATTCGGGTTAGTCTTCTCCGTATACAGAGGGACGTGAACTCAACGTGGCTGCTCACAGCGTCAGTACTGAGCACAGCCTGACTGCTTACCTGTGAATGCGTTACACTGGATACACACACACACACACACACACCAGCTTTAGACTAAATAACATAAAGACATGTTCACCTGTTAGATCTGTAACACTGTCACTGCGGCTCACTGTTCTGAGCAGTAACACACACACACACACACACATCACTACGCAGAGTTAGCCACCTAGCTTACTGCCAACTCTGTCAGATGCAAGTTTCCCTTGTAGGCAGCAGTTTAAGAAAAAGTGCACACAATAGAAAAAGTTTACTTGCTGTGTTAATTCAATTCAATTCAATTTTATTTATATAGCGCTTTTAATAAAGGTCATTGTCTCAAAGCAGCTTCACAAAAATGAAAGAAAATTTACAAAAAAAATAAATAAATAATAATAATAATTTTAGAAAAGAAAATAATTGGAAGTGTGTATGTGTGAGAAAAATGTGTCTAGATAATAATGAGACGAATGAATGAAATGTCTCTGATGAGCAAGCCAAGGGTGACGGCGACGGTGGCAAGGAAAAACTCCCTGAGATGGCATTAGGAAGAAACCTTGAGAGGAACCAGACTCAACAGGGAACCCATCCTCATTTGGGCGATAACAGATAGAAATGATATAACATCTTGTGTGTTGTGCAGGTGAAAATTCAATATGACAGAAATTATTTAAATTGACATGAAGACCAGTTCAGCATAGGGACGAGTCAGTAGGTGCAGAGGGCAGATGAGGTCTGGATCACTGGAAGCACAGGAGCAGCATGTGTAGCTCCAACCATCATAAAGCTGAATCCAGCTGGAGCTGGTCCTTCTCTGGACGCCTCAGGAACCTCGCAGGGTCGGCCTTTGTCTACTGAAGCTGGCAAAATCTCCCGATGCCTCGGGATGGGTAGAGAAATACAGAACAGATGGGGAGAATTAGCGTAGTTGCCATTCGGGATAGGTGTACTGGAGTATGAACTGGGAAACCGTGTCTGCTCCCCGAACACTGTCTGGAAGGCTATTCCAAAGCTTTGTAGCTAAATATGAAAATGCCCTACCCCCTTTTGTAGATTTAGAAATTCTGGGAACTACCAGAAGTCCGGAGTTTTGTGATCTTAAGGCGCGTGGTGGATTGTAGCGCATCAGAAGACTGGTTAGGTATGTGGGAGCTAAACCATTTAAGGCCTTGTATGTAAGTAATACTATTTTGTAATTTATTCTAGACTGAACAGGTAGCCAGTGCAGGGATGATAATATTGGGGTTATATGATCATATTTTCTGGATCTAGTGAGAACCCTGGCAGCTGCATTTTGGATTAACTGAAGCTTGTTTATTGAGGATGAAGGACAACCACCTAGTAATGCATTACAATAGTCCAGTCTGGAGGTCATGAATGCATGAACTAGTTTTTCTGCATCAGATACGGATAAGATGCTCCTAAGTTTAGCAATATTTCTAAGATGGAAAAAGGCTGTTTTTGTGATATTTGAAATGTGATTTTCAAAAGACAAGTTACTGTCTAATATTACGCCCAGGTCTGTTTAATTCAGTGTGATATTAAACAGGCTCCTAGACAATCTCCTGTTTATTAGATGTACAATATGATAACATGAAGGTGTGTGTGTGTGTTTGTGTGTGTGAAGACGTTCCGGTGAAGGTGGTGGGGATTTTCTCTCAGAGGAATGAGAGGAACATGTTGTGGAAACTCCTCTACGCGCTGTACGAGCGCCTGTCTGTGTTCCGCTACGGCCGAGTGGAGCTCATCATGTTCATCAGTGAGAGAGAGTACACTGTGAGTCTGTCTGTCTGTCTGTCTGTCTGTCTGTCTGTCTGTCTCTACGGTTCGTCACTTGTCTGTATGTTTGTCTGTTACTTCACCTGTCTGTCTTTCTTTACCTGTTTCGTCCCTTGTCTGTCTGTCTGTTTCTTCACCTGTCTGTCTGCCTGTCTGTTTCTTCACTTATTTGTCTGCCTATCTGTTTCTTCACCTGTCTTTCTGCTCATCTGTCTGTCTGTCCATGTGTTTATCCACCATCTGTACAGTCTGTTCATCTGTCCGTCTAACCTCTTGTCTGTCCGTCTCCATCTGACTTCCTTACCATTTCTCGGGACATTTTTCTGTCTGTATAATTACTGACTGTTCTTGAATGCGAATAATCAGAATTACGTGTGTGTGTGTGTGTGTGTGTGTGTGTGTGTGTGTGTGTGTGTGTGTGTGTGTGTGTGTGAGAGACAGAAACTGTCAGCGAGACCTGGAGACTACAGGAACTATCAGGCTCTGAGCGCGCTGTGGCAGATTGCATGTGATATCGAGCTTTTGCACCAGGTCTGTTC
The DNA here is from genome assembly GCA_030522415.1 of Channallabes apus. Classification (NCBI taxonomy): domain Eukaryota; kingdom Metazoa; phylum Chordata; class Actinopteri; order Siluriformes; family Clariidae; genus Channallabes; species Channallabes apus. Next base: position 5,897,908 of record CM060116.1, read on the forward strand.
ATGCATTTCAGTTCCACTACAAAAGAGGTTATCCTGTAACCCGTATTTTATTTAAACTGTGTCGTGTGTACGTGTGTGTTTTCTCAGGAGCCATGGTCTTCTTTTGTTACAACGTCGAAGCACGGAGGTCCAGCGATCCCTAAGAGCACTGTGAGTGAAAGTCCTGTTCACACTTTTTTTCTTTTTTATTCTTAATTTGTGTAAATAATAAAACACACACAAACATGCTCTTCTTAGCACTTCACATTAGCTGATTTGGCTCAGCAGTAGAGCTGGGCGATCTGGCAAAAAAGTAATCTCGATAGATTTTTGCCCATATTGAACGATAACGATATATATTTCGATATAAGATGTTAATGCTGCCAGCTTTAAAAGAGAATCCCAACAATGACTGAAGCCACAAAAATTAAATTATTAAATTACATTAAATCATTAAATTACATTTTAAAGTATAGTTTATTAACAAAAACAGATGACAGATTTGGCCTTAAAAATTAAGATACTATAGGCTCAGAATCTTTACAAGGCAAAGATTTGTATTTAAAAAAATACTTGTTTGTGATTATAAAAAGTATCTTGTGATGATATATTAATGTTTTGAGATTTTTAAGCATTTAGACCACACACACTAGGGCTGTCTTTTTATCCCACAATTCAGAGTTAAATGAAGGCTATTACGGCCCCAATAAACTGACATAATGGCTTAAGCATCCAATGACAACAAAAATGGAAGGAATTATGCAGCTATCAATCTGGACCAGGACAATTTCACTTTTACTATATAGTTGGGTACCTGCTAGGTGTTGTATAGTTCATATTTGCTCGGCCAGAATGGTTTAAGCCACCAAAATAAAGTTTTGTTGATAAACTGCGCAGCTTTCGCCAGCGTGAACACTCCCGTTAGTAACGAGGCGAATAAGGAGCTAAACTTCAGCCGCAGAATGAGACGCTGCGCAATAAGGAGCCAAACGAATCGGAAGCTGCGAATAAGGAGCTAACTTCAGCCTTGTGTGCTTAGGGGCATCATATCTTTCGCTAGAAAGTTAGAAACGGCCCTGGTTATATCCTTGCTCCTTTTGGAACACCTTTCATAAGGTGTAATGGCCACGAAAGGCGACACGATCAGGCCGATGACGACATGAAACGACATGAAAATGTGGGCCGATGCTACTCCGTTAACTAGCAGGGCAGTGGGGCTGTACCAGTGGCCCGCATTTTCATGCTCTCAGTGTGGTCGTGTGGGTGATGCGTTCATATAACGGAGTTCGTGTTACCTTTTTCGTCGACAATTTCAACATCTTTGGATAATAACTCGAGGTTAGATTCACTTTCGTCGCTGCTTCCACTCATTTTTTTTGTCGTCCTGGTGTCAAGTTTGCTTCGCAAAATGCGGTAGGAAATTAACTTTGATCTGCACGGCACGCGCAAGCTGCACGCTGATTGGTTGTTGTCGTATTGTTCTGCTGTTTGATTGGCTCTTAGATTAATCCATATCGAGCAAAAAATGTCTAGAGCTTTTCATCGTTTTTAAAATCAAATAAATCGCGATTCGATATGATATCGTTTATCGGCCCAGCCCTACTCGGCAGTGTTATCTATGGTGTTATATATCTACATAACCAGAACGCTGATGCAGTTTAACCCCTCATCTACTCTAAATAAACAAACTTTTGATTATTCAGGAAATAGTCAAATATTTATAGTAAATAAGGGAATTAAAAGGCAACCTATAAAAAATATATAACTTATAATTATCTAATAACATTTTCAATAAAAAGATATAATTTATTGTGTTAAATTTACCGAACATTTATTTCACGATGATGCTGCCTGAGATAAAATGGTCACTCTGGAAGCTCCAGTGATCACCAACAGGGATAATTAGCCTCGTCTCCCTGCTGTATGACTGATAAACACACAACTCTTTTCTTTTTGTCTGTGGGTTAAACTGATAAAACAGTCTGACCCTGTCTGTTGTGGCATCACATACGTACACCACCTGTGCGGAATTATAAAACTACAGACAGATTGAGAGACAACATAGCGTCTGGTTTAGTTTTGCACATAAAATTGAACCAAACGTGATGTCACTGTAGGTTTTCTGAAGAGCGATTTTAAAGCACAAATGGAGGAGCAAATCTGGTCGTCAAAAACTCTGGCCTTAACCCCAGTTTATCCATAACATTGGATCAATTTTGGAGCCGGCTCCTAGTGGTCCTTCGAGAACTGCATATTTGTGCACTTTTCCTAGTTCGAATGTTTATTTATTTATTTTTAGAGAACTAAAGGGTTACCTCTTTGGTTTTACATGTGGTCTGCAAGTAAGCTTTTTCTGTGCCCAATGACCCCCTTGTGGACCCTGAATGTACTGCAGGTTTGCCGCGAGAGATTATTAACAGTAAATGAATATATGCTTATTTATTTTTCATTTTGCAATGAAGTTACCACAGAATGTTTAGGATTATCACAGTAATCCTTCTTCTATGTTGTTAGAAGCCATCAGGTTCCATCACCGCCAGCTGTAGGCCTCTACACATCCAAGTGCTGCTGTTGTGTGTAACACTAATAAAAGGAAAATGGGATTTCATTTCTGTGTTAATTTTCATTTTAAAATGTCTTGAGAAACAAAACGTCATGCTCATCTCGTGTGTTAATCAGAATTGTGGTTAAAGGATTGCACAAGAGATTTTCAGATTGTAGATTTGGCCCTGGCATAACATTTGGGAATGGCTGCTTTACAGGATAAAAAAACACACCAGTGTGACTTACAACTGTAGTACAACTTACAACTTATTAACAGTGTGTTAATGTTTGTGTGTGTGTTTTCTCAGCATGTGCCTAATGATCACCTGTGCTTGGTGAGGATCACTCCTCGTGAAGATTTGTTCTCGTCCATCGTCACGCCATTTAACAGCAGCACGTTGGTGATGATGGTCAAACAGTGTCTGACTAAACGCCGCTGCAGACTCCTCGACAAGCTCAAGTACGCACATACACGCACACAAACACACACACGCACACTATAAGTGTTTCACAAAGTGTGGGCCATAAGGGTACTGAGGGTGGGCTGTGGTGTGAAATGCCATTTATAACAAATAAATAAAAAGGTTTTAATTTAGTTGTAATAATGGTTAAAATTCCCATAAAATATTTCTGATCAAATATATACATTTAAAAAGTATCCAGAACAAATTAAACAAGGCCATATGATTTAAAGAACATGAAATTCTTGATTTTTGGAGAGTCTCGTGTGTGGATCAGAGTTGTGATTAAAGGTTTGGGTGAGCCACAGAAGAGTTTCACATTTCAAATTGTGCTGAAGAGAGAAATGCACTTCCCGAGAGTCATCGTCAGCTCACTGAGATACACAGCAGTGTTTACTGTAAAGATGTGATAATCTCATGCAATCTGTTCTGGAATGCAGTTCCTGGAGTGCGGGCAGCGGCACAGACCTTCTGATGCAGATGGGCCTCTTTGAGGACGTGATGACGGGACAGATTTCACCGAGCGAGTACAAACGCCTTTTCGAGCTGATGGAGAAATCAGAGGAGTTCAAACAGAGCTGGCTTTATGATGAGATCCTGGAGAACACCAAAATCACAGGCTGTGGATAATAACACACACACACATCTATCTCTCTCTCTCTCTCTCTCTCTCTCTCTATATATATATATATATATATATATATATATATATATACACACACACACGCACAGGATTGGAGGCATGGTTTTATGGTTTTATAGTGTGATGTTGCGTCATCAGAAGCATATTTATTTTTCACCACGTATAATCATGGAGTAATAAAAATAATAATAGTAATTAATATTAAAATGTACTTTATAATTCTGTTTACTTCATTTTTTTTTACATGTCAAAGCACTGAACTTGGGTGTAAAATAATGTTACTGTGAAAGAATATTAAGGAAATAACCAAGTATCAAAAGGGATTTCCTTTTAAAAGCCAACATTTACAACTTGTATAACTTATAATCATTTAATAACATTTCCAATGAAAAATGAATTTAGGTGTATCCAGTTCAGCATGATGGATATGTCTGAACCGTGCCAGGTTTCATCTGAGCAGATCAGATTTATGATATTTAATGAAAATCATTTGTGTGCATTTTAAATGCCTCATTATTTCAGCACCTGAACTTCTAAGTTCTCCAAGTTCTCCTAAGTAACTTCAAATTCTATAAAATGTGTTTATATACAGTAAATAATGTGTTGTTTGGCTACTTTCATAGCCGCAGCAGTACGAGACAACACACTGAGTTTGTTTTATAAGAAGGAATGTGTCTGTTATGTGAATATGAATTTATCATAAAAAGGGAATAAAGAAGTATTTGCATTGTTTGTGTTACTTATCAGGTCAAAGCAATACTTTTTAAAGATGATAATTTCTTAGATTTGTAGTGGATACAGTAGGTCTTTCGGCTGCTCTGTCGAGGATGTTGCTGCATCGGGTCTGTGTGCATGGAGTCTGCATGTTCTCTTGCACATGGCGGTTTTCCTCTGGGTACTCTAGTTTCCTTCAACAGTCCAAAGACAAATTAGTCTAATTTGTGGTCCCAAATTGTACGTAGTGTGTGAAGGCACATGTGAATGTTAACACGGTGGTGGGAATAAATACAATGGTTACCATTGGCTCCCATGGTCCCTAGTTGGACTACAGAGGTTACCCGATATCCAATCATCTTAAAAATTTTACTGATTCCGTTTCTGTCAATTAAATAGAACATTTGTTACAGAAAAGCACAATTTATCTCATTAATGTGTGCTTATTCATTCATTTGTAGTACATTACTCGAAACATTTCATTAATTTTTATTTGATTTTTACATATTTGTATTAATATTTATTATTAATATAAGAAATATATTTGTATTTTTAAATGCTGTGCAGTACCACACTTTGTCCGCTAGATGTCTAATTCACCATGATAGGAGTCTTTATTAAATCTTTATTGAAATTAGAATTGTGAGTAACCTTTTAAAATGACCACGTATAGAGATTATAAAAACATCGATATGTTAAAAATATTGTTATAAAAAAGTGTACAAATGTAAATTTATTTTTTTAACTATCCCTTATGCGGTCTTTTGTCGTCGGCCAATCAAATACCAGAGTTTCATCCGGGAATTATAGTCATCTAACAAGCCAGCTAATTAAGCTAAATAAATATGACGCCAACTACCTAGTGAATCAATTCAAACTGACTAAATACAAGTTGTCGTTTATGAAAAATCACACCAACATGCTATTGCATCTGTAGACGGATTATGTTAGCGCTTTAGAATTAGCAAAGAAAAAAAAGCCGCGCGCTAATGAGATGTGGCGCATGCGGTCATGGGAAGTGTAGTTTTTATATCGACCGTAAACCTAGAATTAATGAAAGAACATACTGTATGGCAAATGCTAGATTAAAAAATATATATAATAAATGAGTTGATATATGGTATATGTTTTATTTACAGTCTATTATTATTATAAACTAAAAATTTGATCTTTTAAAATTCCCCCTTTTAAAATGATTTCCGGTCATTGCCGTGACGTAGACGCTGAGAGAAAGTTCCCGGATGGATGTCAGGAAGCGAAGGAAGGCAGAGCTACAGAAATAAACACTAAGAGGTTAAATGTGTGTTTTTAATGCGGTGTGTTGGATTGAAGGCACCCGGAGCTGACACGCCTGTGAGTTTTATACTTTATTGCTGTTTAGAAAAATAAACCGAGGTCAGTGTATATACCGCAGAAATAAAAATAAAAAAAGGAATTTACGTGGAAAGGTGTAAAAGCAGTGAAGGTTGTGCATGTTGCGCGCATGCGTAAACATTTCTGTTCATTATTTGCACTATTACAGTTATAAAATAATGTACATAAAAATGCATTAAGTTATTGGGTCAGTAATAATAATTATTGTTGTTATTGTTATTAATAAATGCTTAACGGTCATTTTTGCAAACTACCTCCTAAAATGAGATAAAGCCTATGATGCTTTTATTAGTGTATTATCTCTTCTTTATTACTGTAAAATAAAATAAAAGCATGTTTTATGTACTGGCTGTGATTAAGAGCAGAGTCATAATGTGCTCAGGCACTCACCTGGTTACTGCACAGGTGAACTGGAGGCTAAAGGCTTTAATTAAATCCTTATTTTTCATCTGATCTATACATTTTTTTGAGTTTGATGAGGTGTAAGAGCTTTATTTACTTTCCCGAGATGGTAAATGACTCTGTGCTGTCTTCATGCTGTTGCCTCGGTACACACCTTTGGGTTTTATGCAAGTATTGTCGTTAGTTTTGTTTGAGGTTTGACAGCACAGACAGAATGGCACGGTGGCTTAGTGGTTATCACCATCTCCTTGCACCTCCAGTGTCCAGGTTCGATTCTCTCCAAGCTTGGCAGGTTTCCTCTTTGCTGGGACACTCTGGTTTCCTCCCACAGGTCAAAGTCATGTTGACCGGAAGTCCTACCAGCGTTGTAAAAGTGAGAATAAATATAAGGTTAATCACCATTACACGTCGACAGACAGTATGAACGTTAAATGAATTTAGTAAGTAGTAAAGATTAAAATACAGCATGTGTATTTTATGTGTCCATATACACCATGGAAACACATGTAATACCTGTATTCCACCTAATGCATAATACATGGCAGACCTAATTTTGCAAAAAACTAAAAAGAATGATGCTTCTGAAGGACACGTTGGCTGATTCGTGTGTTCATTTTTACTGTATTAATCACCCAAGCAGAAAGGGCGAGATATAATTATTTACTACTACTACTATTACTTCTTTCACCTCTTAACACTCCTAGGTATTCTAGTTTAACTAGTTTATCTAATCCTTCTTTCTTTTCGCAACACGGCTCTGTACTGAAGATGTGATTAGAACATTAGATAAACATCTGTCTCAGTCTCGCTGTCTCAGTATATTTCACGCTCACACTTCCCCTTGGTAAATGGAGAAAAAAAAGAGAAGTGCCCTACTTTGGCAGTAATGATGTATTTAATGATTCATGGGCCATGTCCTGTACTTCCTGTTTAGTTATAGAGTTAGCACTTTACCTCAGCGACTGAATATAAAATACGTCACGCACTGAAATATGCTATGAATTATTCCTGGTGGAGCTTGTAGAAACATGTGAGATAATCCTCAACGAGTTTATGCAGTTGCTTTCATGGTTGTTTTTGTGTGAATTAAATACGTTGATCAGAACTTAGTAGACTACATGTTTTTCCATCTCCCACACGTGCACACACGCATCCACACACAGAGGATTGTTCTACAGATGGATATCTTGAGGGAGAATACTCTGAGAAACCGCTCAGGGCACAGGGCCATGCTTCATGATTTATGTAAATAATTCCAGTTTTCCCAGAACGTTCATATTCATAAAGTATACTGCAAAAAGTACTCTTTTATTAGAGGTAACTGAAAGTTTATAAGAATATAAACTTTATTGCTTTAACAATAGTAGCAATTTTTCACACATTGATTTAAAGTTATCCATCAATTCATAGATAAAACACCCAAGTGATAATTTTTTTAAAAAACATTCATCACTAAACATAAACCCAATAAAAGTCGCTAGGAGTAGTTGCATGGATTTATGGGCGGGGGGCGCTCATCAAGCAGAGTGTGTAGTAGAGACCTGCACTCCCGCAGGAGAACCGCGGGACCCAGCACACGGAGTGCGGCGCGGGACAACATTTGATGGGTGAATGCGGGTGGTAAGGTCCTCATGTATGTGCGGGTTGCGGGAGAATAAAATTAATCGCGGGACTCCCGCAAAATGGAATTATCTTAAAATTTATTTATTGAAAACAAATACTATATTATTTATCTACTGCACAAAAGCAACAAGAACGACTAAATTAAAATAAAAACAATTTACAGGTGCAAGGTCGGAACTTATTTTTATTTATTGGGAAATAAGGAGAACTTATGTTCAATGTTTGGATGTTGCTCAAGGCAAAAAAGCCGAACGTTCTGAAGCAGTATTCGGCCAAATGCTTTTCTGTTTGACCACTTGAGAAAACGTTTATTATTATTTTTGTTTCATTGCAAAATTATTAGCCTATTTCTAACAGTTCTGATTGTATTTCTATGTTCTGAAAAGCTCCTCGTTCGTGTCCATGTTCATCATTCCATTTAATCAAACTCAAATAAAACGAAACATATTTATTTTCCGTTTCTTTTTTTATATATATACATATACTCAAAAGGGAAGCAAATGAAACAAATAACAGAGTAGCGGGAAGAAGCAGTAAAAATAAAACTACTTATATGTTTACCTGCGGGATTTTGCGAGCGGGTGCGGGAGAAAATAATATATATTTTTGCGGGAGCGAGCGGGACTGAAAAATCTGTCTCACGCAGGTCTCTAGTGTGTACTGTGTAGGATGAATTTATAGAATTTATAACTGTTCAGATTCTGTGATTTTTTTTTTTTCCCTTCCGTGTAAAATGTCACTCAGAGACTTAACTCATGTCATAAGAGTCATTATTTAAAGCATTGCTATATAATTGTGCGTCAGCTGCCATAATATTTGATGTGATAACTTTTTAGGTTTTTTTTTTGGTTTATTAAAGTTGGCATAATTTCAGACAGATTGCGTATTCCATAAAACCAATCTAATCTCAAAAGTATCATTGATATCTAATCCAGAGTGCTGTGACATTGTTGGCAGATATTTTTTTAGTGCTAATGTTTAACCACGCTCACTTTGACCCGCAGAATTGTGAAATGATGGATTTTCACAAAACCCCCCTTACTCTCTTTTATCCTTACTATTTTTTTTATTTGTTGGTTTTAAATCGATATTTGTTAAATTTTTTATTGATCTATTTTTAATGTTACATTTGTTTTTGTTGTATTTATTTATGTTAGTTTGAGTACTGATACCTAAGATTTTTATATATATTATATGACTGTCCTGTAATGAGGTCACCCTTGAGTGTGTTATAGAGAAGCGCCAACCTGAACAGGTGTGTGTGTGTAATATACATAGTGAAGTTGCATAAGCTGATAGTGGTGTGTGCCTTGTTGTCTCCGTCTCAGAGGAGCACTAGAAAGAGATAATAACAACCATTACTGTGGTGTAGGGACGGGGCTATGCCTTCTGATTGGCTATGTTCTGTAGGGGCGGGACCTGGTTTACACTTCACTACTCAGTGGTGTAATTTCTGATGGATCTCTTGCACTAGAATAAACCGAAATTGTTGTTTTTAATGTTTTTGCAAAATATTTTATGATATTTAACTTGGAGAGGTGTGTGTCTGTGTCTCCTGTAGGTCCTCTGTGTGTGTGAATGTGTGTATGCGCCTTACTCATGAACGAGGGACGGTGGTCGAGTGACACGGACCTGCAGAACGAAGCAGGTTCTACCAGAGTTCCAGATCAGAACCAGCATCAGAGCCGAATGCTAAAGGAGGAGGAGGAGGAGGTGCAAGGAGAAAGTGGCTGCCTCCGTCACAGCCTCCACCATGACTTCACAAACAACAACGGAGCAGGAGAAGAAGTGAAAGAGGATGAAGAAGGAGATGGAGGTTCCAAAATGGAGGAAGAGGACGAGGAAATGGACAGTACCAGTGGAGCGTGTTCTCCTGAGCTGATCCGAGATTCATCATCACTTAGCTGCAGCCCCTCAGGTACTCATGAACACAAATACACACGCGAGCGCGCACACACGTAATACACACAGGTGAGTAATCGGTTCCAGTAATGATGCAACACACATTGTTATAGTAGACGAAGTGTTACCTGGAGCAGCATGCGTCCTTCTCAGAATCCTGCCAAGTTCTCTCATCTTCTGAGACGTGTGAGCTCCCTGGTGTTTTCAATGTAGTGTTTAATAGTGTTTATACTGTACATAGTATTTAATATAAATAAGAGTTCAATATTCAATATCATGAATGTCATGTCCATTCAGTTCAGCTTCATTCAGTCAGGATTGTAATCACTTGTGGCACTTATTTTTCCCCTGTGTGTTTTTGTTTGTGCACGTGTGTTTGATCAGTGTGTGAAGGTCCTCTGAGTCCTGAAGAAATCCCAGTTGGAGTCTTCTCTCCTCATGGTCTCAGTTGCTCCGTCTCGGAGTCTCTGCGTATGTTGGAGGAGAGAGGAGACGACGCTGCTCTGCCACACCGCCTCCATCAGGTCTGCATCCATCCACACCTTCTGCATATACACGTTTATCTGCATCCACACCTAATCCCCATCTACACCATTTATATCTCCTAATCTGTTCACATCTCCTCCTCCTCCTCCATCACCTACCTGTCTATATCATCTTCTCTTTCATGTCTGCTTCTCCCCATCTACATCTCCTTTTTCATCGATGTCTACTTCTCCTCTTGTGTACTTCTCCCCCTTCTGCACCTCCTCTCCCATTTATACCTCTATCTCCGTCTACATCTCCTCCTCCCCATCTATACCTCCTCCTCCTCTTCCTCTGTCTCCATCTCCTCCATCCCTCCATCTATTTTTCCCCATCTACCTCTCTTTTTTTTCTTCTCCTTTTTTATCTACAGTGGTGTGAAAAACTATTTGCCCCCCTCCTGATTTCTTATTCTTTTGCATGTTTGTCACACAAAATGTTTCTGATCATCAAACACATTTAACTATTAGTCAAAGATAACACAAGTAAACACAAAATGCAGTTTTTAAATGAGGGGTTTTATTATTTAGGGAGAAAAAAAATCCAAACCTACATGGCCCTGTGTGAAAAAGTAATTGCCCCCTGAACCTAATGACTGGTTGGGCCGCCCTTAGCAGCAATAACTGCAATCAAGCGTTTGCGATTACTTGCAACGAGTCTTTTACAGCGCTCTGGAGGAATTTTGGCCCACTCATATTGTTGTAATTCAGCTTTATTTGAGGGTTTTCTAGCATGAACCGCCTTTTTAAGGTCATGCCACAACATCTCAATAGGATTCAGGTCAGGACTTTGACTAGGCCACTCCAAAGTCTTCATATTGTTTTTCTTCAGCCATTCAGAGGTGGATTTGCTGGTGTGTTTTGGGTCATTGTCCTGCTGCAGCACCCAAGATCGCTTCAGCTTGAGTTGACGAACAGATGGCCGGACATTCTCCTTCAGGATTTTTTGGTAGACAGTAGAATTCATGGTTCCATCTATCACAGCAAGCCTTCCAGGTCCTGAAGCAGCAAAACAACCCCAGACCATCACACTACCACCACCATATTTTACTGTTGGTATGATGTTCTTTTTCTGAAATGCTGTGTTACTTTTACGCCAGATGTAACGGGACACGCACCTTCCAAAAAGTTCAACTTTTGTCTCGTCGGTCCACAAGGTATTTTCCCAAAAGTCTTGGCAATCATTGAGATGTTTTTTAGCTAAATTGAGACGAGCCTTAATGTTCTTTTTGCTTAAAAGTTGTTTGCGCCTTGGAAATCTGCCATGCAGGCCGTTTTTGCCCAGTCTCTTTCTTATGGTGGAGTCGTGAACACTGACCTTAATTGAGGCAAGTGAGGCCTGCAGTTCTTTAGATGTTGTCCTGGGGTCTTTTGTGGCCTCTCGGATGAGTTGTCTCTGCGCTCTTGGGGTAATTTTGGTCGGCCGGCCACTCCTGGGAAGGTTCACCACTGTTCCATGTTTTTGCCATTTGTGGATAATGGCTCTCACTGTGGTTCGCTGGAGTCCCAAAGCTTTAGAAATGGCTTTATAACCTTTACCAGACTGATAGATCTCAATTACTTTTGTTCTCATTTGTTCCTGAATTTCTTTGGATCTTGGCATGATGTCTAGCTTTTGAGGTACTTTTGGTCTACTTCTCTGTGTCAGGTAGCTCCTATTTAAGTGATTTCTTGATTGAAACAGGTGTGGCAGTAATCAGGCCTGGGGGTGACTACAGAAATTGAACTCAGGTGTGATAAACCACAGTTAAGTTATTTTTTAACAAGGGGGGCAATCACTTTTTCACACAGGGCCATGTAGATTTGGAGTTTTTTTCCCTCCCTTAATAACGTAAACCTTCATTTAAAAACTGCATTTTGTGTTCAGTTATGTAATCTCTGACTAATAGTTAACGGTTTTTGATGAGCAGAAACATTTAAGTGTGACAAACATGCAAAAGAATAAGAAATCAGTAAGGGGGCAAATAGTTTTTCACACCACTGTATATCTCCTCCCTATCTCAGTCTCTTTCTTCATGTATATCTTTTCTTTCCCGACCATTTCTCCCCATCCACATCACCTTTTTTTTTTTCATTTACATCTCCTCCTCCCCATCTCCTTCTCCTCTTCCCCATCTCCACCTGTTTCTCCATGTCTCCATTCCTTTCTCCTTCTCTTTCTCATCCATTTCTCCCCATCTACGTACATCTCGTCCTCCCTGTCTAAATCTCCTCCTGTGTCTGCATCTCCTCTTCTCTACTTCCATCTACACCTTCTCCTCCTCTTGTCTTCCGTCTACCTCCTTCTCCTTTATTTACACCTCCATTTGTTATACACTCCAAGTTTTTGGTCCTTAAGGTTGTATGTACAGTACAGTAGAGTAAATTTAAAGATATTGTTCAAAAGCTAATCTAAAGAAGTGTTATTTTGTGTGTTACAGATTGCAGAGTGTCTGGTCCAGGAGGAGGACTGTATCCTTACTCAATTACACGCCTAATCCTGCTCTATTACACATTCATACGAAAGTCAATAACATATTAATTATCGTGTTTTGATTCTGTAGTTGTTTTAAGGTTGATGTATGAATTGTAGTGCAGTGTGTAGCAGTGTGTAGTGGTGTATAGCAGTGAATAGTCGTGTGTAGTTGTGTATAGTCATGAATATGTGTAGCGATGTGTTGTGCGTCTTTAACTGTGCTGCATGTAGATGAGAGAGCTGTGCACTTCCTCCAGCTAGAGAGACTGTATCACGAGAGAGTGCTGTCCAACATCGCCGCTCTGCAGGAGACATGGGGTAACACAGACACACAGCCTCATTCATTCACTTATTCAATCATTTACTTATTAATAAATGCTCATGTCTTATTATACCGTTTATTCACTATGTATTTATGTATAGTAACAGTAATAATAATTATGATTATTTATTTCTCTCAGTGAACAGGTGGAGGTGTAGTAGGTCTTTCGATAACTCCCTTCCACACTGTAATCTGAATTCAGAACATCTGGACAAACTGAAACACATCTGCATGACACACAGACAGTGAGTATATACACACTCACACACATGATCACAAACAGTTTCCAGAGTGCACACTCCTCTAATACACTCCTTAGTTTAGTGTTGTGTGAATTGAGACACGGCCCATGACCATATATGTCTGAGCACATGCACACACACATACACACGCACACACACTTGATGATAGACAGATAGACACACAGATAGACAGAACAGAAGACTGACAGTCAGGTGTGCGGACACAAACGTCGACATAGACAGACAGATAGGTGAGTTACTGACAGACTGTTGTATAGACAGGGATTCACAGGTGTGTGTGTGTGTGCCTTGTATATTTGTAATGTGTGTATAGAGTGTGTGAGTATGTATATATATATATATATATATATATATATATATATATATATATATATATATATATATATATATATATTGTGTGTGTGTGCGCATAGTATCTATATGTTTGTGTATTTACTGCGTGTGTAGGGTAAAGGTTAATAATAATAATTATTATTATTGTTATTATTTTGTGTGTGTGTGTTTGTGTGTTTGCGTGCTATCTGAGATGTGTACTAGAGTTTCAGTACTGAGGGAAATGTACATTGCTAATATTAGACTCTGCATATATTTCACTCTTTCTCATATGCGCAGACATACACACACACAGACATACACACACAGAGCCATTTAAAAATAGGATTTATTTTATTTTATTTATTTATTTCCTGTATTTATTGTTTTGCAGACCATCATGGAGCTCTGACACGGTGAGTGTGTGTGCATGTGCAATGTGCATGTGTGTTATATGCTAGGGGATGGAGGGGAAAAAATCGCTTCAGTTATGAATCGCGATCACATATTCCCATAATGACTCTAAAATCGTGGTGTTGTTTTTTTTTTGCTTTTATGTTTATAATAGAGATCAACCGTTTCAGCAGCTAGTGACCAGAATTGTCTGGTTTTAGTTTTATTGACCGCGATCGGCTGATCAGCCTCAGATATGAACGATTCGATACCGAGCACAGACGCTTCCAAGTGACACAATAGAAATGCAATTTTATGGCATTACATTATCAAAAATTGTGCACATTAAAAGCACTTTGATCAGCCTTTTCCCCCAAACTCTCTGAGCGCATTAGTCTCAAACCCACTCATTACACACGCTTAAACCTGTCTCAAAACACCACAAGCAGTAATTAGTTAGAAGCCTAGAATGCTCGCAGTCACTCAACCTGTGCAGTCACTGTCAAGTTGAGTTTGGAGACTTTGGAGGCACTTGAGAAAATAAAACAGCACTGTTTATTTATAATCCTAGAAGTAATAATTATGGCAGAGGTTAAACGTAAATTATTTTGCATTGTTTAAATGCTGCACTTGATTTTTAAGTGAGAAAACTAATGTTATAAGGAACGGGATACATGTAATTAATCATGAAACATTTTAAAATTGTAACAAAATGTAATATCGAATCAGGATATGCATAAAATCGTGACACTTGTAGAATCGCAATTTAAATCGAATCGGCACAGAGGTATCGTTATAATATCCTATCGGGTGGTGACTGGTGATTCCTCTCTTTAGACGCTAACTTACACATAAAGCTAACACACCAGCCGCACATAAAGTATCGACTTCACCTTAAGCCGTATTCTTTGAGCATGTGTTGTTGTTGTTATTATTATTATTATTACAAATATTTTTATTATTATTTATTTATTTTTTATTATTATGCATGCTAAAAGGATTTTCTTGTTCAACCTTTGCTCTTTGTTCGCACGCGCACTCGCGTGTGTGTGTGTGTGTGTGTGTGTGTGTGTGTGTGTGTGTGTGATCCAGTGTGAGCTAGTACACGGGATCAGTGTGAACGGTGAGAGCTGTGGAGAAAAGAATACCACGTCGGAATCTCCATGCATCGACAGTAAGTGTCCTACAAACACTCGCGCGTGCACACACACACACACACACACACACACACACACACACACACACACACACACACACAAAGATAGGAGTTCATAGAAAACATGTTGTAATGTTCTGTAATGCATAAGAAGCTGCACGCTTGTGTGTGAGTGTGTGTGTATGTGTGTGTGAGTTTGTGTGTGTGGGGTGTGTGTTTCTTGAACACCATGTGGCTCGGCATTGGGTTGCACGACCTCATTTCACTTTCTCAAGCACACAGAGACTCCAACACTCTCTCTCTCTCTCTCTCTCTCTCTCTCTCTCTCTCAGGTTGGCGATTATTTATTTACAATGTTAACTGCAAAATTATTGGCACTTTATATTTAAGTAAAATATGCAGAAAATGTATGTTTCTAATTAAATGATCTCTTGTTATTTTTAATTCAACAGACTTTAGTTTTTTTTTTTTTTAAATTCATGGTTTTTTTTTTGTTTTTTTTAATAAATAGTTAACTTTTTCTATCTGTGTCAGAGTCGGGAATGTTGGAGCAGGATGAGGTCTCTCCCAGTGAAAGTGTCACAGCCAGTTTGGCCCAGCAGAGGGAGCCTACACAGCTTTGCGACTCCGCCTCCAGTACGCCCACTTCATCTCTCCAAACTCCACCCACCTTAGCAATGACAGAAACCTCCTCACCGGCAACTATCAGAGAGGAAGCTGAGAAACAGAGCGAGAGAGAACAAGAGACAGAGTGGTCACCTCAAGAAACTGGAAAAGGAACAGAGTCTAAAGGAAGTGGAAGTAAGGTAGAGCCTGGCAGAGGCAGGATGGAGGCGGAGCCTGAAAGAGATGGAGTAGGGGCGGACACAGTCAAGTCTGGCCCAAAGACAGAAGAGGTGATGAAAGAAGGAGGCGTGGAAACAGTTCCTCTCACTCAACTGGATAAAGGAGCAGAGAAACAGGACGAGGAAGTGGAACTGGAAGAAGAACAGGAAGAGGAAATAGAGGAAGCTGTGGAAGCTCTGGAGCTGGAGGAGGAGCTTCAGAGGCCAGAGGATGCCATCTTGGATGACCTCGCCAAACGCATCCAGGTGGAGGAGGTGAGAGAGAAGTAGTGTAGAAATCAATAAATAAGAAAAATATATAATACAGTACCATCATTCCAGTATCGAAAAAAATTTATTGATTACATTTGGATAAAACATATGCACATAAAAGCATGAATCTCACACAGAGACACACAATGACTTTTCCGCAACAGTGTGTGATGTCACCATGATGTCACATGGCTGAAAGAGTGCACTGTGAGCAAGATGCAGATTTCTCCCGAGCTGCTGCAGTGACAATGAACTCTTTCAGCATGACGAACAGGTCAGGAGCGAGTCACATGATCAGCGCCAGCACCGTCGATCCCGCTGGACTGAAATCCTGCACACATGATTCAGCACAGACTAAATTCTGAGCAGAACCAGTAACTTCATTATACCCTGATGCGAAGGTTCTCAAAGCTTTTGTTAGAAAGAGGAGCCTGTTATTGTCTCCCATGACCCCAGGTTTAAGATCTCCTAATCTAATCCCACATTTCAGTTATCCTGATAAATCCTGACCCAGTAGTGGAGAGAGCCTGGGGTATCAGTGTGTGTGTGTGCTGTTGTTTACTCAGAAAATTCAGATTGTAATCTGTTTCAGCACCATGAGGCAGTTTTTGTCTCTCATACAGATAAATGATGGTGTGTTATAAACCTGATGGAATAATCACGGTTCTGGGTAGAGCACTCTAGAGTAGAGACTGTGGGGTTCTCCAGCGTCAGTTCTGATCTGTAATGGAGCTTTAATGGGTGTGTGAAGGAAATATGTGTATATGTAGCTTTTCTTTTTAAATCTTGTGTTAGCAGTAATCTAAAACCTCATGAGCAGCGGATTACGGTAACTCCTATGACAGCCGATCGACCATTAGCTCCCTGATGCATTTTCCTAATAAATAATTTTAAAAAGAAGGATTTTATAGATCAAAAAATATAGCAATTGAAAAATGAGCTGTGTGTGTGGTTGGGATATGGTGAGTTTTATCTCTGGTTTTAGGATTATTAATATTTTTCACCAAAGCCACAATGAAAACACATTTTAATGTTGTCATTTTCTGCTTAATGGAATACTTAATTTTGGTGCGTGTGTGTTTGGTCTAAAGGTTATTTACTGCACAGAAGTATTGGTAATGATTAGAGGTAATGACTGAGTAACTGTACAGACGTAGGTGTATTGAGAGATGTTGTAATGTTCATTTACACACACATAGTGTTAAGTATTCTGTTTTGTTCTCGGTGGTCGTGTGCAGATGGTGATGAGAAAAGTGCAGAGGTATTCATTGGTCTTTATATTAAAATTAAGATGAAGCATGGGTGTTTACATGAACGTCAATATTCCACCAATACTGGAAATAACAGCTCAACTGAAATAAAAACTCAGTTTATACACATTTGAGTCAGAACAGTCTGATCCGCTCCTACCTGATGGGAATGAATTTTTTAATCAGATTGAAAATGAGTGTCAATTTTCAATAATCCATTTATTGAGTAAATATTATGCATGTAAACACTCTCTCTCTCTCTCTCTCGCTGTCTCTCTCTCCCCATTTTCTGTTTCTCACTCTTTCTGTCTGTCTCTCTCTCCACCCGTCTCTCTGTCTCTCTTTCAGCCTGTCTCTCCATGTGTCTATCTCTCAGCCTGTCTGGAACAATGAAATGTACAGAAAAAATATAATCAGCTGAGGGAAGTTGTGTGTTTGTGTGTGTTTCATGTACTTTGGTTTGATGCATGTTGAATTTGTAACAGTGTGTTCTACAGTCTTACTTTTTGTTTCTGTCTGTCTATCTGTCTCTCATCTTCAGATTGCTCCTGCCTCAGGGCTCGTCTCCATCCTGAAGAGACGGGTGTGTGACGGAGCAGACGATGCCTCCTCCACCAGCAAGCCCCTCACTAAACGCAGAGTCCGCTTCCATTTTCCTGAGGACGGCCTTGAGCAAGGTACTATACTGTATATTTGTTTGCACGTGTAATCAAAAAAGCAGGTAGAAGAGGATGTAGACAGATAGATATGTAAACAGATAGACAGAGAGAGGGCTCAGTTGTGAAGTGTATATGAGTCTTAGTATGTCTGTTCATTACACAGATGAGGTGGGCGGAGACTCCTGGCTCCTCCTGCTCCTTTTGTGCCTGGTTACCGTGGTGATCAGCGTGGGTGGAACCGCCCTGTACTGCGCATTCGGCAACGACCACTCGAGCGTGTGTACAGACTTTTCGCACAACGTTGATTTTTACATGGGGAAGGTGCAACGCAGCGTGGATGACATCACACACTTCTTCTCCTCCTCAAGCTCATAGCCTCTATCCCTTCATCTCTCTGTGCATCCCTCCATTTCTGTGTGTCTGTCTCCCTCCATCTGTCTCTTTACCTCTGGCAATTCACTCTTGCCATCACTCTGGGACAAAAGCTCGACCAGTGTAAAGATGAGAAGCAGAATGAGAGTGCTGAATTTTTAGGCTTTGACTGGATTAGCAGGGGTTGAATGTTTCACAACTCTGTCCTGGTGTTGATGATGTCACAACTCTGTCCTGGTGTTGATGATGTCACAACTCTGTCCTGGTGTTGATGATGTCACAACTCTGTCCTGGTGTTGATGATGTCACAACTCTGTCCTGGTGTTGATGATGTCACAACTCTGTGCTGGACTTGATGATGTCACAACTCTGTACCGGTGTTGATGATGTCACAACTCTGTACCGGTGTTGATGATGTCACAACTCTGTATGGGCTTGGTAAAGTCACAACTCTGTGCTGGACTTGATGATGTCACAACTCTGTACTGGTGTTGATGATGTCACGTTCTGGTATTCATGTCCCACATTATTTCCAGTTCAACATGTCACTTACAATCCGCTTTTTTATAACTTCTTTAAATGGGGTATATTTGAGAGAGACTGGGTTGTATTTCTGTGTTGTTGTTTTTTTTCTTTTTCTTAGCAGTAAATTAGCATGTAGAGTTTATAAGGTATCAGAGAGGGTGGAGCATGTGACATTCTTTTTACTTCTCATCATAAAACACCTATTTTAATTACTCAATATAATCATATATCTATAATTAGCTTGCTACCAAACATTGCTTTATGCCTCCGAGCTACTGCTACAGCACTGATGTTACATCGGCTAAATAAACTCGTTAGCTGGCTAACGCTAGCCCGGTGAAAAAGCAGTGCTCTAGTAGCTATGTCATACTTTAGTAGCTATGTCTAATTTTTGTGATTAGTTAATTGAATCGAATTTAAGCTCCGTCCATGGCAAAATCTGTACATGCAGTAATTTATATCATTTCTTCCGACCCACTTTTAAGTCTTAAATATCAAGAATATTAGTTTTATCAGGTTTGACTTTGTACCTTAATCATTATCATTACACTATGTAGAAAGTGAAGTACTGATGTATAAATAGATATTTATGACCGATATACAGTAAGTGGCTAGGATTAAAATAATGTGTAATATAAGGGGCATAAGAGCAATATGTAGTAAAGAATATTTTAATGTAAAAGTTTTAAGAGTAGCGGTATGAGGATAGGCGGATTGTGTTATTTAATGCTGTTTTGTCTAATTGTGCTCTGTGTCCGTGCGTGTGTGCATGTGTGTGTTGTGTTTAAGGAGGTGCAGTGTTGTGTTTAAGAAGGAGGCTATGTGCTAAATTACAGCTAACAGACAGTTACCCACGCGGTAGTTTATAGCTAGCTAGCATGAATGCTACTTAATTTGAAGTATAAAATAATCTAAAATAGTTTATAATAACACACATCAGCTAAAAACTTAGAGTTCAGTATGTGGCTTTCAAGCTCATCTACCTCTCTGCTAAATAAGTTTAAATGAGTACATCAAGGCTAGTTTGCTAGTAGGGTTAGCCTATCGACTATAATGCTAGTTAACATGGTGACCCGTTTGCTACAGTGCGATTACCTGGAACAGCCTGTTTGTTGTAATACTGTTTTACAGTTTGCCGTATTTGTTCCTATACTGTTTTGTATGCTAACACGTTTGATATAATGTGTTAGAATGTTAGCTGTAATGCTAGCTCCTGTGTTAGCCTGTTAGTATTCATTCATTCATTCATTCATTTTCTATACCGCTTAATCCTGTGTTCAGGGTCACGGGGGACCTGGAGCCTATCCCAGGAGACTTCGGGCACTAGGCGGGGTACACCCTGGACAGGGTGCCAATCCATCACAGGGCACACACACGCGCGCACACACACACACACACACTCACACTACGGGCAATTTAGGAACACCAATTAGCCTAACCTGCATAGTAATACTGAAATCGTAGTATTTATTGAGATACAAGTTTTGTTGAATCTAGATTAGAAATATGTCATACTGTTTGATTTATATCAGATATATTATGTTGCCGTATTTAATTAAAGACAAAGCGTAATAAATCATGGCCGAGGCACTGCATCCCCTCAGACTGAACACATGCTCAAACACCTTCACCTTCACAGTCACTTTTAGGTTTAATTTTGTATTTCTTTTCTATTTATGTTTTTTTTTTTACTTTTGTGTGTTTGTGTGTGTGTGTGTTTTTATCATCTATGGTATAAACCTGTTTTGGATCTTACATTTCTCTGAGCACAGAACAAACACACAATGTCTTAAAACCTGCTGGATTCCTTTTGAGCAGAATCTCAGTTTTGGGGAAAGAGATCTGATTCTTGTTTTGTTTGTATGCACTCGTCCTCTGGCCGGCTCAGACGGCGGTGTTTTCAGTATTTATTTTAACATGAATCCAAATCTAAACTTTTTCTTTTATAACGTCCTCTTTCCTGCCCTGTACCTCTGTAAACAAACCTCAGTACGGTTTATTGAACCTCATCAGATCTAAATATAATCAAAATTATAATTTTAGTTTGAAAAGACAAATTTCACACTCAAATATGATTTTGGTGGATAGACATTATTGTAAAAGTCATTATTGTGTTTCATTGAGCATCACACAACGTCTCCTCAGCACTCAGACACTTAGCAGGGCAAAGCTTCACTCTGATTGGCTGTTTAACTTTGCCCAGTAACCAATCAGAGAGCTCTGCCTTAACGTACACATGTGAGTGGATGCTGTACTGGGCATTACTGTACAGATCACCTTATAGCGTCTTGTATCATGTTAAAGACGGGTGTTTTTACTGAACTATCGAGTGCTTAGAACCGCACTGTTAATTACTGTTCACCTACAGATCTACATCAACATAATGAGAAGAAATAAAATATTTGTGGAAAAAACTTAAATAATGGAAATTGTTACTTCTGTTTTCTGTGTTTTTAAAGAGATTTTATTTATTACTGAAATTATATCTCTCATGATTTCTGTCTGGTTCTAAGACCTCGATATAATTTATTTTCCTCCACGCATTGTAAAAAATATTAAAGGGGAAACATGATGAAATCAAATACACACAGTTCTTAATAAATCAGTTTTAATGTCAGGGTTGAATGGCGTGTGTGTTTTATTTTTACAGATTTTTAATTACATATCTCAGTGGGTTTTATTTGATGTGATTTATTAATTTTGGTTTTGAGCAGCATACATATACTCAGCAAAAAAAGAAACGTCCCTTTTTCACTGTGTATTTCAACAATAATGTTGTACAAATCCAAATAACTTTACAGATCTTCATTGTAAAGGGTTTAAACAATGTTTTCCATGCATGTTCAATTACCCAGAATCAATTAATTAACATGCACCGTTACGACCTTAACAGCTTACAGAAAGTAGGCATTTAAGGTCACAGTTCTAAAAACGCAGGACACTAAAGAGACTCGTCTACCGACTGTGAAAAACACCCAAAGAAAGATGCCCAGGGTCGCTGCTCATCTGCGTGAACGTGCATTAGGCATGCTGCAGGGAGGCATGAGGACTGCTGATGTGGCTATAGGGCAATAAATCGCCATGTCCGCACTGTGAGACGCCTAAGACGGCGTTACAGGGAGACAGGAAGGACAGCTGATCATCCTCGCAGTGGAAGACCACGTGTAACAACACCTGCACAGGATGGGTACATCCGAATATCACACCTGCGTGACAGGTACAGGATGGCCAAAACAACTGCCCGAGTCACACCAGGAACACACAATCTCACAGCAAGAACTGACAAATCTGGTCCAGTCCATGAGGAGGAGATGCACTGCAGTACTTCAAGCAGCTGGTGGCCACCAGATACTGACTGATTTTGAGCCTCCCTTCATTCAGGGACACATTGGGAAACATTTTTAGTTTATGTCTTATGGTGTTGACTCTTTTAGTGTTCATACAAATATTTACACATTAAGTTTACTGAAAGTAAAAACAGTTGAAAGTCAGAGGACGTTTCTTTTTTTGCTGAGTATATATGAGGCATGGAAATGACAAACCACCACTTGGTGTGGTGTCTTCAGGGTCGAGGGTTTGATTTGTGTGTGTGGAGTGTGCATGTTCTTCCCATGGTGCATGTGCGCTTTGTGATGAATCGGCCTCCCGCAGCCTGTACTGTACAAGATCAGAGGTATAGAGAATGAATGAATGAATATTTCTTTGTTGCACTACACACTTTCAGAAATTACTTACTAAGATATAAAATATTAAATACATTTCAGATTTTTTTTTAATGCAGATGATTTATAGGTATATTTGATGTTTTGTCTGTAGGTTTAAAAATATTTTTTAAACATTTAGTTTGTAGGATGAATGCACAATTATTTTGTCAAGTACTTAAAGAGGTCCTATTATTCTTTTTCAAATATTATCTTTCATGCAATGTCATGTAACTGTATGTGAACATAAATTATCTGCACTATCTGTGACGCTGACAATGCACGATAAAAACAAAAGAGTCGGCTCACATTCATCGAAACGAGTCGTTAGCAAATCTATTTTTTACACTGTTACGGATCCATATCACTATGTAACATATTTGCATAATGTCCGCCCACGTTCTACGTTCGAACAACAACACTCTTGTTAATGTGACCGAGCATTCATGCCGGGTTCGCTTAAACACTTTGTAATATAAAAAAACTATAAAAACGAGAGCACACGAAATCCTTTTTAAGTGTTTATTCTCCACCATTCACCAAAACTGAACTTAACACTCGCGAAGTGCGCATGCCCCTTGCTCTTCTATGGCAAGTTATGGTAATGGGCGTTTAATTTTCCCGACACACGCTGTAGCGGTAGACCAATTATAAAGGACCGCGCCATCTGACCAATCACAGCAGTGAGGGCTTATGGAAAGGAGGGGTTTAAACAGACTGAATCTTCGAACTGCTTCACACGAGTCGTTTACGAATCATTTAGAAAATTTTTGGGGGGTAAAATTAAATCTATTTTTGGAGAAAACTAAAGTGTTTTTTGACCTTGCATACACGTAAGCCTGTTTTAAGAGGCTCATTAAGCAACCTTTAAAATGGCATAATAGGACCTCTTTAAAACCTTATTTCTGTCACTTATTTAGATTACATTCTACTGAACAAAAATATTTTGTAGCTTTAATGTGTTAAGTGTAAACACGTGGGTTTATTAAAAGTCTATAAAAGTCTTTCATAAACTCAAGAAACCATTTTTTTTTCTTTTTTTTTGTACATAATCCAGGTTTGTTCTTTCTGTGCGTTTTATAATCTTTTCTTTATTTTGTCGTGGGTCGTTCATGATGAAGCGCATGCGTAGTTGACCTTTATTCTGAAATCACTACTTCCGGGTTCTGAGACACGCCCTGTGGTTGGAGTTTTCACGCCCAACCACACGCGCGTGCACAAACTCGTAGCAGCTCCAGAGTTCAGTGTCTCACTCTCTCCGTGTTTTAATCAGGAGTGATCTGTAATCCTCGGTGATGGCGGCACACGGATCCTCTTCCTCTCCCCGGCCCTACCAGCTGATAGTGTTCGGGGCCTCGGGCTTCACGGGCCGCTATGTGGTGGAGGAGGTGGCGCGGAGCAGCGCGGAGGTTCCGGGGGGGAACCTGACATGGGCCGTGGCGGGGAGGAGCAGAGACAAGCTGGAGAAGGTTCTCCAGGAGACCGCGCAACAACTCGGTACTGTTCTCACCTGGAGCACCGACGACGAGTTAATTAATCAAACTGTTTAATTCATGAACCAATAATCCAGTAACCAGTCGTTAATGAGGGCCCACTACAGGGCTTTGATCTGTGTTATATAGGGTTCTGGTGTATCTCCCTGGGTTCTACAGGGTTCTGGTGTATTTCTGGGTTCTACAGGGTTCTGGTGTATTTCTGGGTTCTACAGGGTTCTGGTGTATTTCTGGGTTCTACAGGGTTCTGGTGTATTTCTGGGTTCTACAGGGTTCTGGTGTATCTCCCTGGGTTCTACAGGGATGTACAGGGTTCTGGTGCAGCTCTCAGGGTTGTACAGGGTTCTGGTGCAGCTCTCAGGGTTGTACAGGGTTCTGGTGCAGCTCTCAGGGTTGTACAGGGTTCTGGTGGA
Organism: Channallabes apus; assembly: GCA_030522415.1. Classification (NCBI taxonomy): domain Eukaryota; kingdom Metazoa; phylum Chordata; class Actinopteri; order Siluriformes; family Clariidae; genus Channallabes; species Channallabes apus. The sequence goes on from CM060116.1 coordinate 5,922,485, forward strand.
GCTCTCAGGGTTGTACAGGGTCCTGGTGCAGCTCTCAGGATTGTACAGGGTTCTGGTGCAGCTCTCAGGGTTGTACAGGGTTCTGGTGGAGCTCTCAGGATTGTACAGGGTCCTGGTGGAGCTCTCAGGGTTGTACAGGGTCCTGGTGGAGCTCTCAGGGTTGTACAGGGTCCTGGTGGAGCTCTCAGGGTTGTACAGGGTTCTGGTGGAGCTCTCAGGGTTGTACAGGGTTCTGGTGGAGCTCTCAGGGTTGTACAGGGTTCTGGTGGAGCTCTCAGGGTTGTACAGGGTTCTGGTGGAGCTCTCAGGGTTGTACAGGGTTCTGGTGGAGCTCTCAGGGTTGTACAGGGTTCTGGTGGAGCTCTCAGGGTTGTACAGGGTTCTGGTGGAGCTCTCAGGGTTGTACAGGGTTCTGGTGCAGCTCTCAGGGTTGTACAGGGTTCTGGTGCAGCTCTCAGGGTTGTACAGGGTCCTGGTGCAGCTCTCAGGGTTGTACAGGGTCCTGGTGGAGCTCTCAGGGTTGTACAGGGTCCTGGTGGAGCTCTCAGGGTTGTACAGGGTTCTTTTGGAGCTCTCAGGGTTGTACAGGGTTCTGGTGGAGCTCTCAGGGTTGTACAGGGTTCTGGTGGAGCTCTCAGGGTTGTACAGGGTTCTGGTGGAGCTCTCAGGGTTGTACAGGGTTCTGGTGGAGCTCTCAGGGTTGTACAGGGTCCTGGTGGAGCTCTCAGGGTTGTACAGGGTTCTGGTGGAGCTCTCAGGGTTGTACAGGGTTCTGGTGGAGCTCTCAGGGTTGTACAGGGTCCTGGTGGAGCTCTCAGGGTTGTACAGGGTCCTGGTGGAGCTCTCAGGGTTGTACAGGGTTCTGGTGGAGCTCTCAGGGTTGTACAGGGTTCTGGTGGAGCTCTCAGGGTTGTACAGGGTTCTGGTGGAGCTCTCAGGGTTGTACAGGGTTCTGGTGGAGCTCTCAGGGTTGTACAGGGTTCTGGATGGAGACCAGTTTACCAGATTGAGGATGCAGTTTGAAGTTTCAGACCCACTGCATCTAGCATGCTAAAGGGTTCTTTATTCGTCAGTGTGTTAATATTTGGAAATAAACATGTTCTAGGTTCGGTTCTGGGCAGGACCTTCATGATCTACTGCACTATTATTGACTGATTGATTGGACGAATCAGGTAAGTCTCATAGGTGAAACATGGGCGTATGTGTTAAGTTAGGCATGTTGGAGCAACAGGACTGTAACACACATGTGCACAGGCCAGACACACCTGAGCAGGTAATACAGGAAGTAGATCTCAGGTGTGTGAGAGACTCGTTAATAAAAACGTAGAGTGTGAATCTCCGCCTCTTTTTAGGTGTTAAATCCCATGAGTGGTGTCTGGATCCCAAATACCTCCCTACTCCATACATTTTCCACTAAGTAGTGCGTGCAAGCACACAGTAGACAGCTGAGACTCTGCATGGGGCGTAGGGAGTGATTTTCATGCCCTATGTAGTGCACATGTGTTCTACAGCATTATACATGACATGTTACAAAGTGCATAGATTGTCAAAATGCATGTCATAGTTATTGGCACCCGGAGTGAGTAAGAGCACCGCTGATAAACACTCTGATAACGATGATGTAATTGTACAGAAATGCTGATGAACCTGACATGGACCGTCAGAAGATTGGAGCAAAGGTGAACTCCATTTCGGTCATCTCTCATACGTGTAATAATTATCAGGCAAAGGACAAAGTGCCTGATTACAGAGCAATATAGAGCAGTGTTTATGTGGCCTGTAGAGTGAATAGTGTGATTGTGTGTGTGTCCGTGGGTGGAGGGAATGGAGGAAAGGAAGATGAGGGTTTTGTGGAGGGGATTTGTGTCACTAAATAAAGGTTAGTGTTTAATAAATGAAGCTCCTGAACATGTTTAATAAAAGCTCAGTGTGTGTGTTGGTGTGATGCAGGTTTTCCATCAGCTGTTCAGGATTAAGTTGAAACTTCCTGAATGCTGCACACTGTGTCCACAATACGAGAACTGGGTACATTAAGTCTGTGTGTGTGTGTGTGTGGAGGAAGGCAGTAGCAGTGTCATTATTCACTCTCTCATGCAGTAACAACAGTGTCCACTAGAGGAGCACTAAACATGACTACATGTCCTCTGAGGATGAAACTTATTAAAGCAGTTTTTTTTTTATTCTTAGACAGGGCTGCATGATTGTAAAAAATCTAATTGCAGTTATTTTAATACACCTACTTCTATTGTGACCTAAACTGCGATATGTAACTCATTAGGAGTTTTATTGTTTGCCAATAGTTATCACCTCATATTTATTTAAAAATAAACAAATACTTAATTTTTTTGAGAAATTCTACATAAATCCATGACATATGTTACCTGTAAAACAACACAGCCTCTTTTGTGGGCAGTAGCAGTCGGGTCATTGTTCCCTTTAATATGCAGTAAGACTGATGTCCACTAAATATGACAACAGTAAAACCACAGATTGCGAATAACCTGGTTTGCGAGTGTTCCGCAAGACGAGCAAAGGTTTTTAGTAAATTTTTACTTGAAAAACGCAGTTCAAACGAAGACACAGAGCGTCACGTGATCACAACTTGGCCAACGGATTTTCTCTCTTGTGCTGCAGAATTGTGGGTAATCATCTCCACTGCGCGTCTCTTACTGGTATAATCAACATTTGTGTACTTATGTACCGTTTACTATAACAATGTGACCGTGTGTGCGCGTGTGAAACATATTTAATTTTGTGTCTGTTTGCATGTGTGTGCAGCGCGCGTGTAAAGCAAAAGCAAGTCTCATTAAAGAGGTTAAAGATCCATTTTATTTCTCTGCTCAACGCTCAGCCTGCTCTTTGTGTCTGTGTGCACCCGCATCATTGGACACCGGGCCACCCACACACACAGACCCCTCCTACTTTTGCCCTCACAGACACACACATACACTTTCTCTCTGCTCTACACAGAAACACTGCTGTGTCGCAATTCTTTTCAAAGGTAAAGTACAGGGTAATTTGTTTTATTTTTACTTAATATTTTGTATTAATTATTTTATGTATTTATTTTTTTTGGGCTGTAATTTGAGTTTCCATTATTTCTTATGTTAAAATTCGGTTTGCGAGTGTTTTGGAATATGAGCCCGCTTCCGGAACGAATTATGCTCGTAATCCAAGGTTCCACTGTACTGGTCAAGAGTGGAAACTTAATTAAGCAGAACTATTTTTAGACATTGTAGATTAGTTTTAAAGTTCTTTAAAAAAAATTTTTAATATTGAATAACAAAAACTGACTCTCTATATGACAGCGAATATAGCCGTAGAAGCTGGAATGGCGTTAAAAAATAGAGTAAAAATATTGTGTGTGGGATATGCTGACATGGTGTATCCAAATGCTAATTAATTTGCATAACTGATACTAAAATGTGTTTAGCATGTCTCATTCTGACTCTTTTCTTCTGTCTGTTTGTGTGCGTGTGTGTTTGTTTAGGGAAGCCAGAGCTGCAGTCAGAGGTGGAAATCATCGTGGCCGATGTGTCAGAGCCAGACTCAATAGCTGCTATGTGTAAACTGGGGCGCATTATCCTCAACTGTGTCGGACCGGTACATTTTACACACACGCACACACAGAAAAGAAACTAATCATATGAGCAGTGCAGATGGTAGATGAACCTTTGTCTTGTAACAACACTGTATGACACCGCAGAATTAACAATCCACTGATTCCTGTCATGCTTATTTACACCAGGTGTAACATGCGATAAGATTCTCGAACATGTCGCTGTGTTTTTAGAGTTTATTTCATGTTTCTGTTTGCAACTTTAACCGTGTGTGTGTGTGTGTTACAGTATAGGTTCTATGGTGAGGCAGTGGTTAAGGCGTGTGTGGACAATGGTGCACACTGTGTGGACATCAGTGGCGAACCCCAGGTACTCTCTCTCTCTCACACACACACACACAGGTTGTTATGGCGCTTTTCCACTGCATAGTACGGCACAGCACGGTTCAGTACAGCTCACTTTGGTTCGGCTCAGTTTGCGCTTCCACTGCAGTTTAGTAACGCTTTAGAGTGAGCGGGATAATTCACATGTTAAAGTTGCGGCGCCTCTACTGCCGTGACATCATCATAAACGTGCCACAAACAAACGCACAACAATGGAGCATATCGACGGCATGGTGTTCTTCATTCTCGGCATGTGGATGTTTTTAACAGCGAGACGAAGGAGTTTGTTTCAAAAGAGGCTGATGGCAGCCAAAGAGAATTTTTGGTTAATACAAAAAGGTGCGTCCGATCCTTCTCTGGCTGTTATAAATATAGCGGTTCTGTCGTGTCTCGTGTCGCAAGTTCAGTGACGCAGTAATGACGATTTTCTCCGGCCAATCAGTGACCAGCAGAGTTTGCACGTCACGTTTTGGTAACGGTTCGGCGCGCTTGGAACCTCGGCTGAGGTGGTACTAAAAAAAGGACCAGGTACTGTTCCCAGTGGAAAACCCCCCCAAAAGTGAGTTGAACTGAACCGTGTCGTGCCGTACTATGCCATACTATGCAGTGGAAAAGCGCCATTAGAGAGGTTGATTTATGACCGCTGTTTACGGAAGTGTAGTCCAGTGCGGGAGATGCATTGTGGGTAATGCAGTCCGGTGTGTGTGAACGCGAATGCAAGATGTAAACTAGGATATAGAGCCTGAGTTTTGTTCTTCAGTAGTTTTTTTTTTTTTTTTTTTTTTTTTTTTTTAGTTGGATTTAAGTGCAGGATCCACCCGAAAGTTTGTACTATAGACCGACAATAAATAGGCAAATAAAAGACCGGACATCGAGCAATTTGTCCATCTCATCACTACACGAGCATGAATTAACAGACTGTTGCGAGCAACATTAAAGGAAATACTGTTGTTCTTTAAAGCTTCTCCACTTTATTTTAATGTGTGTGTGTTTAATTCAGACAAAAGAAGAAAGTTTAACTGTGTAAGATGTGAAGGGAGAGACAGGAGGGGCTGAAAGCAAGAGTCTCCACTTACTCTAGCCTCTCACACACACACACACACACACACACACACACACACACACACACACACACACACACAGCGCCTGCGTGCACAAACGGAAACACTTACCTGTCGGGATTTATTTTTTACTTTTTTGAAAGGTAAAGTGCAGGTTAAAACAAATTAACTTAAATTTAAACTTAAGTTAAAACAAGTTTTTACTTTATATTTTGTATGAATAATTTATATGTATTAATTTTTTTTGGGCTGTGGAACGAATAATTTAAGTTTCCATTATTTCTTATGGGAAAATAAAATTTGGTTTTACGAGTGTTTTGGAAAACAAGCCCGCTTCCGGAACGAATTTTGCTCGTAATCCGAGGTTCCACTGTATATGAATTAAATAGCTTGTATATAAATATGTGCATCTTCCTCTGTTGAATTAAGAAATTTTAAATGCTGAATGAGTGTGTGAATCCATTTTCAACACTTCACAGAAATCACTGAGGTACAGTGTGTGCGTTAGAGCGTGCGTTAGGCAGCCAAAGCTCAGTGGTTAAGGCATTGGAGAGCCACGAGTTGAAATCTCAGCACCGCTCACAAACTTCCGATCAGAAACCCAGTACGCTACAGCCTTAACCGTTTGAGCCCCAACTGTCCTAAAAGTCTTTCTGGCAATAGTGGGATTCAAACACACGACTTGGAGAGACTGGAGCCTTAATCCAGCACTTTACATGACTTGGCCACGCCAAACACCAAATTGCCGGGTGATTTGTGCAGCTGTAAAACACTATTGACCACACATGAGCAGTGACCCTGTCCCTGGATTACGTATTGTCCTTCCTTGGAGCACTTTTCGTAGGTCCTGACTACTACTTGCCCATTTTTCCTGCTTCCAACAGATTACCTTTGAGACCTGAGTGTTCACTTGCTGCCTAATAAACTCCACCCCCTGAGAGATGCTGATATCCGTGTTACTCACTTCATCTGGCTGAGGGTGTAATGTTATAGATAATTGGTGTGTGTGTGTGTGTGTGTGTAGTTTTTAGAGGGCATGCAGTTGCATTACAACAGCCCAGCGGCAGATGCAGGTGTGTACATCGTGGGAAGCTGCGGGTTCGACTCCATTCCTTCAGATATGGGAGTCATTTACACACGGGATCAATTTAAAGGTATACGCACACATACTCGTACATTAAAGTATGTTTAATCCTGGTGTTTATTAACATGTAAATAACTGTTCATTTGTTAGTAATAACACTCACTTTAAGGAAACTGATAAAATAATCCAGAAGAGAATATAATGTTTTTCATTGATAATGCTCTACAGGTACCTTGATTCAATATATATTTTTGTGTGTGTGTAGGTACTCTGACAGCGGTGGAGAGTTTTCTGACAGCAAGTTCAGGACCGGAGGTCTTTATTTTTATTATGATGAGCTAGGGGTGGGCGATATAACCAAAATCTTCTATCACAGTAGAAGCAATTTTCTACCTCGATAACGATGTATATCACAATATAGCCATTTGTATCTGAAAATGCATAAATAAAAATTCAAACACAAAGAAACTGTTTTACATAATTTAAACTGGGAATTGCTGAGGTTTGCCGCATTTTTTTACTTTGTCCATATTCGTTTGGATGTGTAACAGACCTAATTTGATTTTGTTATATTGTGCTAATGTTAGATGCACAGGCGCTCGTGAGGTGTGTGTGTGTTGCCGTAGAAGGGCAAAAGGCGCATGCGCACTTCCTGCTCTAGAGTTTCAGTTTGTTTTTGTGAATAAAGGAGAATAAACAGTTAAGTATTTTGTGTGCTCTCAGCAGCGCTGCTCGAATCACAAACCTGCGCGACTCACTTTTTTTTTATTTATTTATTTTTTTTTATTTAAAATGTCAGGACTATTTAATATTGTTTCCGCCTTGCCATGCCTGGTTTGTACGTGCGCATCCCAGCGGGGTAAAATATATTTTGATGGTCGGCGCGGTCTATTTCTATCAGCGTCGCGCAGGTTTGTGATTCGAGCGGCGCTGCTCAAGTTGGTCCGCGCTGCGCGATCCACCAGGTCTGGATATCTGGTCTGCCCACGCCGGCTCAATTGGGTGCCACGCTTTCGTCTCACTTTAGATGTGTTTGGCTTCCCATAGAAGTGAATGTGTATTGCGTGGTTACGTAACGTGCAACGTCACGTGATCTCAACCGCGATTAAGACGATAGACCAAAATTTCTACCGGTTAACCGTGTATACCGGTATATCACCCACCCCTATGATGAGCATTATTTTACACACTGGGACGTGTCTCAATGTTGACGTGGTGTGTGTGTGTGTGTGTGTGTGTGTTTTTCCCCTCAGGGAGCGTGTATCCATGATGGGACGTGGCAGTCAGCTGTGTACGGGTTGGCGGATAGTGGCAAACTAAAGGCCCTGAGGAAAAAATTCAACCACAAACCGCTGCCTGTGGTCGGGGCCAAGCTTAAACGAAGGTAGAGAAATTCAGTATACACACACACACAAATTTAACACAGTTAATACATATACACACTAGATATGTTGAATGTTTGAACTAATACCTAAAAACTGCATAATACATAAAGATAGCATAAATATTTTGTGTGTGTGTGTGTGTACACGCAGGGGTCCTCTGTTCTACAGTACTGAGATCCAGCAGTACACGATTCCCTTCATGGGCTCTGATCCGGCCGTGGTGAAGAGAACTGTGCGCTTCCTGTCTGAGGAACAGAAAGAAACTCCAGTTGGTTAAACAAACAATATAAACATACACACACACACACACACATTATCTACACCCCTGTTCAGTACTAAGACTGGGTTTTGTTGTGTTTTCTGTCCTCAGGTTCAGTACGGAGCGTACGTTGGAATCGGGGGAATCGTCTCCGTTTTTAAACTGCTCTTCGCTGGGTTCTTCTTCTCTCTACTCGTCCGCTTCAACTTGGGCAGAAAACTCCTCATTAAAGTACGGCTGATTTTATTCATCAGTATGCCTGATCATAATTACGCTTTGGTTAAGAGGTCTCTGCTATTTGTCAAAGAAAATATCCCCAATATTTAATGACACCAAGTTTTCACTGTTTGTGCAGTTTCCAGAGTTTTTCTCTTTTGGATATTTCTCTAAAGCTGGACCGACCCGGAAGCAGGTAACATACAGTCCTGAACCACCAAACACACACACACACACACACACACACTACCAGTCAAAAGTTTAGATGGACCATCTTTATTTCAATGGCCGTTCCTGATTTTTATTTCTTTCGACATTGTAAAGCAATGCTGAAGGAATCCAATAATCTTATTTGGACAGTTGATATTGAGATTTGTCTTCTACTTATGCTCTATAAATCCTTCATAACGACACTAATCTGACGTGCGTATATTAATTAGTGATTTTTGAGGCTGCTAACACTAAATGAACTTCTCTGCAGCAGAGGTAAGATTTGGTCTTTGTTTCCTGGGAAGGTCTCCGAGAGCCTCATCATGGTGTTTGATGGATATTTGCAAATGCATTTGATAATACTGTTCTTGCAACGCTGTTCCAGAACAGATGACCTTCATGTCTTTAAAATAACCGCCTGTTATTTGATTACCCAATGCCGTATGTTGTAATAATTTCATAATTTTGAAATCTCCAGTATTGTTTTAGAATGTACAAACCGGGTTCCAAAAAAGTTGGGACACTAAACAAATTGTGAATAAAAACTGAATGCAATGATGTGGAGATGGCAAATGTCAATATTTTATTCAGAATAGAACATAAATCGCGGAACAAAAGTTTAAACTGAGAAAATGTATCATTTTAAGGGAAAAATATGGTGAATCAAAATGTCATGGTGTCAACAAATCCCAAAAAAGTTGGGACAAGGCCATTTTCACCACTGTGTGGCATCTCCCCTTCTTCTTACAACACTCAACAGACGTCTGGGGACCGAGGAGACCAGTTTCTCAAGTTTAGAAATAGGAATGCTCTCCCATTCTTGTCTAATACAGTCCTCTAACTGATCAATCATCTTGGGCCTTCTTTGTCGCACCTTCCTCTTTATGATGCGCCAAATGTTCTCTATAGGGGAAAGATCTGGACTGCAGACTGGCCATTTCAGTACCCGGATCCTTCTCCTACGCAGCCATGATGTTGTGATTGATGCAGAATGTGGTCTGGCATTATCTTGTTGAAAAGTGCAGGGTCTTCCCTGAAAGAGATGACTAGATGTTGTTCTAGAACCTGAATATATTTTTCTGCATTGATGGTGCCTTTCCAGACATGCAAGCTGCCCATGCCACACGCACTCATGCAACCCCATACCATCAGAGATGCAGGCTTCTGAACTGAGCGTTGATAACAACTTGGGTTGTCCTTGTCCTCTTTGGTCCGGATGACATGGCGTCCCACATTTCCAACAAGAACTTCGAATCGTGACTCGTCTGACCACAGAACAGTCTTCCATTTTGCCACACTCCATTGGCCCAATGAAAACGCCTGTGCTTGTGGATCTTGCTTAGAAATGGCTTCTTCTTTGCACTGTAGAGTTTCAGCTGGCGACTGCGGATGGCACGGTGGATTGTGTTCACTGACGATGGTTTCTGGAAGTATTCCTGAGCCCATTCTGTGATTTCCTTTACAGTAGCATTCCTGTTTGTGGTGCAGTGTCGTTTAAGGGCCCGGAGATCACGGGCATCCAGTATGGTTTTACACCCTTGACCCTTACGCACAGAGATTGTTCCAGATTCTCTGAGTCTTCGGATGATATTATGCACAGTTGATGATGATAACTGCAAAGTCTTTGCAATTTTTCGCTGGGTAACAGCTTTCTGATATCGCTCCACTATCTTTCTGCGCAACATTGTGGGAATTGGTGATCCTCTACCCATCTTGGCTTCTGAGAGACACTGCCACTCTGAGAAGCTCTTTTTATACCCAATCATGCTGCCAATTAACCTAATTACTGTTAATTGGTCTTCCAGCTCTTCGTTATGCTCAAATTTACTTTTTCCAGCCTCTTATTGCTACTTGTCCCAACTTTTTTGGGATTTGTTGACACCGTGAAATTTGGAATCAACATATTTTTCCTTTAAAATGATACATTTTCTCGGATTAAACTTTTGATCTGTCATCTATGTTCTATTCTGAATAAAATATTGACATTTGCCATCTCCACATCATTGCATTCAGTTTTTATTCACAATTTGTTTAGTGTCCCAACTTTTTTGGAATCCGGTTTGTAGAAAATAAACTTTCGACTGGTACTGTATACATAATGAACTTGTTTGTGTTTTTGTATTCAGATGGAGGGATGTTCATTCCGTTTTGTGTTCTTCGGTGAAGGTTACACTGAAGGTCAGGATCCGTCTCTGGGGAAACCCGATGCTAAAATCCGCACGCTTGTCCAGGGACCAGGTACGTTTATTAATTAATAACAATCTGGATTAGTTAAGCTCAGAGGCTATTAAGTGGTGATGTGTACTGTACAGCAATCATGTAAAAACTTTGTGTTCAGCACTTTTGTTTTTAATTTACTGTAACGTCGTGTTGTAGCGCCCCCTGGAGATCAATTCAAACCATTTCAGGACAAGTGTTACAGGACAATAATGATGTTAAAGGTGTTTAGAATCACTGTGTGTGTGTTACAGAGCCAGGTTATGTTGCGACACCGATAGCCATGGTGCAGGCAGCTCTCACCATCCTCAATGAACCTGATGCACTGCCCAAAAAGTCAGTACCATTCATTAGTGACTAATTTTATCTGTCTACCTCTTTCTTTTTCTGAACCTAACATTAACAAAAAACACAATTGTTTCAATTTGAACTTTAACAATGGAATTACTGATGTGTTATAAACATGTAATACAGGATTCACAGCGATTTCATGTGTGTGTGTGTTGTACAGAGGTGGCGTGTATACCCCTGGATCTGCCTTCGCTAAGACCAACCTGATCGAGCGACTGGATAAACACGGCATCCATTTCTCAGTGCTGTGAGCGGGAGCGAGGCGGAGCGGAACAGAGCAAGGCGGGGCTTCACACAGCACGGCTTCGGTACTTCCTGTCATACGCTACTTATTCTGATTAGCACTTCGTATTAACGCTTACATGCAGAGCAAAAGTCTCCTGCAGTACTTCATTCTGAAATTAGTCTAATGAAAGACTGAAATCATGCTGTCCATTTCACACTAAAAAGCAGGCGATGTGCAGCCGAACATACACGCTGTACTGTATCTGTGAGATATTTAGCCTGCTTTAGCTGGGATAGCTTTACAATTTATTGACCTGTTTGAATTGTGGGGAATTTGAATGTCGGAATTAAAGTGTGTGTGTTGGGTTGTTTTTCCCCCCCCCCCTCTCCCTTTTGCACTAATAGATTAAAGAGTATGAATAGATTAATAAAAAAAATGTAATCACAGTTTTACACACCGAGTTGCTGGTTTTTATTATTATGCATTATATGTACATTTTATTTGTATTAATTATATATTGAGTATATATACAATCAAATTTTTACAATTCAAAATATATACTCTGATCTGACACTGATCCATTGAACAAACAGTTGAATAGCAAGGTTCACGTCATGACCTGGGGGGTGTTCTTCGTACGTCGCTAACTCAGTTAGCTGGATTTGATTGTTGTGGATTTGTCCTGATCTTGGATTGTTTCGTTCTCCGATGCTCATCTCGCACTTGTTGTCATAGCAACATGTCCGTAAGCTTGAACCTGCTCGGTAGCAGGTTCATTTCATGTAAACAGGATTAAGGCTGCGCTCCTGCCGGGTTATGATTGGTTGAAATGGTGAGGTCACATCTGATTGGTTAAAGAGCGCTGACGTGGACTGACTCACGTGGGGAAAGAAAAGTATCTTGCATATATATATACGGCTTGCCATAAAATATTATATTAGAACATAAATTCATAGGTTTTTTTATTATTATAATAAACTCTAGGCACGAGACAGCCCTCAAGACCATTAATTCAAATTCTTGTATAATGTTTATTTTGTAACACATTTATTTTGCAGGGGTTCGTTATGAATATGCAAAAAAAAAACATATATATATATATATATATATATATAAAATAAAAAAAAATTATAATGAAAAATTGGACAAAACTAATTTTATCATAAAGTAAACAATATAAAAGTATACATGTTTTTGAAAAAAATATTCATATTTCTATTTTTCCATATACAAAATATTTATTTTCTTATTTTATTTTGTCTCATGTAATTTGTAAAACATATGCACATATGTTCTAATATAATATTTGATTGTGTGTGTGTGTGGTGGGGGGGGGGATCCATGGCAGGGAAGCATTTCAGCACATAACACGTGGGGGGGCATTTCAGCGCATAACAGGTGTTACAAAAAAAAATTGAACTTGTTCTTTTGTCATTTCGTCAACCAATCAAAGGGTTTGTGATCAGTGTTTCTACTGTCGATGCATATCGCCTTTTAAACCAACGCACGAACGCGCAATAATCCTAGACAACTCAATCCGGCCATACTAATCATCAACAACAGGTGTGCTGGAAGAACCAATTTAGCCAGGTCTTAATTAGCACGATTATCTCATCTTAGATGTGAAAATTCATCCCGGATGTTTCAAGCGACGTACGAAGAATACCCCCCCTGGTGTGTGAAACATAGTAAATATAAACTCACCTGGAAAAGGTGTGTGTGTTTTAAGTTCATGAAGAACAGGTTGCAGATTTCTCTCTCTTCCTGCGAACAATGGCTGCCACATCCTGCTTCAGTGCGCACACACACTGCTCCAACTGCTCACTGAACTCTTTCAGTAGGTGTGTGTGTTCATCCACGAAGAATCTCAGGTCCTGCAGGTCTGCCTCCTCCTGATCCACACACACACACACACACACACAATAAAGTCCTGCATTAGAAGGATGGTCCATTTCCCCAGCGTTAAAAGTGGTGCATTTGAGAGAGGAGAGCTGGGACAATTAATTTTTGTTTTCCCACCTTAATATATTTAGAGACTAGTTAATTTAAAAAGTTGCTGGTCACTTGCTGTGTACATACACTTGGTCTGTGTCTGCGCAGTCGCTGCAGCTGAGCTCTAACCGACGTCATGCTGTGGTAAAACACTTTAAGCGCTCGAGCGAATTCAGCATCACAGCTGGATTTCAGACGTCCTTTGTGCCATCGAGCACCCTCCACACCTGCAATCAGGACGCAGCCACTTATCACAGATCCTCTGAATAAACTGAACATCACATTATTGTTGGTGCAAAGATGGAAGAGAGATTTTAAATGTTTAATTGTGAAAATCCCAGACTTGTGTATTAGTGTTTAGTGACTGAAGATATGTTTTATTTTCGTCCTAAAGGCGATTTACTTTTTAAACATTGTCTCTAATACATTCAGAACTGTTACAGAAGTCATACAGTACAAGACGGTAAATTTCGCAATTTATATTGTGTGTGTGATGTGTGAGACTGTCAACTGAGCCCTGGGGATAGTGTTTATACTTTAATACTAGTTAAACACCACACCTATAAATATGTGCACCCTCTTCTCTTTCTATTTGAACAATTTCTCAAATACTATATATACAGTATGACATCATTTTAAACACTTCCCATAAAGAACACGGGTACAGAGAACTTCATTGTAGTCATCAAGAGATTGGTTTGTTCCCAAACCAGGATTCCAGGGTGGACTTGAGTTTGAGTTTGAGTAGCTCCTTATCTACTACACCATTTATTGTCCCGCAGTAATGTAGCGCTTATCATCATAGTCCCTGATGTCTGACATCTCCGGTTCAAATATGTGTTTGTCTTTAAAGAGACACAAACAAAGAAACAAAAGCTGTGAAACCTCCAGCTCATCCTGCAGTGCTGTAGTGGTTAGTATCACTCATTCTCTTGTTTAACATCCCTGGTTCAAGTCAGCATGTTCTACTTCAGCTGTAGTCGTGTAGTGAATGTGAAGGAGAAAAGCTCTATAGAACAGAAATCATGTACAGTATGAGATCCTGTGGCTGATCGGGGATGATCGCTGCCCCTGGTGTGAGAGGTGGCTGCCGTGCCCATGACCCTGCCGCTGGATCACCCACTGTCCTTTCTTGGAGCACTTTTTGTGGGTATTAACCCCTGCATACAGGCAACATAGCAGTCCTGCTGCTTTGCTCTGACATCAAAATTTGGTTCATGTCAATGTCACTCAGCTCCTTCCATACGCTTGGCCATCCAACACCACCCAGTAGATTTAATGTTAATGTTGATTGTGCATGTGTGTGTGTGTGTGAGAGAGATAGAGAGGGAGAGCTAGAGATCTGATTGCATAATACCACATTGTGTGTGTGTGTTGAGCTGTTCTCTCAGTTTGTCATTCTCTTTCTTTAACGCAGCGTTGGTGATCTTCAGCTGCTCCAGATCCTCATGCAGAACTTGCAGACACACACTCTGATCTGACATCGATCCATCCAGGCTCTACGTACACACACACACACACCGCAAAAATTATGTATAGACTGTACAGTACATTTTTAAAGTAAATCTAACGAATAGAATGTGTGTGTGTAAGAGAGAGAAAGTATGCTATATATGAGGGAGAGACAAAAAGAGAGAGAAGCGTGTGATGGAGAGAGAGAGAGAAAAGAGAACATCAATAAGTCCTGACCACGTGCTCAGCGTCCTCAGCTGTGTCTATGAGGAAGCTATTTTCCGGAGTTTTCTTCACATTGTCCAGTTGTGTCGTCATGTCAGGGCATCCCTCTGCACACAGGAGAGAGAACAGGAAGTACATAAACTTCACTATTTATATTAGGGGAGAGAACCTTAGATAACATCTGTGTGTGTGTGTGCGTGTGTTTAAATGTACCCTGTAGACCCCAAAGCTGTAGGACTACTGCATTACTCTGCAGGTATGTGAGCAGTGTGTGTGACGTGTTCAGGGCAGTGAACTGAGCGCAGTAATCCAGCTGTGGGTTCACACACTGCCACACAACTGGAGTGTAGAGCGGCTCTGTGCAGTCAAACATCTGGAACCTAAACACATATACACACATACACATACTGTACACACACGGAGCTTCATCGATTAACAGTGGATAAAACACTGTTACAAACATTGTAACACACACTAACAAACATAACTGCACAGCGTAACACACAATGTAACACACTGACACACACACACACCCGATCTGGATGCCGCGAGTTCGGGCCTCTTTGACCCAGCGCAGGCCACAGCACTGATCCAGGATCAGCCGGAAATCCAGCCGCTTTCCAAGCAGCTCAGTGGGGTCGATCAGGATATCATCCTCACTCAGGGGCCTACACACACACACACACACCAATACAAACAAAACCAATTAATACACAGCCATACACACACCCACACAAACGAGTTGATGCTCATTAAGTACATTACAGTAACACTGCTGAATGTTACCCACAATCCCTTGGGGCTACAGGGCACTAGGCGTGCATGCAGCATGGCCTCCTCAGTGCCCTCAGGTCCCACCACCTCCACCTGCTCATCCACAGAAATGCGAAAGGCCAGCGAGTGCAGCCACAGGTGAGCACTGCCCAGGTGTACAGCCTCCACCGGGTCCCAGAAGGGGTCTTTATCCTGGGGTAGGGCAGGCAGCGACGCCCCCCTCTGGTACACCTCCTCCATTAGGAACTTACGGTTAATAAATTTCGCTTTAGACCACAGCCATACCTATATGAGGGTGGAGCCAAGGGAGATGATAACTAATTCAGTCACCATGTCTCAGCCTTAACTCTAGTCTCTTTGCTATATTTAATAACTAAAATAATAATTACTCCTAATACAGTATATCAGCTAACTATTCAATGTAATCCAATAATCCCCTCACCGTAACACTAAGTTAAACTGAATAACATGAACATTACTGACCTGTTTGCTCTGCACGTTTGTCACTCTGACCACAATCTCTTTCTCCAGGTCATGACCTTTAGAGTCAGACATCGCCAGGTTCTTAATCTCCAATCTAAAGTCCACCCCCTGAAAGATATCACCAGAAACTTTAATTAACAAATTAAAATGAAGTAATTACAAAAGAGTACGGGAGAAAAAAATGGGTGAAAAACTGAAACAGAAACTGGGAACATAGACTCGAAGAAACCGATGAAAAACGAATTAACAAGAAAAGGATTCAGAAAAGAAAGAAACTGGGGAACTCCTAAACATTAATGGAGAATGAAATCAGGAACAAGACACCTAGGAAATACTTAAACACTACATAGGCAGCAATAGGATAAAAAGGTGAAAAACCTCCGGGTGAAAAGACTGCTCCTGGGGCCGGAGGAGCCAGAAGAGCTTTAAACCAATGATGAGGTTTCTCTGAGGAGACAGATCATTCGTATCTCTACATCAGTTTAGATTGTGGACAGAGAGATGTGACGGGACCGGCCTGACTGACAGAGTTGACACGAGCTGGATTGTTCATCACCTTGTTCAGTTCCTGACTCATCTGGTTCGCCTCCGTCACCATCGGCATCAGTTTGATGTAGTCGTAAAAGGCAGCCAGGAGACTGGGGTTGGGCTGAAGGGACCCTGTGGAGACACGGGTCAGTTTGGACACAGCTAAGAGCTACCTCTTTATCTATCTCTAACTGATTGAAATTGAAAACACACACACACACTCTGTCCAGGTGTGTCACACAGTGTGCGCAGATGAACTCCCTCAGCCTCGGCCAGTTCAGACTGAAAATGATCATAATCATAACGGCTCCAGTCGTCTCTGAGACGCTCCGAAGGAAAACCGATAAACAGGAAGGTGCTGTTGGAGCCCAGGATCACACGGTCCTGTATATGATATGATACGATATAATAATTGTTTATTATTATTATTATTATTATTATTATATGAGGTACGGTACCAAATGCTGCAGCTCTGTTATCTGACATATGGATGTTCCATTAACTGTGACCTTTGACCCCGACAATGGTGCGATCGTCACTCGACGTTGCTGATTGGAGACAATGGCATGCCGCTCCTGAATACTGCAATTTTAATGTCATGTAAATGTGAATATATGCACTGATATATAAAACGATGAACCAGTGTAACCCAGTTAGTAAAAGACGTTATGGCTTACCCCAGTCCTCTGACAGAGATGGCTCTGGGTGAGGAGTCTGCTAAGCCCACATCCCACTCACCTTCACAAAAACCATAAAAGAACTTCAAGACTAAGAAATCTAACTATCAAGTATTTAACAGCATAAACACACACACACACACGCACACACAGAGTGATTTATTTTTAACACCGTACTACTCTCACTGACCTTCCTGAATGAAGAGCTTGATGACTCCAGAGAGCTGCGCATCTTCATTAATGTTCATCATGTACGGAAACATCTGCATCATCTTTCGCTCCTGACCAGGGATGAACAGAATATTCATTCATTCATTTAGAATCTTCAACACCGTACACAATCTCATTAATGTTTTTATGTGTGTGTGAGAGAGAGTGAGAGAGAGAGAGAGAGAGACCTGGGTGATGGTGGTGTACTGGGTCTCCCAGTCTTTCAGAGCTTCTTGAAGGTGTTGCTCCCACAGAGTCTGAATTGCTCGGATCTGCAGCTCATTGTGAGTCAGCAAACGCCGAAGATCTTCTACACACACACACACACAAGACCTCATGGATAGGAAATACTCAGAACTTTGAAAAATGTGAAAACTAAGAAGCTAAAGGAGCAGGAATTTTAGGGGACACAGGAATCCTAGAGAATGTTTTCTCCATCCTCACTCATTTCCTGATCAGACCGTCTCCCGTTCTGGTCCAGTTTACTCAGCTTCAGCAACAGTTTAGCATTTTCAGCTTTCAGTTCTTTAACCAGTCTCTCCGTCGAGCCCTCGTTCACCACAGCCTTATTCTGTATCCGCTTGGCTCTGTAAGATTTGGATTACATTTCAGTTTCATTATTAAGTGAAGGTGGTATGTATAAGAATGGTGAGGGTATAAGAGGAGATCAGATCAGGATGAAGAGGACCCACCGTTCCGCATAGCGCAGAGTGGAGAGTGACTCCTCATAGCAGATATCGGCTGGACTGAGAGTAGCAATCTGAACACACACATATACACACACACACACACACACACACACACATTCAGCAGGTTCCGTGCAGGTGCAGTGCTAGGTGTTTATATAACAGACTGAAACATAAGTGATGCTGTTGATAAGGTGACCATGACGGTGCGGCTGTTTCCTCCCAGCGCAGACTGCAGGAGCTTAGTGAGGACCGAGTCTCGGTAGGGAACATACACCGCTTTCTTCCCTAACGCCACTTCTGCAAGGGCACTATGGAATTAATACACACATTAAACACACTTGGAGTAAACACACGCTTGCTTTAAATCAGACCAAGTTCAGAACGGCTTCATAATACACACTCACTACACAGGACATAACAGGACTCAAAACACTCACTCCACACTACACACAGCACATCGTGTACTATACACAGTGTGTTCGGACCTGATCACATTCCCCAGAGTGGTGAGACTGAGATTAATAGCGGTTCCCTCTTTAAGACGATCAACCTCTGAACCTGACGATCGTTGCCTTTCACTTCCTGCCAGGTCAACCAGGTTAATGTTAGACTGTTTAGTGATGCAGTCCTTCGAGAAAATCTGGTGGAGTTAAAAATAATAATAATAATTGGTCAACTTTTGATAGTTATATTTGATAGATTTTATCTATACTGTACACTACTCACAATATGTTAGTGAGAGACTTAGTGCATGTCATACATACAGTGTTTGTTTCACTTCAGACATTTTTGGGATAGGGAGGCAATTGTATTGGGGTGATAGACACACCTCATTTTGTGTTTTCCATGTAATGGTCTCATTGTGTACAGGTGTGCCTTATAATGGGGCCAATCCTAAAAGACAACATTTTTCAATGTGGCATCAATTTCAACATTCTGTGGGTCTAAAAAGCTGGTATTGTCAGTTTTGGTGCTTTTCCACTGCATAGTACGGCACGACACGGTTCAGTTCAACTCACTTTTGGGGGGTTTTCCACTGGGAACAGTACCTGGTACCTGGTCTTTTTTTTAGTAGCACCTCAGCCGAGGTTCCAAGCGCGCCGAACCGTTACCAAAACGTGACGTGTAAACTCCGCTGGTCACTGATTGGCCGGAGAAAATCGTCATTACTGCGTCACTGAGCTTGCGACACGAGACACAACAGAACCGCTATATTTAGAACAGCCAGAGAAGGATCGGACGCACCTTTTTGTATTAACCCAAAATTTTCTTTGGCTGCCATCAGCCTCTTTTGAAACAAACTCCTTCGTCTCGCTGTTAAAAACATCCACATGCCGGGAATGAAGAACACCATGCCGTCGATATGCTCCATTGTTGTGTGTTTGTTTGTGGCGCGTTTACGATGATGTCACGGCAGTAGAGGCGGCGCAACTATAACGACACGTGAATAATCCCGATCACTCTAAAGCGTTACTAAACTGCAGTGGAAGCGCAAACCGAGCCGAACTGAGCCGAACCGAAGTGAATTGAACTGAACCGTGTCGTGCCGTTCTATACAGTGGAAAAGAGGCATAAGTCATTTCAAGTTCGTCATTCAAACAGCCATGAACACACGACATCACTTAACAGCCATGGCCTTGCACAGAAAAGGCGAGGTGAGCGATACGCTGAGGTCAACATGGTCCCCAGGGTTTGCTTTTGTGCAGGAGGTGCAACAGTCTAGGCAGGCATCACCAGTTAGTGCAAAACAGATTTGGTTATTGTACATGGCTCAGTCACTGCACGTTCTTACCTCAGAGACATCATAGAACCCATCATCATCCCCCAATTCCGCCAGCACTCGCCCCAAATTTCTGTTCATGGATGATAATGCTCCAGCACATTATGGCAGAGTAGTCAGAGCGGGACTTCAGGAAGTTGGAGTGCCTCATATGGTATGGCCATCAACGTCCCCTAGTGCTAGTGCTAGTGAGGAGCATGAGACGTCGCTGTCAAGCCGTCATTGTGGCAAATGGTGGGAGCACCCGCTACTGACATTGTCAATTTTTGTTATTTGGGGCTATCCCTGTTATTGTCTAAATGTTTGGGGTAATAAATATCAAACTAATAAAAATGGTGTTTCTTCTCGTACATTATTAATAGTAATATCAAAGGGAACTTTTACTTATTTCATTCAAATTCAGAACAAATAGGAAAAGCACTCATGTAAGTAACAAGATCCCTAACTTACTGTGAGTAGTGTATATACTGTACCAGTCAAACATCAGGAAAGAAGGGTGTGTTGAACCATTTAACTAGTACTGTATATAGTACTAGTATGTATACTGTATCATGATATCATGATATATAGCATGCACAGGCTGACAAAATATCGTGTACAGTGTGTAGCTTTTTTCCTCCGCTTTAGCTCTCTCATTAGGTTTCTGTATTAGGCAGCCAATCACAGGTTATATATAAAGACAGATGTAAATATTGCTCAACATCAGTCTTTACTCAGGAGTGTAGACACACAGATAGAAGTGTGAACAGCAATTAGCCTAAACTTCAGGTGCTTGGATTGTGGGAGGAAACCAGAGTACCCGGAGGAAACCCACCAAGCACAGGGAGAACATGCTAATTCCATACATACAAAGACAGGAATTGAATCTGACCAGGAATCGAACCTGGAGCCTGGAGGTGCCACCATGTCGCCTTCATACCTAATAGTACACACACACACATTACCGTACCTGCTTGAGCTGTATGATGATAAGCATGTGTGAGCGGCTGCTGTTGGCATTCAGGTGTGTGGCAGCAGTGGTGCGTGTGCGAGTTCCCTGCTCCATCAGCTGCTCCACCTGTACAGCGCTGTCACATGCAACCCTGCGCAGACCCTCTACGTAAAAACCAAGCTGCTGGTCCTCACGTACACGCAGACCACCGGCCGAACGACTCGACCTCGACAACAGATCAATCACCTGCACATGCACACACGCAACACACATTTATTTCACGGGGAACATAAACCGATGGCTATAGTTAACTATTATTTATTAGCAACATTGGCACTAAACTTTTACTGAACATGTGATGTCAACTAAGAGAACTGTTCAGGAGAGAGTGTGTGTCTATTATTTATTTTTTTTATTATCACATACACTCAGGAACAGCCAAACTCATGAGTTAAAAAAAAAAAAAAGAGGGATTAATCAAGTATTACTGAATCAAATGAATAATAATAATATAATAAATAACAATAATAAATTAATCAATTAATAAATTAATGATTAATCAAAAGAGTGATGATTCAAATAAGTGTTGAATCAAATGCACCACAAATCAAACAAGGAAGAAACCAAATAAGCAGTGAATCAAGTAGTGACTATAAAAAGTGATGAATCAAATAAATGATAAATGCCGAATAAAATAAGTGGTGAATCAAAAAAAAGCAGTGACTCTAATAAGTCATAAATTAGTGATGAATAAAAAAAAATCAGTTATCTAAATGTATCTAAACTATCTAATGTTCAATTCACTTAATATGTATTAAAGAACTAAACACTTGAATGAAGGTCTTATTAATTATTAATTCATTTTCATGATATCTAATTCATAGATAAGTAAAAAATAAAGTTACCTGTTCATTATAAATTTCTAACATGCTGAAGAAAACCTGGGGATGGATGATACACTGATTAGTGTGTGATGATAAGGTGCAGTTTTGTAATATTATTGTAGTGAAAAGAAACATACATAATTCATGGTAAACAGACACATGATCAGGTTAAAGAGGTGTCACAGACAGACAGACCTGACACTGGCATCTGTCCTGGTTGGTTGTGATGTAGGTAAAGAGTGAGTGACACAGATTTGGGACAAGGCCCTTGTTGGCACCGAAGCCCATCATGGAGTAACTTTTCCCTGATCCTGTCTGACCGTACGCCAGCAGCGTGGCATTGTAGCCCTGCAGAGCATTACCCAAGATCCCCTGACCCACTTCAGCAAACATACACGCCTGGGGGAAACAATCACACACATTACTAATACTATACCAATTTAAAAGTAAGTAATATACAGTGGTGTGAAAAACTATTTGCCCCCTTCCTGATTTCTTATTCTTTTGCATGTTTGTCACACTTAAATGTTTCTGCTCATCAAAATCCGTTAACTATTAGATTCAAGATTCAAGATTCAAGATTCTTTATTTGTCACATGCATAGTTATACAAGTACAACACGCAGTGAAATGTATCCTGAACCGCTCCTACTTTGTGCAAATAACAAGAAACAAAAGAAAAGAAATAATCTATAAATAGAAGTTGAAATTTAAAAAAAAAAAAAAAAAAGGTGCAAATGTAAACATAATAATAAAGTGTGTATCTGAGCAGGATAAAGATGTTAGTGCAAGTGATGCTTACAGTCCAGACTAAAGTGCAGTGTGCAGTGTGGAATGTCAGCACAGCAGTGTGTGGGTGAACTGTTACCAGTCCTATGAATGGGAGAGTGGCCCATCATGGTTGAGGAGTCTAATCGCCTGTGGATAAAAACTCCTCCTGAGTCTCTCCGTTTTGGCCATAATGACCCGGAACCTTCTGCCTGAATGCAGAAGTTTGAACAGTCCGTTATTGGGGTGCGACAAGTCCTTAATGATACGAGCTGCCCTGGTTTTACATCTCCTGGTGTAGATGTCCTGCATGGAGGGGAGAGTTAACCTGCAGCAGCGTTCAGCTGCCCGGATCACTCTCTGGAGGGCTTTCCTGTCCTGTACACAGCTATTCCCAAACCAGGATGAAATGTTCTGTGTTAGGATGCTCTCAACAGCACCCGAGTAGAAAGCCTTAAGGACAGCAGGGGAAACCCCAAACTTCCTCAACTGCCTCAGGTGGTACAGACGCTGCTTTGCCCTTTTCGTCTGAGCACAGATATGCTCAGTCCATGTCAGATCCTCGGAGATGTGGACGCCCAAGTACTTAAAGCTGCTCACCCTCTCCACTGGAGCTCCATTGATGATGAGGGGTTTGTGGTCCAGTTGTCCCCTTCTGAAGTCCACCACCAGCTCCTTCGTCTTACTGACGTTCAGTCGGAGGCAGTTTTCTTCACACCATAGTGCCAGGTTCTCCACTTCATCTATGTAGGCCGACTCATCGTTGTTGGAGATGAAGCCCAGCACCACCGTATCGTCAGCAAACTTAACGATGGTGTTGGAGTCGAACATGGCCACACAGTCTGAAGTGTAGAGAGAGTATAGCAGTGGAGAGAGAACACATCCCTGTGGAGCACCTGTGTTGATGGTGATGCTGCTGGAGAAGCACTTGCCCACTCTCACCGCTTGAGATCTGTCCGAGAGGAAGTCCAACACCCAGGCACACAAGCGTTTGTTAAGTCCTAGATCTCTCAGCTTTGTGAACAGTCTGTTAGGCACTATTGTGTTGAAGGCAGAGCTGTAATCTATAAAAAGCAATCTCACATAGTTACCTTGCTTCTTGTCCACGTGGCTGAGAGTGGTGTGCAGAACATGGGAGATGGCATCCTCTGTGGATCTGTTGGGGCGGTAGGCGAACTGAAGTGGATCTATGGAGCTGGGGATGGAGGAGGAGATGTTTTTTAGCAGACCCTCAAATACCTTCATGACCATCGATGTCAGTGCAACAGGCCGGTAGTCATTCAGGCATGAGGGTTTGTTGGTCTTGGGCACGGGGACAATGGTGGATCTCTTGAAACACGCCGGGACCACAGACTTCGCCAGGGACTCATTAAAGATACAGGTGAACACACCTGACAGCTGGTCAGCGCAGCAGCGCAGCAGGCGCCCAGAGATGCCATCTGGACCCGCCGCTTTCCTGGTGTTCACCCTCCTCAGCGCCGTGCGCACGTCGTGCTCTGCGATGCTGATGACGCAATCCTCGCTGATGACGTCATCACTCTCAGTCAGCAGGCTGCTAGCATTAGCCGCCTGGCTAACCTCGAACCGGGCGAAGAATGCGTTCAGCTCGTTGGCGAATGCAGAGTCGGCGACGATCGTCGTGGTGTCTTTGGCAACCTTGTAGTCCGTGATTGTGCGTAATCCGTGCCACATGCGGCGTGTGTCACCCTGATGGAAGTGTGATTCAGTTCGCTGTCGGAACCGCCCCTTTGCTTCCCTCACCGCTCGCCTGACGCTATAAGAAGCCGCTTTGTATGCGCTCATATCGCCGCTGATGAGTGCGGCATTATAAGCAGCGGTCCGGGCGTTCACAGCATCGCGGATCGATCGGTCTACCCAAGGCTTCTGGTTCGGAAACGATTTGAACCTCACTGTCGGGACAACTTCATTTACGAGCGTGCTAACGAAGCTAACTGCTACATCCGCAAACTCGTTGATGTCTACTGCGCAGGCTCGGAACATGTCCCAATCTACGTCATCGAGCGCGTCCTGTAGCGTAGCTTCTGATTGGGCAGACCAGCGTTGCACCTCCCTCATGACCGGAGCTTCACGACGAAAGCTTTGTTGATATTCCGGTATAAGGAAAATGGCGTTGTGGTCTGATTTCCCGAATGCTGGATGTGAAACAGCTTTGTAGCCCCGCTTGTATGGTGTGTAACAGTGGTCCAGAATGTTGAGTCCCCTTGTCGGACATGTAACATGTTGGTGAAAGTTTGGCATAACCTGTCTGAGGTTCGCTTTATTAAAGTCACCTGCTACAATGTGCGCTGCGTCCGGGTGTTTGTTTTGGAACTCACTCAGCACATCATGTAGTTCAGACAGAGCAGTGCCTGTGTCCGCGTGGGGTGGGATGTAGACCGCCGTGGCAATGACCGAGGTGAACTCGCGAGGCAGGTAGAAAGGACGACATTTAACACTCAGATATTCCAAATGAGGCGAGCAGCTACTGGAGAGAATGGAAACACTCCTGGCATCGCACCACTTCTTGTTGACCATGAAGCACACACCTCCACCTTTAGCTTTGTTAGACTCTGCCGTCCTGTCCATGCGGAACACAGAGAATGAGTCCGATGGGGTTACGACTCGGTCCGGCACAATGGGGGTCAGCCATGTTTCTGTAAAGCACAGAAGATTACAATCCCTGATATCTCGCTGGAAAGTAACTCTGGCTCTGAGGTCATCAAGCTTATTCTCCAGTGACTGTACATTAGCCAGCAGGATACTCGGCAGAGGGGTGCGATGAGCTTGTTCTCTCATTCTGTTACGGACGCCGCCGCGTTTCCCTCGACGCTTCTTTGTTCTTCGCCGCGGGTTAGCGTCCCGTCCATTGTTGTTGTCGTCTGAGCAGCGTAGTATCTCAGAGGGCCACGACGGGTCAGGCTTAAAGGTGGTATAAGTAAGCGCCGAAATCTGAATTCCTATATCCAGTAGTGTTCTACTGTCATAGGTCACTAAACCTGAAGTACTCTTAGCGAATGAAAGTAAAATAAATAAAGAAAGAAGGAAAAAAACGCACAGTTTGTACGGAGCGATCAGGAAGGCGTCTGGACGTGGCCGCGCCATCGTATAACAAAGATTAGTCAAAGATAACATAATTGAACACAAAATGCAGTTTTTAAATGAAGGTTTACGTTATTAAGGGAGGAAAAAAACCTCAAAATCTACATGGCCCTGTGTGAAAAAGTGATTGCCCCCCTTGTTAAAAAATAACTTAACTGTAGTTTATCACACCTGAGTTCAATTTCTGTAGTCACCCCCAGGCCTGATTACTGCCACACCTGTTTCAATCAAGAAATCACTTAAATAGAAGCTACCTGACACAGAGAGGTAGACCAAAAGCACCTCAAAAGCTAGACATCATGCCAAGATCCAAAGAAATTCAGGAACAAATGAGAACAAATGTAATTGAGATCTATCAGTCTGGTAAAGGTTATAAAGCCATTTCTAAAGCTTTGGGACTCCAGCGAACCACAGTGAGAGCCATTATCCACAAATGGCAAAAACATGGAACAGTGGTGAACCTTCCCAGGAGTGGCCGGACGACCAAAATTACCCCAAGAGCGCAGAGACAACTCATCCGAGAGGCCACAAAAGACCCCAGGACAACATCTAAAGAACTGCAGGCCTCACTTGCCTCAATTAAGGTCAGTGTTCACGACTCCACCATAAGAAAGAGACTGGGCAAAAACGGCCTGCATGGCAGATTTCCAAGGCGCAAACCACTTTTAAGCAAAAAGAACATTAAGGCTCGTCTCAATTTTGCTAAAAAACATCTCAATGATTGCCAAGACTTTTGGGAAAATACCTTGTGGACCGACGAGACAAAAGTTGAACTTTTTGGAAGGTGCGTGTCCCGTTACATCTGGCGTAAAAGTAACACAGCATTTCAGAAAAAGAACATCATACCAACAGTAAAATATGGTGGTGGTAGTGTGATGGTCTGGGGTTGTTTTGCTGCTTCAGCACCTGGAAGGCTTGCTGTGATAGATGGAACCATGAATTCTACTGTCTACCAAAAAATCCTGAAGGAGAATGTCCGGCCATCTGTTCGTCAACTCAAGCTGAAGCGATCTTGGGTGCTGCAGCAGGACAATGACCCAAAACACACCCGCAAATCCACCTCTGAATGGCTGAAGAAAAACAAAATGAAGACTTTGGAGTGGCCTAGTCAAAGTCCTGACCTGAATCCTATTGAGATGTTGTGGCATGACCTTAAAAAGGCGGTTCATGCTAGAAAACCCTCAAATAAAGCTGAATTACAACAATTCTGCAAAGATGAGTGGGCCAAAATTCCTCCAGAGCGCTGTAAAAGACTCGTTGCAAGTTATCACAAACGCTTGATTGCAGTTATTGCTGCTAAGGGTGGCCCAACCAGTTATTAGGTTCAGGGGGCAATTACTTTTTCACACAGGGCCATGTAGGTTTGGATTTTTTTTCTCCCTAAATAATAAAACCCCTCATTTAAAAACTGCATTTTGTGTTTACTTGTGTTATCTTTGACTAATAGTTAAATGTGTTTGATGATCAGAAACATTTTGTGTGACAAACATGCAAAAGAATAAGAAATCAGGAGGGGGGCAAATAGTTTTTCACACCACTGTATATATATATATATATATATATATATATATATATATATATATATATTTATTTTTTTTTTTTAATGCAACAATAATAACCATAATAATAAAGTAGAAAGGATTAATATTAATACCAGAGAAAAATCTTTGACACTTGTTTAAAAAAAAAAATCTTTAAAAATGCATAAACAATGCAAATAAAGAAATATGTAATATAAATACAGATCTATAGATTTATATAGAATTTACAAGTGAATTGTAAAACATAGTATAACATTTTAAAATAACATTATACATTACGCGTTCCTAAATTGCCCGTAGTGTGTGATTGGGAGTGTGAGTGTGTGTATGTGTGTGTGCCCTGCGATGGATTGGCACCCTGTCCAGGTTGTACCCCGCCTAGTGCCCGAAGTCTCCTGGGATAGGCTCCAGGTCCCCCGCGACCCTGAACACAGGATTAAGCGGTATAGAAAATGAATGAATGAATGAATGAAAGATAATGAATGGAACTGTTTACGTTCAATCTATAAACGTATAAAACCTACTTAGGACTAAATAATAGTTTTGTTAATTAAATATCTGAAAACATCTGTATTTTGTGCTGTATTGCCTCAAGGCTACAAAATGGCTGGATGGAGTTTGTGTGTGAGTGTGTGAGACCTGGTCAGCATAGCGCCCCCCCTCATTCTCAGGCACTAACAGTCCCTCTGAGGTCTTGGCGAAGCCGCTGTGAGACCAGAAGGTGAAGTGGAAGGTGAAGGTGCGGCGCTGCAGACTGCGAGGCTCCTCAATACTCACACTGTTACTGCTCATAGTGATAATACACCGACTCTCAGCATCACGCTCCCTCTGTACACACACACATAATCGTGTAAAGTTGAAAGTTTCTTTATACACGCCCGTGAATCACTAGGGAACTCCCGAAACGTTTTTATTGCGATACTTGGATGTCAAATGGGGGGCACTGGTGGCTCTGGGGTAGGTGCCTCACCTGCCATGTCACTGTCAGGGATACATGGCTATAACGCAATGTATAGTATTGAAGTATATTTTAGGATTATTTCTACTTTACTACTAGACTGTATGTATTTCATCTTTTGTGTAAGACATATAACGGCCAAGCCCCAGCCACTGGATGCCAAGCCCAAATAAAATTGGGAGGGTTTCTTCGGGAAGGGTATAAAACCTGTGCCAAGTTGTGTGCCAGTCGGATGGTCTGCTGTAGCGACTACTGGATGGGAGCAGCCAAAAGACCAACAACAACCTGGATGTTGATTCGATTCATATTGGTATTCTGTAAGTATTAAAATTTACTAAATATCCTTTTTTTTTTTCAGATTTCATAAAAATTCTAATCAAACATCCTACAGGATTAGGAAGGACCTGCAACCTTTTACCACCTTAAATGCAAAAAATATAAATGAAAACAAATGTAAAAAATATATATTTTTAAAGTATTTTTAAAGAAATACATGAATTGACATACAAGAATTGCAATACATAACTGAATTGATTTTCTTCACTAGTTACTATATCCATAAATAATACTCGTTAAAGTCTTCCTACTATATGTCGCTTCATTTGCTCCTTGCTGTTTAATAATAGTGCAACAATAAGTTCTGCTATCCTTACAATCCTAAACTAATACACCAAATAGTTCATGTTTAATGACAGGCAGCTTAACTCTTCGACTCTGAATCAGTAGAATATGGAATAACACACTGAGGGGCATGCAGGTTCAGAAAAACAATTCACACTGGGAAGGGAATGTGACACAGCATGATGCACAGCTATTAAACAAAAATAATAATAATTAAAAAAAAAAGCAGAAACTGTAAAAAAAAAAAAAAAAAAAAAAGAAATACTGCAGTGTTCCTCCACCACTGAGCTGACAATCCTGACAATTAACTGTATTTTGGGATTGCTCTGACAAGACATGCCGTAAAACTTTGTGGAATTCTGAAAAGCTTCATTGTATCGCCTCACTAGGGGGGAAGCTGGGAGTCGATCCAGGAATTTGAAGAGCCGTTTAATGATCCGAGCAGCTCCAAAGTGACTTTCTGTTAGGGGTTTTGTTAAGAATTGACGTTGTGACAGGATTAAAGGATTAGTATTGCATTAAGAAATGGAAGATGATTTAGGAAGGAAATTTTGAGTAACATTAACTAACTTCCTTTTGAAAAAAATAAAAGTGAACCAAAAGGTGAAATACAGTAAAGCAGTAAAGTAGAAATAATCCTAACATATACTTCAATAGTATACATTGTGTTATAGCCATGTATCCCTGACAGTGTATTATGTTTCTTTCTCTCTCTCACACACACACACACACACACACACACACACATTTTCCATGCTGTATGAAAACACCATCACTGATCACCCTGTATAATATTGGCTGATGCATTAACACCTTCACACCAAAATCTTGTAACAACAGCATCAGCTGACCTTGTTGAAGGGTCGGACTCGCACAGCCACTTTTACGCAGTCTTTTCCAGCCATGTCACTTCACGTTAGTAAGAAAAGCAAGGAACTGAGAGACGGTAACATGAGGCAGGAAAGCTGATCACTTTCTCTCACTCATGAATTAATCATACACACACACACACACACACACACACACACAGTGTCATCACTGCACTGAGAATAGATACCACGCAGGTCATCTCTGCTCAATGCTGCTCCTTTTATTATCGATGAAGATGTGGATGAGGTGCCAATACTTTGTGCAAAATCTCTTTTGGGAAGTGCCTGAAATGTTTTACTTGCCCAGTAGGCAGAATTTGGACAAATACCTATTATAATTTAACACTCAAAATATGCAGTTAACAGGTACATGGCTAAGATGCTCACACACACTCACCACTTTATCCTGTATGCAGGGTTGCAGGGGCCTGGAGCCTATCCCAGGAGTCTATCCCTGGAGACTATCCCAGGAGCCTATCCCAGCCTATCCCAGGAGCCTATCCCTGGAGACTATACCAGGAGCCTATCCCTGGAGACTATCCCAGGAGCCTATCCCTGGAGACTATACCAGGAGCCTATCCCTGGAGACTATCCCAGGAGCCTATCCCTGGAGCCTATCCCAGGAGCCTATCCCAGCCTATCCCAGGAGCCTATCCCTGGAGACTATCCCAGGAGCCTATCCCAGGAGCCTATCCCAGCCTATCCCAGGAGCCTATCCCTGGAGACTATCCCAGGAGCCTATCCCTGGAGCCTATCCCAGGAGCCTATCCCAGCCTATCCCAGGAGCCTATCCCAGGAGTCTATCCCTGGAGCCTATCCCAGGAGTCTATCCCTGGAGCCTATCCCAGGAGTCTATCCCTGGAGACTATCCCAGGAGCCTATCCCAGCCTATCCCAGGAGCCTATCCCTGGAGACTATCCCAGGAGCCTATCCCTGGAGCCTATCCCAGGAGCCTATCCCAGCCTATCCCAGGAGCCTATCCCTGGAGACTATCCCAGGAGCCTATCCCAGGAGCCTATCCCAGGAGCCTATCCCTGGAGACTATACCAGGAGCCTATCCCTGGAGCCTATCCCAGGAGCCTATCCCTGGAGCCTATCCCAGGAGCCTATCCCTGGAGACTAAGGCTACAAGGCAGATAGGCAGAAGAAGCCAAACCATCACAGGGCACATACACACACTCACGTGCTCATTCACACACTACAGGGAATTTGGGAACGCCAATTAGCCTAATCCGCATGACTTTGGACTGTGGGAGGAAACCAGAGCACCAAAAGGAAACCCTACAAGCACAGGGAGAATATGCAAACAGACCCAAGGTAGGAATTGAACTTAGACACTGGAGGTGCAAGGTGACAATGCTAACCACTTAGCAAGTAGACCTTAGCAAGCCTGCTACCAAGTTTGTTTTTTGACATTAGCGACCACGCTTGCAAAGAAGGCAACTTGATGATAATTACTTGATGGTACAACTGGAAGATAGGGACAAAAATATTATTATAACTAACTTGTCTGTATCTATTGAAATACAGTGAAACCTCGGATTGCGAGTAACGCGGTTTGCGAGTGTTCCGCAAGACGAGCAAAATTTTTATATGAATTTTGACTTGAAAAATGAATAAGTCGTGGTTTACAACTACCGAGTATCATGTATCACGCATGCGCTTCTTGTTTTGATGTTGTAACCACGTGTGCATGTAAAAATTTAATTTTGTGTTTGTAAGCGCGTCTGTACAGCACGCGTGTACTGTTCCCTTGCTAATTTTTTCCGACAAAACAGTCTTTTTCGTTAATGTCTGTATATGTGTGTGTGTGTGTGTGTGTGTGACTAGCTTCACACACACAGCGCCTGCGCACATAAACCGAAACACTTATCTGTCGGGATATATTTTTACTTTTTTTTAAAGGTAAAGTTCAGGTTAATTTGTTTAATTTTTACTTTTGATTTTGTATTAATTATTTGTATGTATTAACACCACTTGTGAGACTAATAATAATAAATAAATAAAAAAGCTTCAGTTTGCTAAGGAGCATGAAGATTGAACTTGACCCTATTCCAGAGCGATGGGCGTGTCAGGGGAACAAAGGAAGCACATGAAGCGATGCGTAGTGTCAACTGTACAAGCCTTTTGAGGCAGTGTTATGATCTGGGTTGCTTCCTACACTTTCTCTCTCTTTGTGGTCCTCTGGTCTCCTAACACATACGCACTGGTATAATTTAATATAGATATACAGTAATTTGGATTTACCACCCTAAGAAGTTCATATTGCTTACTGAAGATAATGAGTACATGTAGGCAGAAAATATTTTTAGCCTCGAATAGATGAGATGAATGAATGATCAACCCTGACGTCATTAATCTAGTCAGACCGGATTATTTATTAGAACCACATAAAAAGCAGATTTATTCTACATCAAGCAGAGTTTATAAAGAATAACTTGCAACCGAACCAAAATATGGTTTAAATATCGTTTAATTTTGGCATTAAAATAGAGCATTTTATTATTATAAAATAAACAAAACAAAAACAAATATACGGTAAGGTGAAATTATGTAATTGGTGAAGACAAAATATTCACATCATTAATGAAGATAGCTGAATCATTACAGAACACTGAAAACAAAAAGGAACCGTGATCCCAGGTTGAACAATAAACCAATCAGGTGATAATGAAACAAGAAGCTTTCTGGTGTCAAGAAGCTTCGAAATTGAAGGCAGGTTATCTGGGTTGCATCCTCATCTCTTTGGATTGCAGTTAATTTAAATCTCAAAACCAACAGTGCAGTAAATGTGCCGTGTACCAAAATCTAAAACCGTTTTACCCGAGTGAAGAAAATCTTAAAATCATGAAATAATGAGTAACAAAATCATCCACAGGTATCAAATTTTATTTAGAACATTCCTAAAAGACTATTTACATTTGTAGAAATGCGCATTTTTAAAATTTAAGACTGTCTGGCTTCCCCTCGGAGCTCTGTATTGTAAACGTCACGGTTTGATTTATTTAATATAAAATTACATTTCCCAAAGTAGAGCTCTGTTTCTTTATCCACTTCAAAAATCATCTCCTTAATTAGAAAACAGCAAATAGTCCTGGCTTAAAAAAAACTTTTTTTGAGAGAGAGAAACAGGTGTGTTTACTGTACACGCAGATCACAGAGGAAGCTCGAGGCAAATAAAACATTAAGGAACATGATGATGATAATGGTGGTGATCAGTGTTAAAATTTCTTCCTGCGTGTGACTGGTTTGGGGAAAATGGCCTCCATCATTCGTCTCCGCCGCAGGTTCATCTTTGGAGCGACAGCCTCCCGATCCTCAAGCTTCTTCCGCTGGGCCGGTTCTGCCGGACTCGCCAGTGGAGACAGGAGCTCTACAGTCATGGGTTCTGGCTCAGCTCTTGCTCTGAGGAAAGAGATAAATTACCAAAAAATTTATATATATATATATATATATATATATATATATATATATATATATATATATATATATATATATATATATATATATATATATACACATGTTTTTTTTTATTACACACACACTCACTATATATGATGTGTCACTCACTATATATCAATGTTAAATCTAGTTAATCACAGTCAGACAAAATTAAGCACAATTTTTAAATACTCAGATTTACTAGTAAAATTGTTGTTGTTGGTCTTTCGGCTGCTCCCGGCAAGGGGTCGCCACAGCGGAATATCCAGTCCACACTACAACTTGGCACAGGTTTTACGCCGGATGCCCTTCCTGACGCAACCCTCCCATTTTATCCGGGCTTGGGACCGGCACTGTATCCAGTGGCTGGGGTGTGGGCACTGGCTGGAATCGAACCCGGGCCGTCCGCATGGCAGGCGAAACACCTACCACTGAGCCACCAGTGCCCTACTCAGATTTACTAGTAAAATAATCATGCAATTTATATAAACAAAGGTTTTGTCTGTACATTGATCAAATCTTGATTTTTCAATATTTGTTTCATACATTGGAGGCCCTGAAACCAGTCTCAAAAATTTATCAGTCTGTATTTATGTCTGTTTAGCCAGATTAACGTTATATAACTAGCATTTGTTTTTACTTATTCAGCACTTTTGCCTTAAAGTGGGCGCACAACAGACAGCCAATCAACACGATAGTTTACTATGTATAGACAGAGTATGCAGGAAACAGCAATGACTCTACGACCGCAATCCATCTACAAACTGGCACAATCCTTAATACAGAGATACGACAGTGCGACTCTATGGCTTATTCCAAAAAATAAAGGACAAAATAATATATTCCAAAGGACAAAATAATCTTTGTCCTCATGCATCAAACTGTGGGTGCGTCTTAAATCGATGCTGGACAAAATTAATTACTTTTTTGCAGTACTTTAAAGATATATCTGTATACCTGCAGCATAAGTGAAATCAAAACATTGAATAAAAGCGATGGTACGAACAGTTATGGGGCGGATTTAATAATTGTTTTTACCTTTAAAATAAGCTACTAAGGTACTTACTCAATGTAAACAAACAGCTGCACCAATAGATATTAAGTAGAAGAGCTAAACTGAATATTTTTACTGGGATTCGTTAATATGAAATAAATGAATTATGACGCCCCAGAGTCAAAACAGAACTTAATTTTCAATTTCTCATCTGTGATTCAAACTCACTGTGTGTATGTTTTATATATAATGTGTTTTTATATATAATTATTTTTTTTGCACGCAAGTGTCAGAGACGTTCCTTGTTAATGAAGTTTCTCGACAGAGCAGTGTTTGTTAGTGCGTGTGTCCTACACAGTAGCCCCCTCCCTCCTGTCGTCTTACTTCAGCTTAGCACACATTATGCTCATGATCCAAGGTTTGACTACGTATACGTGTGTTTATAAATAAACTTTTGGTTATATATGATTGATAAAACAAACAAAAATGTGTTGGGAGTTTAACATAGTTTAATTAGACAGGAGCACTGAAAAAAAAAAGGGTTAATTGATTTTACCTGGTCGTTCTCTTCTTCTTCGTTAAAACCTCCACTTCAGCTCCCACTGCAGCATCAGCGGATAAAACCTTTCCCTTTACATCAAGAAAACAGGAAGTGTTTTTAACTTTCCTCACAGAGCCGCAATAACTCCCAGTTAGCTTTAATGGAATGATCAGTATTCGCTCCTACACCACAGTGGTGGTGTTACAGGAGTTCTGTATTCTGATTGGTTGATTAATTTAGACACTCCCCAGTAACAGGTTTTAAATAATGTGAAAGCCAGTTACAGATCACAAATTTTAGGGATCTCTCACCTCGAGTTGTAAGTCAGGGACAGCAGCTGCTCGCCTCATTCGAGTCACAGGAGGAGACAAAATGGTATCGTTGACATCCATGCCTTTTTTCTTACCTGTTGGGTGGGAAAAAATAAATAAATAAAAACATCTGATATAGAAGCTGTGGAATTTCAGCACATAGCTATGAAGAATGAGTGAAGACGAGCACTCACCACCTCTTGTTCTCTGAGCACCAGATGTGCCATCACTAATGTGCGACTTATCTGGTTCTGGCACTCTGCTGGCTCTTGTTCTTCTAACAGACAGTGATTTCTTCTGTTCTACCTGTTCAATAGAAACCATCGGCTCTGGCACTTCAGCATTCTGCTCTTCATGGTCCGGAGCTGGAGCTACAGATCTTGTCCGCCGCTTGGCGCGAACTATCTCAGTAACCACTTCACTCTCTTTAGCGTGTTCACAGCTCAGTCTCTCCATCACAGAACTCGCCAACAGGATGGTGGGCTCCAGTTTCTCTGGCTTCTCGGGTTCCTCTCCATCGTTCCAGTGCCGACTCCTCGTCAGTCGTCTAGAAACATTTTGAAGTTGAGTGGCATCTACTACGCAAGTATTGTTGCTTGTTTTTTCCTCTGTAGTGCCTCTGGTTTTCCGTTTGCTCCTTGGTGGCGTGACGAATGTTGTGCTCTGAAGGTCTGAAAGCATATTGAAGCTCTCCAGCGATAAACTCAGCCGCCTGGTCGACTGGCGGGTCACCCTGCTGGGACTATCTTTAGTGTTAGTTTGATTTTTCACAGAATTCTCCTCAGGGATTGGATCTGGGACCTCGATTATTGTGCCTTTTCTAGTCTTCCTTGCGCTCTGATGTTCAACGATTGATGTTTCCTCCATTTTCTGGACTTCGACATCATTTGCACTCAAGCTCCTTGTTTTACAAGACCCTCTCCTGGGTGTAGCTTTCTGTGGAGTCTTATGTGAAGGAGTTGTAATTGATCTAACTTCCTCCTGCTTGACTTCAGAAGCTGTTTTTCTTGGGGTTCTCCTTGGTGTGAAGATAACTTCGGACTCCAGCAGCTGCTTGCTGCTTCTTGTGATGCGCCTAGGTGTGGAAGGCACTTTGGAATCAGCACGCCCCACTTCAGAGGCATCTTTCTCAAGTTCCATTATTATTGGAAATGAAACAGTCTTCCTTCCTCTTCTTGCTGGGCTTCGATGAACTTCATTCAAAATAGCTGTGGCTTCTACAGGTTCCTTAAGCTTAGGATCTTCCTCCTCAGTTCTATTAGTGACAGAAACATGGTTTTCAGCTACAACACCCTCTTCACCATGAATCTTCTCATTATGGATCCAACCTTCTTCTGTGAACCCAGCTGAACCTGGATCTTGAGCCTCATTGCGGACACATACATCAGTTACATCAAGTGTCTCTTTAATTACAGATTCCTCCACAGGTTCCTTCTCAGGCTCATCTGCTGTTTGAGCTTCACACATTGGTTCATCAGGTTGACCTTGTGTAAGCGGTTCAGGTTCTGCCACTGCTTCCAGCTTCAGCTGTGTTTGAACTTCTTCAGCTGGTCCATTAAGTTGATCTTCAGATTTAGTCACATCCTGTTCTACCTCAACATCTGGCACAATGGTTTCTGAATGCAAAGCCTCCATTTTAACATTTTCTTCAGGTTCGGGAAGCGTGCGCTCCACACGGACATCGCCCGCGTAAGCACTTCTTTCTTCCTCCATATTTTCCGTGTTCCCTTGCCATATTAGCTGGTTCTCAGCGCTCATTTCTGCAGCTACTGGTTCATCATCATCATCATCTGCCTCCAGCATGAGGGAGAAGTTATTAGAGCTGACAGGAAGTGAAACCTCAGGCAGGTCGGCTCCTTGCAGAAGCTCCTGATGCTCAGCAGCCAGCTCGATAGGAACCAGGAGAGTGGTGGAGGGCTTCAGCTCGGTGTAGCACACATCATCATCTAGACTTGCAGGCCTCAGGCCAACCACAACCACCTGATCTTCACTTTCCTCGCAGCCATCTATCATCTGCTTGGGCCAAAACACACAGACACATCACAGTTACTCACACTCAGGATACCAGCAATGGAAGATGATGACTTAAAATAAATTAATCAGTATGCGTCTGACCTTCAGCTGAGGGTCGGTGACGAGGGACAGAACAGCGGTCGTCTGCTCCTGGAGGAACTGCTCTTCAGGTTGAAGGTGCTGCAGGTAAAGGTGCTTCGTCCCGTTTCCTTTTACCTCCTCTATAATCTCCACCTCACTGCCAGAGTCTTCCTCTGCCTCCTCCTCAGCTTCTGCATCTTCTTCCTCCTCCTCCTCAGTGCTGGACAGTTCCTCAGTGTCGTTCAGGCTGACTACAGCTAAGGGAACACACAGCTCATTAACAACCATTAAAAACACAGGTAAATAAATTTGAACTTAAACAAGCGAGGTCTTGACATACGAGTAGAACACATGCGCCTTCTTTGCCGAGCGTCACTTGATCATAACTGAGCCAATGGTTCCTCTCTCTTGAACTGTGGGTAATCGTCTCCCATGCCCAATCTCAGTGCACATGCATCACTCATACAGTCAACATCCGCACGCGTGTGTACTATTTACTACAACATTGTGACCATGTGTGTGCACGCGCGCAAGTGTAGTAACTGTTCTTTAGTAACAGTGGCCTGCAACAACAATCTGTGTGTGTGTGTGTGTGTGTGTGTGTGTGTGTGTGAGAAAGTTGTCCTATACGGTAGCCCCCTCCTCTCCTCTTACTTCAGCCACAATTCTTATCAAAAGGTAAAAGTACAAGTATGCCTGGGCGATAAAACGATAACGATATGTTTCGCGATAGAAACGTGATCGATATCAATAAAAATGTGTTCGATAAAACGTTCGATATTTTTTATTCTTACTCTTTGTCGGAAGAAAACAGTTCGCGAAGCTATTTTGGTTGCTGTCATGCACACGACCGGCTCTAGGAGCCGGAAGTAGTACGGTCGCGATTCAAGAAGCATAAACGGAGACAAGATGGCGTTGATATTGGCACCCGCGGGTAATAACTTTAGACTCACTAGCCACATTGGCGGGTAGTTTAATCTTTGGTATGACAATTATGTTTGCATCAATATGCACAACTAACATCTATAATATTACTTGCTTTTTGTGTGAGAAACGGAGGCATGGAGAAAAACGTTTTTCTTCTTTTACCTCATTCAGTGCACACGACACATAGTATACAGCGCGGTATTGCCCCCTGGTGGCCTGCCAGTAAATTAACATCAAACTCAAATATATTACAATATATTTTTGTTGTAGTTTTCTCTAAAGGCATCTGATATAATAAACGCATTGCACTTTTATTAAACTTTAAGCATTTCTTACATTTTCTTTTAATTTTGCACCTTAAATGTTAAGAGATAATTGTTAAGTGTTCATTGTGACTTTAGACTTATGTTTACATTTTAATTATTTGATTTTTTCTGTCTTAATAACTGATGGGACTATGATCATAGGAAGGTTAAGTTTAAAATAATGTTTAAATGTAATATATTCTCCTGGTCCTTATTTTAAATGGGTCATAAATATCAATAATTATCGATATCGACCGATATGAAACACTGATATCGTGATACAGTTTTCAGCCATATCGCCCAGCCCTAAGTGCAAGTTATTATAATTTATGAATATTTTTGGGTTGTGGAATTAATCATATGTTTTTCCATTATTTCTTACATACAAACACACTTTTCGGAATAAATTATGCTCGCAATCCGAGGTTTAACTGCATTATAGTTTAAGAAATGGTAAAGAAATGCTCACAGGGTGTTTCAGAGGTCGCAGTTTCAGATGAGGCGACAGATTTGTGTGTGTCATCCTCAGGGCTGAGATTTTTAACACCATCACATGGATCACTGCACAGGATTAAAAAAGATACAATATGATGCATGATGTATATTTATGTAATAAATACAATAAGAAAATATGACTAAAAAGATAACACTAAGGAAAAGGGGGGGGAAAAAAACATTATTGATCATCTATGGTACCTGTTGGGTTCAAAAGCCTCTTTATCATCAGCATGGGAGTGTGGAGGTGAGAGATCACTGAATAACTGATGCTCAACAAACTCATCCAGATCTGAAAGCAGAAATTTTTTTTTTAAATCTCATCA
The DNA here is from genome assembly GCA_030522415.1 of Channallabes apus. Lineage (NCBI taxonomy): Eukaryota > Metazoa > Chordata > Actinopteri > Siluriformes > Clariidae > Channallabes > Channallabes apus. The sequence goes on from CM060116.1 coordinate 5,961,351, forward strand.
TGAATAAATGGTACATTTACAGACAAACCATCCAAGAATTCTCACCTGATGTCTCCATGGCCTTGGGTTCATCTTTCAGCTCTTCAAAAACATTATTATTAGAAGCAGGAAGCTCACTGATTGGATCAATATTAACCACGGAGTGTTCAACTGCTTCATGTGACCCTGTGGGACTGTTTCCGGTTGGCTTGTCCATAGTGACCATGTCATCAGTGATTAGCGGTGGAGTTGGCACAAAGTCTTTGATCTTTGATCCAACTGTCTCCTCAGACAATACAAAGGTTCTGACTGGTTCATAGGGTGCCACAACATCCTCACGACTCACTGAATCGTCCTTCGATTCCTCCAGTGAACTGACTGGAACAACCAGCAAATTCTGCACTTCTCCTTTTCCTGTCAATTCCCCAGTCTGTTTCTCCGCATCTTCTTTGGTTGCATCCGGATGCATCTCAAATTCTGAAACTTCATCATTGTCCATTTCCTGGTCCACAATCGGTTCTGCAGCCAAAAGCAATTTGGGGGAAGTGTCTGTCTCTGGACGCCTGACGATGACTTCATCATCTTCATCAAGCCTGTCATGCAACTGCCATTCAGGTTTCATAACATCCCCCGGAGAAGGAGCGTCATGGAATTCCAGTGTGGATTCTGACTGGACAGAGAGTATGCTTGTCTCCTTTCCCAGACTGGGCCTGCACTCAAGCGTGGGTAAGACCTGCTTTGGTTCCTCTGTCTCCTGGTTCTCTTTTAGTTCAAACAAAGCAGAGCGTGCTAAACTGGGTCCCTCCTCTTCTTCACCAGAATGGTTGCTCCATCCCTCAACTCCTGCCTCTGGTGGCAGGGGTGGACAAATTTGCTGGTTAATTTCATCAGCTGGAGCAAGCTAAAGGGGGAAGAAATTGTTATAATAGAGTTTGTAATTTATGATTAAATATTTTAGTCTACAGTATATTCCTGTTTACATGCAAACCTAGGTCAGATGATCAGAGTCTGTACTAGTGTGTGTCAGGGGTGCAATGTGTTGGTTTACCTTGTTGCCCCAGTGCAACGACGAGCCCTTGGGCAGAACATGAATTTCACTTTCATCCATGAAGGTGATGCGACTCTCTTTGAGGCGTAAGAGAGGTGTGGCCGATCGGGCTGGGGATGCAGTGGGTGTGGCTATTGGAGTAGGGCGAAGACTGCTTCTTAGGATGGACTGAGGAGTAAAGGAGGAGAAGACCGGACCAGACGCAGCTAAAGCTCGAGCTCTCTGTTAGAGTAAAAGGGGAAAATGTTAAACCAAAAAACAAACATGAGTTAAATAAACAAAATAAATATGAACATGTGTATATGGAGATACGGAGTGTGTCTGGAGTGCACGAAGTGTGTACAGACTGGGTATATACAGAGTAAGGCTGAAACGATTCCTCGATTAATTCGATTATAAAAAATGATCGAGGCAAAATTGTCTACCTTGAAGCTTCTTTTAATTAATTTTAAAAGCTTGCGTTATATTTTTGCGCAATTATTTGTTTGCCGTGATACAGCGCGCTTCCGGATGCAAGCCATCAGTAAACACCGACGAAGAAGAAGGGCTTACATCACCCACAAAGCGGAAGGGGAAGCAAACGGTAAGCTGTTTATTGATTTGAGGGAGCGTTCTGTTGCGGGCTGCAAAATGGAAAGGAGCGATAAAATTATCAGCGAGCCAAGACAAGAAGAAACCAGCAAGTGAAAATGACAGAAATTGTCAGTAAAGGTTTATGTTACGCATGAGCTGTAAATTTAGAAACTTTTAGTCCTGAAAGTTAAGTTGCACAACTTGGTATTTTTGTATAATTATTTAATTTAATGTGAGCCTTAGTTCTGCCTTTTTTTGATACTTAGTCAGTTGAAATGCATTTTTTCTTTTTAGTTTTTGCATCTAAGAAAAGGCTTTAAAATAAGAATGTATGGCACCTGTAATGCACTTAATTCATCTCAGTCAACTTTAAGCTATTCCTTCTATTGTGAATAATGACAATATTTATTTTTGATAAAATGTTGTATGCATTTAAAAAATAAGTTTTTCTAAAATTAAAAAAAATATATAAATATATATATTTGTTTCTCTTATACATTTTACCCGATACAATTTTTGATAGAATACTCGATTACTAAAATATATTCGATAGCTACAGCCCTAATACAGAGCATGTATGTACAAAGTTTTATTGGTTATTGTATGGGGAGTGCATACAAAGCACGTGCGGGTTTCTTTACCTTCACCACCAGAGGTGTGTGTAACAGACTGAGCTCAGGAGCCTTGCTGATGTGTTTTGGTGCAGCCCAGGAACTGATGGGTTTAGGTGTGTGAGATGACTGTGGAGTCGTCGACGGCTGCACCGCCATATCCAAGAGTCTGAAAAACACAGATTTTCACATTTCAATACCTTCAATGTATTATTCAAGCAGTCTGCAAAAATAAATCAAGAATAATGTGTAAAAATATTTGATAAATAATAAATCATTTAGGAACCCATTTGTGTTTACGACTGTTTGTACACAATGATACACAAATACCCACCCCATCAGGACATATCAAATTGTGTGTTAAGGTGTTTGGGACAAAACCAAAACAATCATTAGGCTTGCTGATATTCAGACAGGAATTATACAGTAATGTTTACTGTGTGATAATCTGAAAGGAGGGGTTGGGTAAGGTGCTGAGGTTACCTGGAAATTCTCTTAGTCAGCATGTTAATCGGAGTTCCAACAAACGCCTCAGGAATGTTTAAGGTTGGATAAGTCGGACTGGACACCAGAGACTCAGAGACTTTTGGGCTGGAAAATCAAACAAACAAACAAAAAAAAGAAGTCAGAAAATAAAAAAAGGAAGCTTAAATGCTTGAAACTTGAATGCTGTTAATTTGTCACTGAAAAACCAGTGTCCCTGTGGCCGTATTCTAACAGTTATAGTTCTCGGCTGTTGGTGTTCCCTGTTAAACCAAAAATTTACTGATGGCTTTACGAAGTGAGAAAAATACAGGTTTGTAGGAAATTAAGGACAAGTTAGACCATGTCTCTGCTACAGACCTCTTGACATGGGAGGGTTCAGGTGTAGCATCCTTCCTGATCCACACCTCCTCAATCTTGGTGAGAACGTTTTTAATGAATGCTGCTCTACTCAGGACGTTCTCATTAGCGGAACGTTTAGCCACGGTGGACAACGGCTGCGGCCTCAGAACTGTAACAAGAAGTAAAGACGATTACATTTCTCTCACAGGTTAACTGTAATTCTTGATAAAAGCTTGGTCTGTGAACTTGAAGTGTGTATACCCTCTTTGAGGACGGTGGATGGGTGCTGATAAGGTTGTGCACGTTCGATGGCCAGCTTCCTTTGAGCACGTGGCAACACCTTCCCGTACTGACACATGATTGAGTTCCTTGTGTTCGACCTCTCTTTTATCTTAGGATCTCGATCACCCTGGGGAACATAGTTTACTTCACATTTGTTTCACTTTTCACAAAAGCACTAAAACATCCATGATCATGTGACCAGTAGTAGTTAGTAATGGAATGAAGAATTATACTTTGGCTATATTGCAATGTATTAAAAAAAAAAAACCCATCATAATCTAAAAGTTTGGATGGAAAGAATAATGATTATTTATATAATAATTCTAACTGCTAATAAATATTCACAATCCCTAATGATTAGGATAATTTTTCATTATTCATGATTTTGATATTTTACTGAAAATAATTCTGGTGAGTATTAATGATGTCTGTTAGGTAACAATGTAAGATGTGTGAAACTGCATGTACAGTATGTGTGTGAGAGAAAGAGAGAGACTCACAGCCAGGTTCATCTTCAGTGTGTGGTTGATTTGCAGTGCAGGAACGTAGTTGGCCTGCTGAAGATGGTGAACCATGAGGAGCTCTCTGTTCTGGAACCCTCCAGTGTCCTGCAGGAAGCGCTCCAAACACTCCTACGTGTGCACACGCACACACAAGTGAACACAGAGACAGATGTGCTGTGACAGAAATTCAGATGGGTAGACAGACAACTGGAAAAGTACACTGATGGACAGACGGACAAACTCACTCTCTCATTTTCCACACACACCTACCTGTTCAGAGGGTCTAAGGGGGAGTTTGAGAAGCTCCTTCATTAAGCCAAGTTCCTGACAAGTCTCATAGAAAAACCTGAGCAGCTCGTCCATGCTGAGTTTATTCACCTGCTGTCTCATCAACGCCCATGCCTCCACTATACACCTACATACACACACACACACACACACATTTTGGGGCTAGATACACACGCATGAGTTGCTAGAAGCGAGCTCATTTACAGTCTAAAAGATAATATTGAAACAGACAGATTTGTGAGGGCGTGTGTGTACCTGTTGTGCAGCAGTACAGACACACACAGCTTGGTGAGGGGGATGGAGCTGATGGAGGGTTTCATCATGTGCAGGTAGTGCAATGCCGTGCTGTGCTTGTTCTGAATCATAAGAGCCTGCAGAACCCGAGAGTGCTGCCATGGCCACACACATGGAGACACGGATGGATGGAGCAGCAGGTCCAGAGAGCTCTGGAAGGAGGGGTGGGATAGCGATGGAGAGAGCAAGAGAGAATCACTTTTTTTCATATAGTGAAGTTTCTATATATTGTATTTAAATTTAGCATAATGCTTTTCCAATATGAATGAAAAAAAATATTTAATAACAGTTAAGGATACTTTTATTTATGTTGAACTAAAATCAACTTGTATATTAGGATATCTTATAAATTCCACTTTTCTGCTCGACAAAATAAAAAAAAAAAAAAAAATTAAAAAAAAAAAGAGTAAACCTCAGGCTACCTCATGGTCGTGGTGATCGAGTAACCACAGGCCCTGGACCAGCTTCACTAATCCGATGGGGATGGAGAAAGCTGTGGGGAAAGACTCCACTGATGCTGCACTTTTATTAGGAAAGGAGTACATAACATCCAAGAGCAGATAGATCACCTGGAGGATGTGGTTAAGATAAAAAAAACAGACAGGAAAGCAAAACATATCTAAAGACCTAACCTCAAGGAGCATACCCTCTGATTTGAATAAATCTTTACAATGATACACCTCTATGGCCTCTTTATTTTATCTAATAAACATCCAACACTTTTGATGCCAACATTCCTGAACACCCTCCATCACCAAGGGGTGAACAAAGCTCTGTGACCAAGTAGTGGCATTATAATGACTCAAGTCAATATTAAATGCAATGCAGAAACATGGCACAGCAAAAAATAAAGAAAAAGAAAGGATACAATAGCATGCTTGGTAGATTCCTCAACATTTTCCAGAAGGTACAAGTCCAGCAGAGCCTAGGAAAACAAAGACAGGAAAATTTATAAAATGTTCTTTAACCGGATATTGATTTTTAACAAGCTGCTCCATTACCTGCTGCATAATAAATTAAATCCACATAGATTATTCAATGCTAATCAAGTGGCATTAATATGTAAATGCTGACAAAATGTTATTTTACCTGTACAGCTAGCTAGTAAGAGATTTGGCTTTTAGGATAGTTTTTAGTTTGACAAAATAATCAGATACATTTGTGTCTAAAGTGAATATAGATAAAATGTGATTTTTACATGTAGTGATGGAGGCGGGTACTGCCCGGTCCCACCCTCGTCTCTCGTCCACAGCTCAGAGAGACGGTCACCACACTGAGCGACTAGTCCATCAATCATCAGACAGTCTGCATTCCACTTATCTCTGAGGAAACAGGGATCACGCTAAAAACTGGAGGCTGAAACCTTCACGGTGTTTGGAAAATTAGTTTAATTGCTTAAGCTGAGTTTTGAGGATGAGACCGTGACCATGTTAGGCTGACTTACTTGGCAAGTCTGTGCAGCTCCTCCCTTTGACCTGTGTAATAATCCTTAATCACAGAGAAACTGTAAAACGGCCTCGATATCTGCAGGATGTCGTCATCTGTAAAAAATTATTACTCATATAAATGTTGGTGGAAGCTGAATCATGAAAACAGAGGTGCGGATGGTAGTGCTGAGGGTTTTTTTTTTTTTTACCAGCGCTCTCAGGCAGGAGACCGGTCCGGCAGAACCACAGGACCACCTGAGCGTACTGAGAGATCAGACTGGACACCATGCACTTATTCAACAGTCCTATTACACCTAAACACACACACAAACAGGTTTAAAACAGACTCCAGTATTTCTGTACAAAACGTTTTTTTAGGGTAAAACTACACATAAGCTCAGTTAGTATTACGGTGGTTGTCATGGTAACATTAAATCATTTATGAGAAGACAGATGACTTATGACTAATGTGCATGAGCTTAATAGCAGCTACCTAACATGAGTGCTATTATGTTACGGAGTATTTATACAGTGATGTAACAATGTGGCCTTTATGCTATTTAATAACGTGGGTGCGCGCGTGTGAGTGAGAGAGAGAGACACACACACCTCTCTGTGTGAGCTCCTGAGCCTCGTTCAGCAGGCAGTGGAAGATCGTGCTGAGGTTGATCAGTAATCTCTGGCTGTGTTGGAGAAGCTGCAGTGTTTGAGGATCAGTAAAGTTTGAGGAGGTGTCGAACAACGGAGCACCTAATCACAACAGATACATACAACACACACATTATGGGATTGACATGGATCATAGTACACCATCACAAATTGGAAAGTGAGAAATGTACTGAATCAGACTATAAAACAGTTTTAAAGAGAGTCACTAACATCTAAATCAAACTAACAACTACATTCAGTATGATGTGAGGAGCTTCCAGCTGCTCTCGATGTAGAAGCAATCTGGAACTGAGAGCTGTTCACCATCAGTGCTGCTCAGAGCTACAAAATTAATTTTCTTTAACCGAGTCGTGCAGTGAGAATGCTTACATATGCCATCAAGCTCCTCTTTGGTTTTGACCACTTTGTCCCAGGCCCACTCCAGGATGTAGCGCAGGTTGACTGCAGATCCGGCCTGCTCTGTAAGTTAAAGATAACACATGTAACAGACATACCAATCACTGCCTGGAAAAATCTGAGTAAAGCTAGAAATGAAACCCAAACAATTCAAAAACAATCATGCTCACCTTCAGTGGTCCACTGTTTAATGCAACCGGTGATTAAACCCAAAGTGCTTGTCTCCACTGCTGTTGTTAAAATGGCATCCAGTTGCTCTTGCTGCAGTTTAAACCAAAAACACACTAACATTGAACTAATATACACTGCAAGTTAAAAAAAAATTATTATGAAGGGTTCATGAAAGATTTCTGCTGATGGCAGCGGAGACTGTTACCTCCGTCAGGCTGGATGGCTGAACATCTGCAAGCCGAGAGGACAACAGCCCGGACATGAGGCATCGTGAATATCCGTTAGAAATCCCATCACTCAGACTCGGTACGGCTTTCTTCAAATAACTCAGAGTCTGAAACCAGAACCGGAACCTCTCAGTAACAGACTCATGCCATGGCATGAAAAGAGCAGTATATAACCAGCAGACTGACCTCTTTCTGATATCCAGAGCAAGTAAAGTGGACTATTCCAGCATTAAGCAGACAGCTTGCATCTACACATCACACAAATTCGACAAACATGTTTAATTAAACAATTCTTTTGAGACACACACAAAATGATATTAGGCCCTCTGGAGGCTGATCTGATATCACACGTAGGTGTCTTAGTATCTACGGAAATGCATGGTGATTGAACATAATGGTTTAGGTGTACATTAGGATAGGAAATTCATGCAATGTAAAGAGTGTATGTATCTGTGTGTGTATGTAACTTGCCAAAGTTGTATGTGTTAGGGCTGTAGAACTGCTCAGGAGGAGGGTTCATGTGAGGCAGTGCTCTGCTTAGGCTGCGCTCATGAACCACCATGGCCAGCAGGGGGCAGGATTCAGTCACCTCCACCACTGAGTCTAGAGACCACACAGCTAGATAGGGGCAGTTCTGCAGAGATTCACCCGCTCTGAGGACACACCGGGCAAAAACTTTTGGTAATTAAAAAAAAAAAAAAAAAAAAAAAAACTTTAAAAACATCAGTTTGTCTGCTTCTGGTTGAAAACAATATTACTGGCCCACCACCGGCCCTACAGAGCACACACAAGTACGAACAACAATAATAAACAATGTTGGGGGATGTAACTTTTTAAAGTAACTAATTACAAAATTATGGTCATTAAAAAGTAATCAGTTACATTACAGCATTACTTCTAATAAAAGTAATTACTTTTCCATTGCGGAAATTTTATTTTTTTTTGGGGGGGGGGGGGGTTGTTGACTCTCTCTCTCACACACACACACACACACACACACAATCAGTGCTGTCTGGCTTACCGATTGTCTGAAAAACGGATTACATTTATGATAATATAACTAGATAACCGAGTACTTAAATGGCATACCTAATGTGCAACACCCAACACTGGTAATATCTCTATTCAGCTATGGCTTTTTTGGAAATTCATTTCTGTGACAAAGTTAAAATAAATGAAACATCTGGCCATATTGCGTCCGACATGTCAGTAAATCCATATTCTTTTCCTGTTTATAGGCGCCGTAGAAGAATTTACACCCAATCATGCTGCTGTACTCCATCAGCACAGGTTGAAATTACCTGTGGCCCCATGACTACAGCCCAATTACAGTACAGTGCTGATATTCACTACTGCACACTTGAAATACTGTTTAAATAAAAAACTAAAAATCTATTTATAGCTTTTTTTAATCAGATTTTCTAAAAAAAAAACAACAAAAAAAAAAGTTTACCTCAGTGAATCAGGCATTTGTGCATGATACCATCTGTTAATATCAAACACACTGATGAAGGTGGAAGGTTGGCTCTGTCCGTACGACTTCACCTGCCAGCTGAACACCGACACGCTCGTATCAGGAGACGCCACTGTGGCAAGAAAACATAAATAACATAAAACATAACACAGAATAATTGCATTATTGCACTGAGGCAGACCTTCACACTAGGGAATGAGTTACAAATTATACTGCAATATATTTTACTACTTAACAGAGAACACAGTTATGTTTAATACTATATTTACACTTCCCCGAGTGCGAGATAACTAAGAATAAACACACCCTCAATTTAAATCAGTTTTCAAAAATGTGTTACACTAGTGTTTAACTAGTTAGGGATAATATAGACTACTTAACACTTGCTAGTTAAACTCAATTTGTTATCTTAAGTAACATCCAACTGTGCTTTCTAGTGGTTACTAGGCTAGTGACCAAAAATGCTTTATGTAATATAGTTCCTTAGCTCAAGTTTGTCCAGTCATCTAAACTAGCCATGTGTAAAATGTATTCTGTCAGGGCCTAAGTCGGTTTAGATACAGATCTTGTTTTTTTTTAGGTTGTTAGTACTGAATTAAGATCCTAAATAAAAGATGAGATAAATTTGAGACTCTGCTGTCTTTGTAGTGATGCAACAAAATTTTTTGGCAGCTTTCGGAGACCAGAAGCAATAAGAAATGTAAGAATACGACAAGCATTTGGAGAGAGTTTGGAAAAAAGCGGTTCTTCTGTCAGGATTTTCACCCTGACCTTCAAAAGGAGGAGCAATGGGAATTAGAAAAGGTTGAGTACACTGTTATAAGTTTTTTTAGAAAATGAAGAAAGAGGACAAGAGAGAAAGTATTTGAAGGGTTTCTTAAGGTCCACAGGACTAGAAAAGAGGATTTAAACTAAAAGGAAGATGAAAGAGGTGGCCATAATGCAACCTAGTGAGGGCTATCCGTCAGTAAATACCAAGACAAGAAAGTCACGGCTCATTTACAGTTATTGCTGAAGTATCAAAAACTTGCAAACCTCGTGGATAAATGTTTAAAAAGACATGCAACATTTAACTAAAGTAACTGTTTTTTGCTTTTATAAAGAGATGCCAATAATTGTCTAGACGACTGAAACAAAATTATTTGTATATGTCTTTTTGTGATGTATGGCAAGACAGTGACCTTCATTAACGCTGTCCTCTCTGTCGGGATGATGGCGAAACTTCTCGATGGTCTGGCAGCTGAGGAGACGAGTGTGTGTGGTCTGAGCTCTGAGAGGAAACATGCCTCCGCTCAGATCTTGACTGTAACGCTCCTCACAATACTCCAGACCCTAACACACATGAAACCGGGGTTACAGAGCTCCACCTGGTGCACACAGGGGGTTTTGTATTAGGCTGCGGTCAGAGCGTACCTCATAGATAATTTTCCCTGATGCTGCACACGTTCTCTCCCCGAATGCCAGCTGCAGAAGATGGAGGCTGAGCACATCACCCTCACTGCAACACACATTATATTACAACATTTTACTATTCACACACTGAACTCCTTGTGTGATGAAGTTACTGACGGGACAGTGAGTGTGTGAAACTCACAGATCCTGCGCTGACTGAACAGCCCACAGGTAGCAGCAGTTCCTCGGGTCGTTCTCTGGCTCCTGGAAGTTAAAGGCGTACACAGGGACTCGACCACCCTCCAGCTGAGAGTGATACCTGTGAAACAGTGAAATGACATTAAAAAGTGCGCCGTATACCCTTTGGCAGCTTCTCAAAGTTTTTATAATTATAACTGTCCCTCTCCCTTTCTCACTCTTTTTTGAGCGTCTTCAGGTTCCAGAGCTGCAGGAAGCCATCAGTGAAGCCCACAGCCAGCTGATTGGTGCGGCTAATGAAGTGCAGAGCTGAAACCCCCGTCCCCGTGGAGCTGCACAGCTGGAGACAAAGGTGTCGTCCCTGTTGAGTGACTCCCTCTCTCAGACGTGGAATATCAGATGGACATTTGTTCACCACCTCCAGATCTGTAAAGGAGAATAACACTAACATTACCACATTTCATATCATTCACTACAGCTTTCAGGTCCAAACGTATTTTACAGATTCTCTTCTTATTTGTTCATGTCTCCTTTTTTCAACTCTGTCAGTCATGATTCATCCCATAATATTATCATGAGCACTAATCAGAAATTAATAAATACTAATCATTATTGTGAGGTGTAGTCACATGACCAAGTACTTACATAATATAATGAGCCATAGTCACATGACCAACTTATACATAATGAGCTTTAGTCATGTGACACGAAGCATGCTGTAAGGAGACTTACAGTAATATTTTTATTTAGCGCATTAATTTGAAGGACTGGTCATGTTATAACTTTGGTTTAACATAATAAATAATTTAATTTCTAAACATTTCTCAAGATAACCCTACAGAACGATACAAAATGTTCCAAAAAATCCCTTCAGCTGCACCAAGAGCCCACACAGCTTCTTTAATAAAACCACATGAGATGTTGTGGTGACACTGTTCTCACCTGAGGCCTCCAGTTCAGTCTGAGTGCAGGAGAAATCATCTAAACATAGATCCACCAACAGGACGTGTCCAACATCTGTTACCACGGCAACCACGCCAAAAAACCAGCGTAGGCTCTGGTGCAGGTGCTGCGTACTTGCGCTTGCTCCTCCATAACTCACCAGCGGCTCAATGGCAGTGATCTGAAGGAAGAGAGTGAGACAGAGTCAAGACATGGCACAGTCATGAAACTGAACAGCCAGAATACACACATCTAACATGACTGTAGCTGCTGTATGCAAGAGACATAACTCGCACCCTGTTTGGTATGACGACGGCTTTAATGACGCGAGAAATGCCCAGGTCGTAGAGACACAGCATGCTGCTCTCGTCCTCCTGCAGACCCACCAGCAGCCCGCTGCGCTTCAGCCAGTTGAACTCCGTCACTGCCGTCACACATGGCTGCAGATGATCTGTCACGGCACTGAAGCGGTATGCAGAGAACCGCTCGCCTGTTGCCGCGTGCACCACCTCCAAGTGCGGCCCACACGCCAACCATGCCAACACGCTGCGACCTGAACAAACAGGAGGTGACATCGCTCATATCAAACACACAACAGTGAAAAGGTAAACTGCTTCAGTTAACAACAAACACCAATAATACATGACAACCAGTATTTGGCAAAAACTATGTTATGTATATATAACTATGGTTCTCTTGTGTGAGGGGTTCATAAAGAGAAACCAAACCATTGGTGCTCCTGAGACAAACAGCATTACAGTATATGGTGTTTATGTTACACAAATGTAAGCTACAACAACCACTGAATTGTTGGAGCTGAAAAAAATACAGACACGCACCTGTGGTGAATTTCCCATGAAGCACAGAGTCCAAATTTACTTCATCCTCTCCTAAAGCTTCCACTGTCACTGCAGGAAACCGCAGCAGACCACTGGTCACCTGAGCCATCAAGTCATGCATCCTAACTGTAAACACATACACACATTTAACATTTGGCAGCATTTGAGAAATGGTATTTTCAACTCTTTAGACTCTCAATCCCACTGTGACCAATCAGATAACATTAGCATTTCCAATCCCACTGCAGGATCCTTAAGCCTATGAACAGAAAAGCTTATAGGTGATACCAGGCCTTCCTTGAGGGCCAGATGAAGAGGCAGTAATCATGGATTGTACAATTACAACAGCTGTTTTACATGGACCCTGATATTCCACTGAGGAGACATTTTTATGACCATGTAAACGCCTCAATCAGAACAATGGATCCTAACCAGCCCAATCCGTATGAACCTATGAAAATGATAAGGGTTGCGCAAATTGTGCAACCGGTTTAACAGATGTTCTTTTTGTGCATGCATGCCCCCTGTGGGGGTAACATCAGGAGATGTGATGCGTGGCCGGGAAGCAAAATTTACTTCCATTCCTGATCAATAAAGCCTTTACTTTAGACTTTCTGCCACAGGGTCTCTGAGTAAGGAGCACTCATGGGCTTAGTGATGCATCTAACCAGTCATTTCTTGCAACCAATCATAAAGCAGAAGGCAGAATTTATCAGAAAAGACAGAACCCTATACTAACCTCACAATTGGGGAAAGAAACAAACTACTACTTCTGTTATATTTGAACCAGATTAAACTCTTCACAGTGGCAGAACATTACATTAATTACATGTTTTGAGCATGTAAACAGACAGCTTATTAGATCAGCGGCCATGTTCCAGTTAAGCTTGAATCCCTTATCAGAATGATTTTAATCAGATTGGAGAAAAACGTAAACTTAATCATGTCAAAAGGTAAACACACAATTACACATTTGCTCTTTGTTCTAACTTGCTGTTCATGATAAAATAGAGGTGGTAACGCGAATGGTCAGAATAGCACCAGTTGCACAGCTCCCAGTGTACACAGGACGATGTCTTTTGGCACACTGACTTATGAAGGTCGCCACTGCCTTGTGCTGCCATCTGTTGGTCATCTCATAAATTGCAATCAATCCTGACTTTTATCTTCCATTTTTTTTATATAACAAATGTTCTCAGACTCCATGTCTTCTTTCAGAATACTGGACTTTCTTTAGGGAGCAGTGAAGTTTGTCTGATCGGCTGTTCTGGAAGATGTCACATGTCCTGGATTAAGATGCATAAACTGTGTCATGTTAATCACACATCACGTGTGTTCGTAGCCAGGAATCTGTGTGTAGATCAGACAGGGTATGTCAAATCCAATTAGGTACTGCCTCTGTGTTCAGATTAGACCGTTTTGGAGCTGAAACTGTAAGCTAACAGGGAGGGTGATTTACTCCCACAGAACTCTAAAAAGCTGTCACAAAGCTACAGACTCTGCGCTCTCTGTGTGTGTATTTATATACAATATTCATATGAAAGTATTTTTTTTTTTAACATGAGGATAAATGCTGAATGGGTTGTTAATCATCTAGCTAACTCACACACGCACACTGAGCCAATGACCTAATCCTTAATATACATATACTGCACAACAATCACAATTAAAGTTTACAATTACGTCACATGTAACGTTTTTTTAATTTAAACGTATTGACAGCGTTCGTTTGTAACGCAAACCCTAGCAGCTGCACGTGCGCATGCTAATGCACCGCTTCAATAATGCTAACCGGTTAGCTCTAGCTTAGCTAGAGCTAAGTCTTAAAAACTCTGACACTGACCCAAAGATATAATTTAAATAACAGGTTAATACCACCACAAACATACTGATTATATAGTTTAGAAATCACAAGTGTGTTACTAGCCGTTAGTCAGTTTGCTTAAGCTCAGCTTATTTCAAGTTAAACTGTTAGCATTGATATTAGCATAACTAACGGTATTTACCTGTAACTCTATCAGTGAACTATGTCGAAAAAATCAAACGCGTCTTCTGATGCAGTCTTTCATTGGTCATAATCCGCACAATTTCATTAAAGAGTTACGTTTTTGCGTTGGCAAATAAATAATCCAAGAAATTCGAGCTAGCAGTAAGACTAGTTAACAAACTCTGCAAACCCGCCGACTAGCTCTTCAACACAGGCGCCATTTCCAAATTGTTGTCACAACTGCGCATGTGTCATCTCCATAGCACCACACTGTCTCTACTACGCATGTGCCATTTCAAAATCGCTGCATTCGTTTAACATCGTACTGCGCATGCGTACAATTTTGTCTTCCAAACATATAAGAATGTTTTCAAAATGCATTTCTGTCGTTTAATTATTTTTTATTTATTATTTATTTATTCTGGAATTATGTTTAATTATAGTGGGGTAATACATTTATCATTTACGCCCGAAATTAGCTCTAGGGTTCGGCCTCATGTAGCCGTAAATTACCTTAATGGACGCCAGGGGGCAGTAGGGCTGTTTCTATACCCTTTTTAAAAATAGATTTATGGCAGCAGTGTGTATTATTTATACCTGATCACTCATAATCTATACCACTTTATCCCGTGTATAGGAGGGGGGGGGAGGTGCTGGAACCTATACCTGAAGACTTGATGCACGAGACGGGGTGCCAAACTATCAAACAGGGCACCAACACACACACACACACACACACATTACAATTTGGGAATGCCAATCCGCCTAATCAGCATTTTTCACTGAGACAGGAATCGAACCCAGATCCTGGAGGTGCAAGGAAACAATGCTAACCACCAAGCCACCATGCTGTGTAGTATTATGTTTTCCTCTAAAGATCAGTAGTCGCACCATCGTTGATGTTATCATGTGCTGGTCAGAAGAGAGGCGTATACATTTCATGTTGAAGTGCGTATACATTTTTGGGCCCTTTGTAAGTCCAAAAACAACATAACATTTTAAGGTGTGTTATCTTCCTCTCTCTCTCGCTCTCTCTCTCTATACATCACTCCGTCTGGTTCAATTTGAGTGTAAATCTGACACTCAAAGTCAAAGATTGGAGTTGGATGCGACAATATTTTCATCTCATAAGTATAAATGGAGGCATAGTGGTAGTGGGCAACACTGCAGTGGGTCGAGGGTTCGATTCCTGCCTCGGATCTGTGTGCATGGAGTTATCATTGTGCTCTCTTTGTGCTCCGGATACTCCATAGAGCCGTCCACATACCCATAGTCTCCTGGAATAGGATAAGCAGTATACGTAGAAGATGAATGAATGAAAATATGAACTTGATTTGTTTATTCTTCATTTATTACATATTGGTATCCTCCATTTAACTCTTTGGTAATTTTTTTATTAATTCATCTACAAAGCTATTTTTACGGACATTTATTGCTTTCTAAAGTGTGTAGAACACCTTGAAGCGTGAAGTGTGTACCAGAACGGCCTCTTCCTTTACACTCCAGAACATCTATAAGCTCCATCCCCCTCCAGGTAGAGGAGTAAACCAAGAGAGGGTAAATAAGCATCCCTTACACTTTAATGAACAACAGCTGACGTGTAGCAGTGCATTCTGGATGTTGTGACCCAGAAGTGCCTTTAAAATGACCAAGGGGTCTTAAGTAAGAGGAAGTGAACAAGGGGCACTGAAAATGGGATTGAGACGCAGGCCAGAGCCGGAGAGGATTACTGGAAGTGTGTGTGTGTAAGAGAGAGAGAGAGAGAGAGAGAGGGATGACACAAAAGAATTATATTATAATTCTTATATTGATATATTGTAATATTTTTGAATTAATGATTTAAACTGCACATAATTTCCTGTAACACCAGACAAACTAGAGATCTCAATCTGTGTATGTGTGTGTGTGTGTTCAAACTTAATCCAACATAATCCAGAGCTAAAAGAGGATCAGTAAGTTGGAGTGACATGTACTGTTGCTTTTCCAGCATCACCTCAGTGCTAACGCTTCAGCTTGTCACACCTTTATTTAAAGTGGGGCTGAAAATAGTTCTGAAATGTTTCTGTTCCAGACATGATGCTCTGCTCATTTACAGTTTAGAGGAAAAGCTAGATCTCTATTCTCCACACTCAAATGAACATGTTAAACTGCACAATCGCTTGTTTTCTTAAAAATTATTATTTTTTTAAATAATGCTCAAAAATCTGAAAAGATGAATAAATGATGTGGAATAGACATTTCCTCCAGCAAAGAATTGAAGCAAGCACACACATACAGTAGGTCCACAGGAGTACTGTTGAATTTTATTGTAATTCTTCTTTACAATATTCTCCATAGACAATGTAAGAGTTTGATTAAAATTAGATCAACTGCAGTATTGAAGCACATTATGGCTTTCGGGTGGTAAAGTGGTTGAAATCTCACATGCTTTCGCTTCCTTCTGAAACCCTGTGTATGTTTCCACCTGCTGCTTTATCAAACACTCTGAACATGATGACATCATGAAAGTGTGCCAGTTATGGACATACTGGAACACACTCTCTCTTTCGCTCTCTCTCTCTCTCTCTCTCTCTTTCACACACACACACACACACACACACACATACACACACACACACACACACATAATTCATTCCAAACTCTCTGTTTCCTTTCTTCGTTATTTTCCAATATTACTCATGTGCAAATTTAACATTTAGATAAAAAAGCTGAAGACACAAACTACACAACACTACTGTTGACGATTCACTGAGTGTGCATACAATATATTATGATATAATATATTAAATAAAGACATATACAGTATGTATATAGAGAGAGAGAGTGAGAGAAAGCGTGAAAGATCAAAGGTACTAAGCAGAGTATTAATCACTTGTTAAAGCTCATTCATAAAATATATTTAAAAAAAAACAACAATAAATAAAAGAAACCCTTTACACGTGAGATAAAGTCATCAAAAGCACTGCTTATATACATACAGGTAGACGTATGGAATGGCGTGTGTGTATTTACAGTGTTGGAGAGATTACACGGAATGCCAGGGAGTGATGAGGATCGCGAGTTCACTGTCGAGTCAGACCGAATTCTATTTGATTCGTTTGATTCAACGCTTTTGAGTCACCAAGCTGATTAGATGATTAAGATCTTACTGTAACTTACTATAAACTATAGGCATACTACAAAATTGTGCTTGATTTGACCATATAAGGGTAAAAGGGGAGGCATCGAATTTGTACTTTGAATACTTTCTGCAACCAATAGAAAGAAACTTGAAGGGACAGTGAGTGACAAAAAATTCTGAATCAGTGTGAGATTTTTTCTAATCGTGAATCAATTCACATGATTCACTTAAAAGGATCATTTAAAAGGAATGAATCATCAATTATGAATCATCACCGCTATACAATACAGAACAGCAATTTCTACAATATGTGTGTGTGTGTGTGTATATATATATATATATATATATATATATATATATATATATATATATATATACAGTACAGTATATATATATATGTGTGTGTGTGTGTGTGTGTGTGTGTGTGTGTGTGTGTGCATGTGTAAAGCTATTACGTGACTATATAGAAGAGGAAACAGACAGGAAGTGGGACAGAAAGATGAAAGTAACTTCTCCATGCGTTTAGCCGCTTCCCAGCATTTTTGTGGCGCGCTGGTTGGCCTCGTCGATCCTCGTTTTGTTGGAATCAGCCTGAGAAACATCAAATATAAATAATTATACAACGTAGGCTTGTTCACGACGGCAAGTCAAAAATGACCTGTAACATTTATTTCAATACATTTTCATAAAAAACAAATGCATATTTTTTTTCTCTCCTGGCTTTGCAATACACTTTGTTCACCGAGCTTTCGTATGCGCCATTAAAAAAGTTTTACCCTGAACCATGAATGCACCGCTGTCTTCACTTCTTTATCAGAAGTGAATCTTCATATTCGTAAGGGTGCTTTAACACCTTAAAATAAAGTTTTTGCAGCACGGCGACAGTGTCGGCGGAAGTGTGCGGACGTGTATTATCATGACAAACTTGGATAGCAGTCCTCTGTGTTTAATCCGAAATTGAGGCTTCAGCTCTTTAATAAGCATTCCACTATAACAAGCACTGTTGACTGTTAAATCATGAGACTGTTCTAATACTGGCCCTTGAGAATCCTGAGAACTTTTCTCAGTCGACAGTGGAGGATATTTTTGTTCTATACGCTGTCTTTACTCTTAGGCTCGTAGAGAAGTATCCATGTATCGTCACCTCTAATGAGAAACGTTCACCTTTCTTAGAGTATCGGTGCAAATTTTGATTGCCGATATCCAAACACCTCTGTTTAAGCTCTTCTGAGTTGTTTCGGCACCCTCAGGGGGGCATCCACTTTTGCTTACACAGCAGTGACAAATGAAGTATCTGCTGCGTAAGCAAAAATTTGGACACATTCACACTTGCACAGCAGTGACTGGGGAGACAGTTGCCTTGACAGGAAAAGCGCTGATAAGTGCAGTCAACAAAAGTTTAAATATAACCGGAGAGTGAATAATTTTTGATTCCCCCCCCATAAATACATGTTATAACACTGCGTCTGTCAAAGTGTGTCAAAAAGTGTCTGATTCATTCATACATGTTGGTGTTGCATATTTTATAATTGCAGCTTCGAATAAGTGAATAAGTGTGAGTTTTTATTACCATATCCATGATCCTGTCGATCTGGCGGTTCTGAGTGTCGATCTCGTTGCCCATGTCCAGAGCCATGTGACGCAAATTCCCGATGATGCTGCCAACCTGCTCCAGATTCTCATCCATCTCATTCTCCCGTGCATCATTTGTTACCCTGGACACACACACACACACACCAACACACACACACACACCAACACACAAACATTATACATCTGTGATGTGCTTTGGAAGGTACAGAATAATGTCAATGGACAAGACAAGACAGAACACACCCACAGTGGAGATCTCTAAACAATCTCACTGTAACAGCAGGGTCATTTTTAAGGTCATGTGCTTCGGTCCAAAAACTCTGTCGGTATTTAATTTCCTGGTGTTCAGGGTCGGATAACGCGTCTGTTATTAACATCACCTGTGTGTGGTTCACACCTCCGAGGGTTGCCAGACTGGGTAAAGCGTGTCTGAGGGTGATTTCAGGATTATGTCGTGACGTTTCACTCGTCCTACACTCAGACTCAATCCTCTCTCCATTCAACCTCTGTGTAACAGTGCGCTACGCAGTATACACCATTGTCCAGTAGAGGGAACAGGGGCACCAAATATCAATTTAATTATCATATTGATATAAAAGCAGACCTGCGAACAAATCCCCCGCTGATGGCCATCTGCTCACGTTCGTCCACCACACGAGCCGGCTGGCTGGAGACAACGCCGTCCTGATTGTTTCCCCAATTCTGCCCTCGCTCTTTCAGTCTGAGAGAGAGAGAGAGAGAGAGAGAGAGAGTGAGAAAAACCTGTGTTTGGACTGGCATCTGATCTCAGCGGTTGAAATGTGATGTAAAAGATTAGATTGTTGTGGATTTTTCTTTTTGTCTCCTAGTAAACCTGATCTGTGACCTGTTTGGGGAATCTGATACTCCTACATCTTAAAAGGTCTGAGTGCTCCATCTACAACGCTTTTATTTGATCAAATATCAAACCCTTATACACCCTTCTCCTTCCACTCATCCTCATCACTTATCCATTATTTACCTTCTCTACAGCTCCGATACCTTCCACACGGAGTAAAAACACTTACTGAGGAACTCAGACTTACGGCGCCGACTCTGACTATAGATCAGAAATAAAACTCATATACAGTACAGGGGTATTACTGAGCTCACAAAGCTGTTCCATTCTACACTTTTTTCCTTGCCACCGTCGCCGCCACCCTTGGCTTGCTCATCAGAGAAATTTCATTCATTCGTCTCATTATTATTATCTGCACATTTTTCTCACACATCCACACTCCCAATTATTTTCTTTTCTATAATAATAATAATAATAATAATAATAATTATTATTATTATTATTATTATTTAAATTTATTTATTATTATTATTATTATTATTATTATTATTATTATTATTATTATTTTAAAATTTATTTATTATTATTATTATTATTATTATTATTGTTTTATTATTTTTTTTATTTATTATTATTATTATTTTTTTTGGTTAAATTTCTTTAATTTTTGTGAAGCTGCTTTGAGACAATGACCATTGTTAAAAGCGCTATATAAATAAAATTGAATTGAATTGAATACACTAAAACACACACACACACTGCCAAGATCTCTATCATTTATATTCAAGTGTGAATTATTTAACAAGAAAAATGTTACAAATCTTCCTGCTTCATTAATTTCTTCTCATTTCTCATTTTCAATGAAGAAAGACAAATTAATATTTTTAAAATCTCTACATAAAGGAAGCAAGAGGTTATTAGACTTTCTTTTATTAACTTAACCAAATTCCCGGTTATACTGAACTTCCAGCTGCCTAACACACCGTATGACTGCAGATCCATCTGATATCACCATCGAAATGAGGATTGCATTGGGTTCCATGTTGAGTCTGGTTCCCCTCAAGGTTTCTTTCTATTGATATCTTAGGTACATTTTCTTTTCCACCATTCGCCTTGGCTTGTTCATCAGGGACAAACTGATAATTATGATTTTTACATATTTCCTCACACTTTTCAAACTCGTTTCAACCTTTTTCTTTTGGACTCTGTAAAGCTGCTTTGCGTCCATGATCATTGTTTAAAGCGCTGTATAAATAAAACTGGATTAAATTGAATTATGAGCATGTGTGTAACATACTGCGGGAGCTTTCTACATAAGTGACTACAGTGAATCTACATCACTGTGCTACATCAGTGCTATGTATTTCCTAATAACGTTAAAGTGAGTGAGACGTGACATACTTGTTACAGGGACAGGGACAGATCCCACACAGGTTCCCAAGGTCTGTCAGGTTCTTCTCTGCTTCCTTCATGTCCTTGTTGATCTGATCCATGCCCTCCTCAATGCGCTCCAGTTGTTCTGGTCAGTTAAAGAAAGGTAGAACTTTACAGAGGTTTCATTAAAACCACACACACACACACACACACACACACACACACACACACACACACACACACACACACACACAAGCATGTCACTGTTAGTAAGACATCTGCTCCCTTCACAATTCTGGAGGTTTTAGAGGGGCGCCAATACTTTGTGCAGCAATACAGATGGCCTACAGTCAGTAATTATACACCTACAGAGAGACTGTTAATTAACAATACTTATAAAACAAGCAGTAATTACTTTGATAATCCCTGTTTAATGATGATCCTCGTTATCATGAGGAAGAAGAGACAGTGTGTGTGTGTGTGTGTGTGTGTGTGTGTGTGTGTGTGTGTGTGTGTGTGTGTGTGTGTGTGTGTGTGTGTGTGTGTGAGTGGGTTTCAGATTATAAAATGGAGATCACCTAACGATGGAGCTGTAATTACATTAATTAAAGACCATGGCTACGCTCTTCTCACCTCATCCATCAGTGTGAGCTGGAGGATGAAAAGGATGGAGAAGATGGAGATGATCAAGAGGAAGGAGAAAATGGAAAGGATGGAGTAGAATGGAAGTGGTTAGCACTATCGCCTTGCACCTCCAGGGTCTGGGTTCGAAGCCCCGCCAGGCTCGATTCCCGTCTCTGTGTGCATGGAGTTTGCATGTTCTCCCCGTGCTTGGTGGGTTTCCTCCGGGTACTCCGGTTTCCTCCCACAGTCCAAAGATATGCAGGTTAGGCTAATTGGCGTTCCTAAATTGCGTGAATGGGTGGGTGAGTGTGTATGTGTGTGTGTGCCCTGCGATGGATTGGCACCCTGTCTAGGGTGTACCCTGCCTCATGTCCTAAGCCTTCTGGGATAGGCTCCAGGCCCGCCGCGACCCTGGATACAGGATAAAGCGGTATAGACGATGAGTGAGTGAGTGAGATATAGATATTGAGGATCAAGAAGATGGAAAGGATGGAGAGGATGAAGAGAACTGAGGAGATGGAAAGGAAGGAAAGGACAGAAAGAATGGAGAATGTAGGCATGATAGAAAGGATGAAGTAGAATGAAAATGATTGAGAAGATGGAGAAGATAAAAAGGATGGGAGGAATAGAGATGATGGAGAAGACGGAGGACTGAGAAGTGATAAACCAATTGCTCCTCTAAACAGATGTGAACTCGACTGACTTCATGCCCAAGTTAAATAAAAAATGGGAAAATCAGGAATGTCTGAAAAACATTTATTTTCTCTTTCTTACCTCCCTGTTCATCCAGCATAACCAAAGTCCTAATCCCGGCATCTTTACTCTGATGACGCAGAAGAGGAGAAAAACAGAAGGAGAAAAAAATAATCAGTTCCTGAAATGCAAAGGTTTGATATGAAGAAGCTGCACTCTCACACTGTGATTATTAAAAAAAAAAAAATCAGCTGCAGGCTTAAACACTATGATGCGGGCACTCTAAAGGATTCTCCTGTTCGTCCACGTGGTGGAACCCGAACGAATGTTAAGCAGAACCTAAGCAGAACCCGTACAGATTCTGAGCAGAACATTTTTATTCCCATTCTGGGAGAACAGTTAAAAAGTTAGATTAAAAAGTGCAGATGTATTTTTAAAGAAGTAGAGCTGAAAGAAAAAAGATAAATGTTGTATCCAACCTGTAAAAAACCTAACATTGCACCGTAGTAGTATACAAACCATATTTACAGTATTTGAATCTTAGAGTCATTTCAGTCAAGTAAGTTAAACAATTCATTCATCTGTTCAAATGTGCAACCTGAGTCAAACATTCACATTTCACCCTTCAATCAAAAAAAATGACACATTTCAAATGACATCACACACAACGTTTTGATGACAACGCTTTTACGTCTAGACGGAAAAAAGCAGAGGCCGATAATCTGTTAGCTGAGTCAGGCTACAGTGAACACAGCGCCCTCTTGTGGCTGTAAGAGACAAGGACACTGCTGTTTACTGCAGTCAGGTTTGCTTTGTTAAATGAGATAAGATAAGATAAGATAAGATAAACCTTTATTAGTCCCACAACTGGGAAATTTTTTTGCCACGGGAGCAAGTGGACAGTACAAAGTTAAAAATTTAGGAAACAACAGAATAAAATAAAATAAAATGAAATAGAAAAAAAATAGAATACTAACAGTATAAAATGTGTACTATACAATATGGACATCTGTGTAGTAAAAAAATATTTATATACTGTAAATATATATTCAGACTATAAGTAAACACAGTTGACTAAGTGATATGTTTGTACCCAATGAGTATATGTATACATACAGAGAGTGAGTGACAGGCAGTTACAATAATATTTTAAATGTTATAAATGTTATAAATTGCACTTTGCCCAGTTATGGTGGTTCCCTGAGACAGAAAGAAAGAAAAATTCCATGTTCCACCATAGTATTGCACATGACTAGAGATATTGCTCATCACTATAAAGTTAACATGTTCCGTCATGATAAAACTGAGTCTAATAAACATTATTTTAGAAAAGAAATAGTGCAGAGATGACACCTCTATTGTCTTCCTCTCTGTTCCTCTCTCGGGTCACACTGCTGTGTGATTCAGTTTTCTGTATGTCATATGCTGATGATGATGATAATAACAACGATGATCAGAGCGCCAGGCAACTAGTTGTCCCTGTGAGGATAAACTGAATTTATTTGACTTTGAATAAAGTGTATTGAATTAAAGCGGAGTGTGCAGCCTGAGGCCGTCTCTGCGATCGCACTTCATTATGAGAAATCAGTCAAGCGGCACAAAGTGGAGACTAAAATTAGATTATAGCAGTAAACATGGCAAAGCGGAAATATGTGTGTCTGTGTGCGTGTGTGTATATGTAATGTGTGTGCGTGCAATAATTCCCCTGAGGACAATAAAGCTCCATCACCCTAAATAGAGCAGATGATCCTCGTTGTCATACTCTGACGTCGTTTCATTATTTCACTACACGAGCAAAAATCACAGACTGATCACAAACGAATTTCTTTATCATTCATCAGATTATTATATTATACAATATACAATCAGAATATTACAAATTATATGATATGAAATAGGCATAATAGGTATTTTTAGATTCGGGCAGAACCTAAACCTGAAAATGTTCTCACTCAGAACTAATAATTGAGTGGATCATAACCAAGCAAAAAAAAAAGAAAAGATATTTTAAATGGAAACAGAATGAATCTTAATCTTAATTTATTTACATGTCTAAAAAAATAAATTTCTGACACACTTGATCACCATTGATAGGAAACGTCACCAAATACAGGCACTGACCTCACAAACACACGCTAAGAAACATTTGATGTATAGTGGAACCTCGGATTGCGAGTAACGCGGTTTGCGAGTGTTCCGCAAGACGAGCAAAGATTTTTAATAAATTTTCACTTGAAAAACGTCTTGGTTTACGAGTACCGTGTATCACGCACTTCTTGTCTTGACGCCGAGCGTCACATGATCACAACTGAGCCAACAATTTTTCTCTCTCTTGTGCTGCGGAATTGTGGGTAATCATCTCCTGTGCTGGGTCTTAGTGCTCGTCTCTTCCTGGTATAATCAACATCCGTGCACGCGTGTACTGTTTACTATATCACTGTGACCACCTGTGTGTGCGTAAAACAGATTTTATTTTGTGTTTGTATGCATGTGTGTGAAGGGGCACAGTGTTTATTATAACACACGTGTGCGCGCATGTAAAGCGAAAACTTTCATTAGAGAGGTTAAAGATCCATTTTCTCTCTCCCTCTCTGTATCAGCCTGCAGTTTGTGTCTGTGTGCACGCGCTTCATTGGACACCGTGCCTCTTCACGCACACAGCCCTCCTTTCACCTTCATACACACACACACACCCACACACAAACTCTGCTCTACACGGAAACACTGTTCTGTCGCGATTCTTTTCAAAGGTAAAGTGCAGGTTCATACTCTACAGCAGTGATTCCATAAGATGAGAAGAGGGAGGGGGGAGGGGCTGATTCCTCCTACCTCTTCACACACATACACAAACACACACACACACACACACACACACACATGCACACACACACACACACAGAGCGCCTGCACACATAAACGGAAACACTTATCTGTCTGGATTTATTTCTAAGTAAAGTGCAGGTTAATTTTTTTATTTTTACTTTATATTTTGTATTAATCATTTTTATGTATTTCTTTTTTTGGGATGTGGAACGAATAATTTCAGTTTCCATTATTTATTTTCCACGGTTCCACTGTACTAGAAGCTTAAATCACTGAATCAAACTGATTCAATCAAGTTTCTGTATTGTGTGTGTACTGTAAGTGCTCTCACCTCCTCCACCAGCTGCAGCATGCGCCGGGTACTCTCCAACGACTGCAACACACACACACACACACACACACACACACACACACACACACATGATTAACACATATGACAGATAAACACACACTGACGGCCTTCATAATGAAGTTACACTTATGCTGTCAGTCTGATGTCTCTGAGGTGTAGAATGAGTGTGTGTGTGTTTGAGTGAGTGTGTGTAAGAGTGTGTGTCAGTGTGATTGAATGACTGTGTGTGTGAATGTTTTGGAGTGAGTGTTTATGAGAGATAGTGTGTGTGCGTGTGTGTGCGCAAGTAAGTGTGTGTAAGTGCGTGTGTGTGTGTGTGTGTGTGTGTGTGTGAGAGACACAGCTGTGAGTAAACACTCTCTTCATACAGACGCTGCTCCTGTCACTGCTGCTGCTCGGTGTTTTAACTCTATCACAGCGGTGTATCAGTTTCTGCTCATTCAGTAGATTTCTGTTTCTGCTTTGTTACACTGGGATCATTTTGTCCTTAACAGAGAATATTATCTGATGCTGCATTATTAATAATAATGGTTGAGGGCATTATGCTTTTTTCTGACTGGCTGAACGTGGTATGCTGTGTTCTGATTGGCTGAGAGAAGTATTGTGTGTTTTGATTGGCTGAGAGTGGTACGGTGTGTTCTGATTGGGTGAGAGTGGTATGGTGTGGGTGAGAGTGGTACGGTGTGTTCTGATTGGGTGAGAGTGGTATGGTGTGTTCTGATTGGGTGAGAGTGGTATGGTGTGTTCTGATTGGGTGAGAGTGGTATGGTGTGTTCTGATTGGGTGAGAGTGGTACGGTGTGTTCTGATTGGGTGAGAGTGGTATGGTGTGTTCTGATTGGGTGAGAGTGGTATGGTGTGTTCTGATTGGGTGAGAGTGGCATGGTGTGTTCTGACTGGCTGAGAGTGGTACGGTGTGTTCTGATTGGGTGAGAGTGGCATGGTGTGTTCTGACTGGCTGAGAGTGGTACGGTGTGTTCTGATTGGGTGAGAGTGGTATGGTGTGTTCTGATTGGGTGAGAGTGGTATGGTGTGTTCTGATTGGGTGAGAGTGGTACGGTGTGTTCTGATTGGGTGAGAGTGGTACGGTGTGTTCTGATTGGGTGTGAGTGGTATGGTGTGTTCTGATTGGGTGAGAGCTGTAGTGAGTAAGTGGTTATACGGTGTGTAATGTATGATCATTGTTTATGGCACTGAAAGGGACTCACTTCATCAGCCAGCTGGTCCGCCCGCTCCTGCAGGTTGGTCAGCTCGTTCCTCATGTCAGCATCGTCCGCCATTTTGGCTCAAAACTGTAAACACAACAGATCACACATTAACGCTCAGTCGAATTCTGGATTTCAGTTGGTGTGAAATTAAGCAGAACTGTAGCGACTGCATTTAAAGGTGACTGAATATTTCAAGGATGTGAAGCACATTGAGAGAACGTCTTCATGATAAACCTAGGAAACATTACACAAATTACTACACACATACAGTACATCACACATCATATCAGGACGAGAGACACACACAGCGTTCTGGAGAAATAAGGTGGAATGATCATACAGTGTGTGTTCCCAGTGTTTCTGAGTGAGTGGATTGAGGAACGTGTGCGACCCTCTCACTACAGACAGGTGTGTATCACTGTACTCTGCACTAGCTTCCTTCTTTCCTTCCTTCCTAGTCTGCAACTGTTCCTGTATTGTTTATTTCACTGTTTAAACACTTCCCTCGTTCCCTAAACGGACGGACGCATGTGAGTGTTAAATAACGGAATTGACACTAAAAGCCCCAGATTTGAGGAACACTGATGGTTTCTCTCCACTGGGACTGAACCTAATCACAAAAAAATTTAAACAAGATTGATTCTGTGTTTCGTGTGAGAGAACAAGGTTTAGTCTCCTGATCACGTACAGCACCCTGGGGATGAGTGTGTCAACAGCGTAATCACTCAGTGACAGGGTGAGAAATAAAAGGAGTGAATGATAAAGTATGAGAGTGACAGAATAAGAAAATGTGAGAGTGACAAAGAGTGGGAGTGAGTGAGTGAGTGAGTGAGTGAGCAAGAGAGTGAGTGAATGAATGTATGCTTGAGTGACTCGAAAAGAGAGTAAAGAGAGTGAGAGAATGAGAAACTATGTGAGAGAATAAAGGAGACAATGAAAAAGTGAGTGAGTGAGTGAGTGAGTGATTAGGTAAGGGACTTAGTCAGTGAGAGAGTGAGTGAGAAAGTGATTGGTTGACTAGGTAAGCAATCAATGAGTGAATGAGTGAGTGAATAAGTAAGTAAATAAGTGAGTGAGTGAGTGAGTGAGTGAGAGAGTGAGAGAGTGAGAGAGGGAGAGAGTGAGTAAAATGAATGAGTGAGTGACTGGGTAAATGAGTAACAAATTGAGAGAGTAGGTGAGTGAATGACAGTGAAGAACTGAGCAAAAGAGGGAGTGACTGGGTGAGTGAGTGAGTGAGTGAGTGAGAGAGTGAGAGAGAGAGAGAGTAAGTGGCAGAGTGAGTGACTCTGTCTTCTTCTAAAAAATACTCATGTTAATTTACAATGTGGCATCTCACTCTGTCCCATGTGCGCACATGTGTGTGTGTGTGTGTGTGTGTGTGTGTGTGTGTGTGTGTGTGTGTGTGTGTGTGTGTGTGTTAAAAAACTGGCATGTTGCTCAGGTTAAGAAATGAAGACCTGCTTGTTCAGAGGAGAGAGTGAGTACAGCGTGTGTGATGAGTGAAGAAATGTTTCTATTCCATATTTTATAAAACACTCATGTTAAACTCTGTCTTACAGCAGCTCCAGTTCCAGTTCGCTAATCTGCTTATAGTCAAGAGGGTGATCAAAGTGTGTATTTCCTAGAACGAAATATACACTGGGACGCTTCGGTGTGTGTGTATATCAGTCCACACGTCTGGGTTCTTCACACAATGGTCCACTTAATATTCCACATGGTTACTACAGTTCTCCAGTCAGTGCGGGACAGGACACATGACACTTTAAATTATAAAGCTCTTTAGCTGAAGATGAGCGAGGAAGAAAGGACGACACATAATGATCACCTCAGCCATGACAGAAATGTCCTGCTGCATCAGAGATTATATTTATACCGGAGTGGGTTATGCAAGCTGAATAACACACACACACACACACACACACACACACACACACACACGTGGGACAGGGTGAGATGGCACGTTGTAAATTAACATAATAAGTATTTTCCTAAGAAGACGGTGACTCAGAGATGTGCAGTCTGATTAAAAACAGAATAAAATCAACATTTCCCAGAATCCTCTGGTTTTTACTGTGACTGTAAAAAATATTTCAGAATAACAATATTAATCATAAAACACACATTTAGTGCAGAATGGCTGGATGAACATTAAAAAAGCCTCAAACACCCGAGCTGTAAGTGTGTCAAGGACAAAGGAAATGTCACTATAATATACAGATATGTGCGGACGTGCACACACACCCAAACACAAACACAGACGCACACACAAGGACACACATGTACTGTACATACATGTGCACACTCAGCGAGGTTTGCATTATTCTTATTTTGCAAACCAATATATCATAATGTAATATTTGTTAAATGGCCGATTCACAAACTAAACTGCGCTGCTGCTGGGTAACGAACTCTAATTAGATGGCTGTGATCGTTAACTGGCTCCGCGCCGTGTGTTCAGATCACACTCACCTCAGTAAAGGTGTAATGCGTGTCATCAAAGGAGATCATAAACCTGCTCGTCTCCTAGCAACAGTGTGATAACTGATTATTATCCAAAACACTTCAAAGAGAATTGACATGAAACAAGAAGATGTAGAAACACAACAACTCTCATCGCTGTCTCACTCTCACTATATCACCCTCTCTGTCTCACTCCCACTGCCTCACTCTTACATACCTCACATCACATCACTCCACTCTCACTGTCCCACCCCCTTACACTATTTCACTGTCACTGCCCAACTGTCTCACTCTCACACACCATATCACTCTCTCAGCATCATGTTGTCTCAATGTGTCACACACAGTATCACTCACGTGGTCCCACTCTCATTCATTCATTCAATCATCTTCTATACTGCATTATCCTGTATTTAGGGTCGCGGGGACCTGGAGCCTATCCCAGGAGACTCAGGGCACGAGGCAGGGTACACCCTGGACAGCGTGCCAATCCATCGCAGAGCGCACACACACACACACACACACACACTCATTCACACACTTTGGTCAATTTAGGAACGCCAATTAGCCTAACCTGCATGTCTTTGGACTGTGGGAGGAAACCGGAGAACCCAGAGGAAACCCACCAAGCACGGGGAGGACATGCAAACTCCATGCACACAGAGACAGGACACGAGCCTGGCCGGGAATCGAACCCGGACCTAATCGTGCAAGGCGACAGTGCTAACCACTACACCACCTGTCCCACTCTCACTGTCTCACTATTACTTTCACTGCATCATGCCATCTGTCTCTCTATGTCTCACTGTCATACACAACATATAATTTACTGTCTCACTCCCAGTTTCATACTGTCTCACTTTCACTCTCACTGTCTCATGCTGTCTCACTCTCACTGCTCACTCTTACTATCTCATGCTGTCTCACTCTCACTGTTATCAGTTAAAGCTTTACAGCCTCTTTATGTACAGTGCTTCTAGAAAAGAAATAAATCAGAATCGTACTCTCAGGCACAGAAATGTGGATTCATACCCTTGTTAAATATTTAATCACTTTAATAAAACTGAAAAGATCTGCTTTGTTCAGGATTCCTCCTGTAGCCTTTAAAAGTGGCTAACATACAGTAGTTAAGTTAATATTTTATCCTTAATGTATTTAATCTCTCAGTTTCTTGTTTTTTCTCTCAGGTGAAAGTTTCAGGAGGAAAGTGAACGTGTAAGACCGGTGCGGAGCCAACCTGATAAATATTTCAACAGAATAAAAGAGGAAAAGCAATTTACAGTCAGTGTGTGTGTGTGTGTGTGTGTGTGTGCGTGTGTGTATGTGCGTGCGTGAGGGTGTAGGTATGTGTGTGCGTGTTTAAATGTCAGGAGTCTGTGTGGAATATGGAATAAACAGAAAACAGCATCATCACCTGTAAAGGCACTTTAAAATGATGATGCAGTAAAACAAAACACGACTGGATGAGGGTCGGATCGGGCGAAGAAGGAACATGACCAGATTGAGGAATCATGAAGACAACCGGATGGGGGGGGGGGACCAGGAACACAACTAGGGAATCAGGAACATGGCCAGTTCAGGGGAATCAGAAAACAGAGACTGGAGACTTTACAAAGTAAAGTCCATAAGAACAGCTTTGTGATGATTTTCTCTTTCTCTCTAATGATCTTATTGTCTCTAACGCTCTCTTTCTCTGTAATGCTCTCTCATTTGCCTTCAGAACTCCGACACTCTGACGTTGTGCGTTTTATTAGCTGTTTAATAAGATGTGAGTCTGGAGTAAGAGACAGAGGATAGAGCACGAACACAACAGCAGCAGAAGATCTGAGCTCAGAGACAACCCACATGGAGCATTTCTCTACATTACTACATCTATCTATCTATCTATTCATTATTGTGTCTGTGTGTTGGTGTCTAGAGATTCAACTGAATCATTTTTTCCTGAGGGAGATTAGTGTGTTTGTGTGTGTGTGTGTGTGTGTGTGTGTGTGGTTCAGGAAAGGATAAAACACACTACATTAATCTAAAGCACTACGTAACTCGCTTATATAATACACTCTCTCTGTGTGTCTCTCTCTCTCTCTCTCCATCAGTCTCTTTTTCTGTCTGTCCTGTCTGTCTCTCCTTTTCTTTCTCCCTCTCTTTAATTCTTTGTCTTAAGAAGTAGTCAGGAACAGAGCAGTGAGTATGATCGTGTGTGTGTGTGCATGTGTGTGTGTGCGCGTGTGTGTGTAAACCAGCATGACAGAAAACCCCAGTGCGCAAAAATTGATAAGGTCCAGGAAACACCATCTGTCTCT
Source organism: Channallabes apus (assembly GCA_030522415.1). Classification (NCBI taxonomy): domain Eukaryota; kingdom Metazoa; phylum Chordata; class Actinopteri; order Siluriformes; family Clariidae; genus Channallabes; species Channallabes apus. The sequence continues at coordinate 5,992,843 of CM060116.1, forward strand.
TTCTTACACACATACACACACACACACACACACACACACATACACGTGCAAATGAGTTTCTTAACATCTTAAAACAATCCTATGTCTAGGGCAGTCTAACAGAGCATTAATAAATGGCGATAATTATCTGAAACGTTCATGATAATATCATAATGTATATCATCTAATCCGGAGATATTTATCACTTACAAAAGTCCAAATAATCCACTTAAGACAATCAGACAAAATAAAGTGATAATGATTAGGAGGGTTTTTTTGCATGTCCCATTTTGATCAGGTCACATGATCAGGTTACCAACCAAGCCAGAGAGTCAATAAAGCAAACCTTTTACAGACATGTGAAAACTCTCCTCTCTCGGTTCGAACCCACCCCTCTTATCCTTTAGCTCATCTCGGGTCCAGTGAGAGTTCGGACTGTGATCTGTGATTAAGTTTATACATGTGTGCATTTCTGTTTAATAATTTGCTGATCTAGATTTTTGTTTTATTTCCGTTGAAATTCTCCCTTTAATTTAAATAAATGTTCAAACAGAAAAGTTTTATAACTAGACCTGAAACCGATTTATTATTTTTAACCCAGTATTCGTAAAATACAAACCTGCTGATAAAAGTCTTGATTTTATGTTAATTATACAAAGCTGTGACAGGGCAAGCATGGTAGTGTAGTGGTTAGCACTGTCGCCTTCCACCACTAGGGTCCGGGTTCGATTCCTGGCCAGGCTCAGCCAGGCATAGACGTCTATCAAAAACACTTTGCACACTCATGTGCACACTTTACTGACTAAATTGCATTGTCTGCAGCAAAAGTGAACTTTGCCTTATGAATTAGAACATTATGTGCATTTTATCTTAACTTAAAGCAGGCATTACTCTAAATTTTCTCTAAAAAACATAGTGAGGATACAGCCGTGACTCAAAATCCCCAAAAGTAAAATGTAACAATTTTCCTTAGAAACAAAGCACACTGCATTCTATAAATCAGGACATGAACTTTGGACTTTCTGTGAAGATGTTTTTTACGTGTATTATACAACAGTTACTTCCAATCAAGTTATCTGATTGGACACGAGGTGTTCCATGCGTGGTGATAATGGATGGTAACAGCACTGGGATATTACTCCACATCTCAGCTGTTCTAATAACTGTCAAGAATACTAACTGTCGGTTGCAGCATGGGTGAAAGTAGATCTTTACGGTCCGCAGCAATGAGGAGAGAGCAGCTGCCTGCCAAAACCCACATTAAAAACCAGTCAGGAAAGCACTTTCAGCAAGAACACACATCTGATAACGTTATGCCATCTAAAGCAACACATTGTCTAGTTAATAAGTGCTTTCAAGTCGTTCCAAATTGCCTTGGAATACTGCAAAGATAACTAGCTAATAACATAAGGGCTGAATTCCAAATCGCTCTCGAACATCTGATCAAGGGCACTTACTTGGGTGTAGTACAAGTAACTGTACACCCTACATAGTACACTAGTTTTCCATTCAACATTATTTGGAATTTACCCTGAAAGTTAATTCAGCTGATATGCTAAAGTAGAATAAGGGGAAATATAAAGAGAAACTTATGAGATTTACAGGCCTGTCCACCTCCATGGTTTAGTGTCCTCGCCTTTTGGCTAAATAGTACAAAATAAACAGTTAAATAAACACAAAAATTATATGTTGATAATAAATGGTGTATAGGAAACTGTCGTATAAAACCAATATAACTCTCAAGGTCGTGCTGTATTGCTGGATATAGCAAAGCTGTGATGTGTTTGGTTCTTAAGCCACGCACTCGTCACAGCCGTGCTATATCCAGCAATACAGCACTCCCTCTGGTGTGATATTGTTTAATTACATTATATAAATGAAAAAGAAAGTGGTATTTATTTCCTAGAGGATTTTATAACGGATTGAATATTAACGCATTGCGAAGTGCAAGGAAGACAAACCTCGATGAACTAGGACACATACTTGAATTTCTTTTAAGAAAAGAACAAGTCATTTTATGAATCAGGGCATGCTCTGTTTTTTTTTTTTTTTACGCCTGCCAGCAAAGTACACTTTACTGAATCAATCAGGACATAGCCTCGAATCCCCCTATGAACAAAGTACATGAGAAAAAAACCCATCTAAATCAGGACACAACCCATTAGAAATAAAGAATAAAAGCACACACTATATTTTGTGTGGAAAAATGAGGACACAGTCTGGCATTTTCATCCAGAACATAAACCTCGATGAGTGAATGAGGACAAGCTCCGGCAGAGGAGTGAGTATACTATATGTCACTTTTAATCACACCTGAGTGTGTAGAGTCGGAGTCCGAATGGAGAGAGACAGAGAGAGAGAGAGAGAGAGGTAATCTGTGCTACTTTGGGAAGAAAGTAATGCACTGACTCGGTGTTAATGAGTTAATGTTGATAATTTTCTTTACATTCTTTAATGATAAGGTGTTACGGGTGAGCGCGTGGAGCGGAGCGCGTGGAGCTGTCCGTGGTGCTGAAATCCATTCTCTCAAGTTTCAAGGCGCGCTTTTTTTTATTATTGCATTTTCAAATAGTAGACAATATAAAACACACAAACACATACGCATACATATGTGTGTGAGAGCAATCCTCACCTGTGCGCGTGATAAAGTCGAGATTAAAGAAAACTGAAAGAGATATAAAATTCTAATCTTACCTTTAACTCTCAAGATGAAGTCCTGTTTGAGTACAAGTGTGTATGAGAGAGAGCGTGTGTGTCTAAGTGTGTTTATTATCTTCTCAGCCCGAGTTCAGCTCCTTTCACAACAAATCCATCCTCTACACTGGGCTCGGGAGTGAAGCCCCGCCCACTGGGAAGATGGCGACGTACCCTGATGTCACGAAGGGCGTGATGACCTAGTGCGTGAATCCCCCGCAGAGACGCCTCGCGGAGACTTCCATTAAAAACAAGAGATAAAACAAAACAAAACATTCAAATTTGACTAATATCTAAACTCGCCTCCTATGAGGAGTCACGTGACGTCCTAATCACCAAAAAAAAAAGAAATAGGGGTCACGTGATGTGTAAAGCCATAATTTTGTCATTTGGGAGTGGCCAGGGTTTTTGGCTTTTATTGCATGAGGGAGTGACGTCATTAATGCTCCTGGCCTTTTCCCTAAAGGTGAAAAGGTCAAAGCACGGATGAGCTCTTTGATTCTCTTTGTTTAAATACCAGATTCTAACACAAGCATTCAGTTTCAAATAAGCCAAACGCAGGTAATTGGCACCACACACACAAACACAGAAAGGGAAGGGGGATGGGGAGAGATAATTACTGCCTTCCAGCAGGGGTGTGTCCTGTCCTGATTATACACACTCTCAAGCAATCAGACACACACATACACTCCAGTCCCACTGAGACACACACTCACACACACAGATGATGGAGAAACAGGAGTTGATCAATAACACTCATGGTTTTTATGTCTCAGTGCTGCACATTAATATCCTGTGTGTTTGTGTGAGTAAGTGAATGAGAGAGAGAGAGAGCTGGTCGGGTCAGGTCTGACAAAGAGATGAAGAAAGAATTCGAAATATAATCTGATGGCAGATTCTGTCATATGAGGACAGGATACGAGGAGAGGAAATAAAACAGAGAGAAGTAGAGAGAAAGAGCTGAAGGACACAAGAGTGATGAGCACAGCAAAAGGGAGCTGTGTGTGTGTGTGTGTGTGTGAGAAAGAGACACTCGTCACTCAGTTCACATGCAGTTGGAAGATGTTGCTTTTTTTCTCACTGCATATAAATCGAATGCCAGATTTACTAATTTGCATACATGCATATTTATTAGATTCCAACTTGCATATTCATAGACTTTACTGTTTGCTGAGGCTAAAAATCTGCTACTTCATCACTACAGACCTTTCACTGCTCTATTATGATTGTTTAGGTTGTGAACGTGGGTGTTTTTAACATTACAATTAAAATGTGCTTTTATCATCTCCACTCTGTTTGCATAGGTTAGCTAATTGAGCTCATTAGCACATTAGGCCAGGCAGACACTGTGTTGAGGTGAGATTAAACGGAACTGTGGGAATTTGGAGCATGGACCTGCTCACAATGCACCTCAAACCTTAACAGGTCAGGCTGATTATATACTCAGCAAAAAAAGAAACGTCCTCTGACTTTCAACTGTTTTTACTTTCAGTAAACTTAATGTGTAAATATTTGTATGAACACTAAAAGACTCAACACCATAAGACATAAACTAAAAATGTTTCACAATGTGTCCCTGAATGAAGGGAGGCTCAAAATCAGTCAGTACCAGTCAGTATCAGGTGGCCACCAGCTGCTTGAAGTACTGCAGTGCATCTCCTCCTCATGGACTGGACCAGATTTGTCAGTTCTTGCTGTGAGATGGAGGGATTGTGTGTTCCTGGTGTGACTCGGGCAGTTGTTGTGGCCATCCTGTACCTGTCACGCAGGTGTGATATTCGGATGTACCCATCCTGTGCAGGTGTTGTTACACGTGGTCTTCCACTGCGAGGATGATCAGCTGTCCTTCCTGTCTCCCTGTAGCGCCATCTTAGGCGTCTCACAGTGCGGACATGGCGATTTATTGCCCTATAGCCACATCAGCAGTCCTCATGCCTCCCTGCAGCATGCCTAATGCACGTTCACGCAGATGAGCAGGGACCCTGGGCATCTTTCTTTAGGTGTTTTTCACAGTCGGTAGACAAGTCTCTTTAGTGTCCTGCGTTTATAGAACTGTGACCTTAAATGCCTACTTTCTGTAAGCTGTTAAGGTCTTAACGACCATTCCACAGGTGCATGTTAATTAATTGATTATGGTTAATTGAACATGCATGGAAAACATTGTTTAAACCCTTTACAATGAAGATCTGTAAAGTTATTTGGATTTTTACAACATTTTTGTTGAAATACACAGTCCCTGAATAAGGGATGTTTCTTTTTTTGCTGAGTATATGTACATTTAGTTATGAGCAACTGATTCAGGGATAAAAGCGAGCAGAATGTGTGCAGTGTCTGAGCAGCCTTGGTAAATTAGCTTGCTAGAAAATTATTATAAATGTGCAGACGGCTCAGAAGAAACTACTAATAGCCACTAACTGAGGAAATCACAAAAAAATAACCACAATTGTATCTGATTAATTTACAGCATTTTACCAGCAGTCACAATATTTGATTAATTAAATATCCACTATACATATCCCAAACCCTTACTATTAAAAACATACTCTATGATATAAGTATCAATAAAACAGAAATTCTGTTAGGCCGGCACAGGCATTCCATCACCATCACCATCAGCATTCCAACCAGATTGCAACAGTAGGCAGCGTCATCATCAATTTCATATGACAGGCAGAAGTAGGGGCTTGCTAAAACACTGGAGCAGCATAAATAGCGAGTTGACCGCACACTCCATTTTCAGGAAATGGTAGCACACAGGAGTCAGGATCTGCATGCGGGCAGAACCTCTGGTAAACCTCTAATAATGTATAAAAATGAGAGCACAAATTGGCACAGTTATTAAAACCACTAACTGATGTAGCATTTCTATGTAACCGTTTTACACTTGTGGTCCAATTTCTAAATAATATATTTTGCAAAAGATTAAACACAGATCTCAGCATTAGACACATTATTAAAAACCTTATTATGGATGCTTCTTTTGGAAGACAAAGGCTTTCAAATGCCACACACATAAAAACACTTATGGCTAAATTGTTCTGAGCTTCAGCACAATAAAATAGACCACATGGTTGAAATCTTGGTTTGGACAACAATGGAGGCCAATAGTGGAGAGACAGAGAAAGAGGACGAGGGTGAGTAAGAGCAACCATTGCAGATGAGACCCAGGCCACATTGGCTGATGATGTGGTCAACCGCGGGTTGTCTTTTAGGGAGGATTAGCCAAGGGTCCAGCCTATTTGACTATTTGACGGTTGAGTCTGGTTCCTCTCAAGGTTTCTTCCTATTACCATCTCAGGGAGTTTTTCCTTGCCACTGTCGCCCTCGGCTTGCTCACCAGGGACTATCTGAACATTTTGATTCATACACAGTCACATTCCATACAAACTTAAATAATTCTTTTGATTGTGTAAAGCTGTTTTGAGACAATGTCAGTTGTTAAAAACGCTATACAAATAAAATTGAATTAAATGAATTGAATTAATCTGAGCCACTACACTGCAGCAAGTACCATTTGGTGATTTTTTTTCCTCTTGGTTTTGCAGAAATGACAGGCAACCCCTTTGCTTGAGGAAAAAGATGGCTGTTCTGCATTTGGGCACTGACAGAGAGAAACATCCGCGCTGTGATAATGCTGCCCTCTCAGTGGTATTGCAATGTATTCCACTATCAGTACTGACTGCTTTATGTCTATTCAAACTACCATATAGCATCATACTGGTCTTCTCTGGCTGTTTCAGAGAGTGGTGGAGCTAGATGCTCCTGTAGTGGGCTACTAGTTCCTCTACATTGATGAAGCTGGCCTATATCATACCAAAATAAGGAACATCACAGAACACAGTGAAACCACTTTCAAACCTAATTTAATCACATTTTACAAAAATTTTGGTAGATAATTATGCTGGTTTTTGGAATAGATTTTTTGAAAGAAGTAAAATTCTTTGGCAATAGGAAAAAAAATTCACTTACAATTTTATTAACATTTGACTAGAAATAGGATTAATAGTTTTATATTTGTTTTGTTGTAAACATATTTTAAGAAATTACAAATAGGTTTGGCTCTGCCAGGCAGGAGGTCTAGAGGAAGACCAAAGAGGAGATTTATGGATGCAGTGAGAGAGGACATGAAGTTAGTTGGTGTGAGAGAAGAGGATGCAGAGGACAGGGTTAGATGGAGGCAGATGATTCGCTTTGGCGACTCCTGAAAGGGAACAGCCGAAAGACAAAGAAGAAGATAAATAGGTTTAGCTAGAGATTTAATAATATTTCACTTGGTAAGATGGACTACCAATGTATTCACTGTTCTTCAACTCTACTAAAGAGTTCTATCCAGCATGGTGTTGGAAGATCTGTGATCAATTACCCCACCGAAACATAGTCCATCTCAATGCGCAGGAGGAGGCCTGTGGTGACACAGATGCAGGAGCATGCCAGTCCTCGATACGTCACTTACATCAATCTGCACATCCCCCCCTGTCTGGCCAGAGAGAACATTGCTTGTGATGTTGATGAGATGATGTGGCCAGAGCCAAATATTATAAAGGATGCACTCTAATATGTCTTTTAGATCACAGTAACAAGCCTATCTTCTATTATGGTGTACTGTATACAGCATGTGTTACTGTCTGTTATTGTTCAATTGTATTTGTGTTTTATAATGCATGCATAATTAATCTACAAATTCTTTCAATCAATAAACAAACCATGAGTCTATGGCAAGCAAGAACAAAGATTTTTTTTGGGGGGGGGGCTGGGGGGCTAAGTCGTTCCAATCAGATGCTATGTGTATTTGAAGGAAGAGATCAAAGAGATTACATTTATGTCATTTAATTGAAGAATGAAAATTGTGTGCTATGTGTGTGTGCATAGGGGTGGCATGGTGGTGTAGTGGTTAGCACTTTCGCCTTGCACCTCCAGTGTCCAGGTTCGATTCCCGTCTCTGTGTGCATGGAGTTCTCTCCGTGCTTGGTGGATTTCTTCCCGGTACTCCAGTTTCCCTCCCAAAGACCTGCAGGTTAGACTAATTGGTGTAGTGTATGAATTAGTCTATTTGTGTGTGCCCTGCGATGGATTGGCACCCTGTACAGAGTGTACCCTCTACAGTTTTGGAAATGGATGTTCACTAAAATCCTCATAAGCACTGTTACACACTGTAACTTAATTCACACAATGTTCTTGTTCTCAAGGACATGGTGAGAGTGCTCTCGCTCACATACACACACACAAAAAGAACCTTTTAGACTTACAAATCTATCTTTCCCTCAGTAGATTATGTAAAACTACAATATGATACAGAGGCATGGTAATTAATAATATATGAATTCAATAAATCATATTTTTCACTACACGTCGCTTTATTATTCTTTGGGAAACTCAGCTAGAGTCATCTGAACACATGATAATGATACAGAAAAATAAAGCAGTAAGGCATATGATAACAATAGGAAGTGCTGTATTGCATTAACCAATATTCCCTGTCTCCCAGACTTGGGTAAGAAAAGAAAACCATAAATCATTAACAGCAGGTGGAATGTATATTACATCATGCATGTGTTGTTTTACTTTAATCAGCAACTTATCTGGTATAGAAACAACCTGAGTACAAACCTCAAACCTCAACATTTATCATTGTCGTTAATGACACTGGTCTGCCCAGCTGCCACATCCCGAGGCTCTGGTGAACTCTTGGACTGGAATGAAACTTATGTAACTTAATGCACACATCTCTCTATGTGTCTTTTACTGCTGTTTGTGTTGTTATGAACACCTGGTAGGTCTTGCCACCTCCTCACTTTTTTAGTTCTTCCCCTAAAGTCCTTCATCCAGTTTCCTAGCTGCAGATCATGCAGTAGCATATGCACTGGTGCATCTTGTTTTGGATCTGCGACAAAGCAGACGATGGTTTTGCAAAATAATGGTTTTGCAATTCATCTTCACACATGCTTGTGGATACCCCTGGTTGAGGTTTCTGCCTCAAAGTCTGTCAAACAGGATTTCAACTGGACTCAAGTTTCTTTTTATTTTAAATAAAAAGTTTGGACTTCAGTTAGTCCAAAATGCAGCTGCCAGGGTTCTCACTAGATCCAGAAAATATGATCATATAACCCCAATATTATCATCCCTGCACTGGCTACCTGTTCAGTTTAGAATAAATTACAAAATAGTATTACTTACATACAAGGCCTTAAATGGTTTAGCTCCCACATACCTAACCAGTCTTCTGATGCGCTACAATCCACCACGCGCCTTAAGATCACAAAACTCCGGACTTCTGGTAGTTCCCAGAATTTCTAAATCTACAAAAGGGGGTAGGGCTTTTTCATATTTAGCTCCAAAGCTTTGGAATAGCCTTCCAGACAGTGTTCGGGGAGCAGACACGGTTTCCCAGTTCATACTCCAGTACACCTATCCCAAATGGCAACTACGCTAATTCTCCCCATCTGTTCTGTATTTCTCTACCCATCCCGAGGCATCGGGAGATTTTGCAAGCTCCAGTAGACAAAGGCCGACCCTACGAGGTTCCTGAGGCATCCAGAGAAGGACCAGCTCCAGCTGGATTCAGCTTTATGATGGTTGGAGCTACACATGCTGCTCCTGTGCTTCCAGTGATCCAGACCTCATCTGCCCTCTACACCTACTGACTCGTCCCTATGCTGAACTGGTCTTCATGTCAATTTAAATAATTTCTGTCATATTGAATTTTCACCTGCACAACACACAAGATGTTATATCATTTCTATCTGTTATCACCCAAATGAGGATGGGTTCCCTGTTGAGTCTGGTTCCTCTCAAGGTTTCTTCCTAATTCTTCCTCAGGGAGTTTTTCCTTGCCACCGTCACCGCCACCCTTGGCTTGCTCATCAGAGACATTTCATTCATTCATCTCATTATTATCTAGATACATTTTTCTCACACATACACACTTCCAATTATTTTCTTTTCTAAAATTTTTTATTTTAATTTTTTGTAAATTTTCTTTCATTTTTGTGAAGCTGCTTTGAGACAATGACCTTTGGTTAAAGCGCTATATAAATAAAATTGAATTGAATTGAATTAAATCCAGTTCTCATGTACATTATATGAATACAATTGGTAGGGTGTTTGTCCAGGTTAGACCCGCATCTTTATCTTACAGTAAGTCCATATGGCACAATTGTGGCCAAATTAAAAATTTTTGACATTCATTTAAGAAACCTTTGTGCTAATTATTAAACATCTCTCCTTTTTGACACATGATCTAAACAATATGTCAACTTTGCAGAATTGAACATTTTGAACCATACCATACTCCTTGTACAGTATGTACTTGTTTTCCTCCAAACCTGCTTCTCCGTTGGTGCTCCCTGAGATTGGACTTCACTTCTTGTTTCCTGAGATTGAACACAGGTTATGGTTTCCCTTTTCTCTCTTTTCTCTTGTGAAGTTGTCTTTGCTGCTGCATCCACTGCTTCATTTCCCTTTGAAATCGGGTCAGTATTGTTAGTCTGAGCATCATATTTGCACAATGCAATTGATTTTGGTAATGGGATTACATTTAGTAATTCCGAAATGAAGGATGGTGAGTAAGGTGTTTGCTCCATAATCTGGAATCGGTGTAGTCGCTGAAAACTGTTTTATTCTTTGCCAATGAAGGGCTCCAGTCAATGCTATCAGCTCTTCTGTTTGGGCAGAGAAATTACTTGGTAGAGGTTCTGCTTTTAGAATTTCATGTGTATAGGGGGTCATATTACAGTAACCCACTATATCCTTGAGGCTGCAATTGCCTTCTCATCCGCTGCTGCACATAAACACATGGGTAATTCCACCACTTACAGGGCCTAAAATGTGACTTTGGGTGATCATCACTGTTTCAGTTCCCTGGAGTAAATCTACATCATGCTTGCCCCAAATCCATAATTCTTTTGGGAGTAAGCATTTGCATACAGATAACCAAATTTTCAGCCCAGTCATGTGTTGTCTATTGCATTATACACAATTCTTTTACACCATACTACATAATTTAACAGCATTGCATAAGCATTGGCTTCTGGGGCTGAACTCTACAGCTGCGTTAGAAGTGCATTGCCAGTCTCATTCATACGACATCTCACCCAAATCTTTCCACTTATCTTCTTTGTCCCTTAGCCAATGACACATGAGAGGTGCCCCAGCTGATACGTCCTTATGTGAGCACTGCTTAAATTAACATTTGCTGCACATCTGTGCTTTTCTTGAAATTACCAGCTTTCCTGACTTTGATGTCTTCATGCCTCCATCATATTTTTGTACAGTGAAACACTCACTCACTCACTCATTGTCTGACCTGCTTGGTAGGAGGCTTGGCGGCTTTCCCAGGAGATGTAGGGGTACACCCTGGACATGTTGCCCATCCATTGCAGGGCGATTCACTCACTCACACATACACACACTCACACATTCATTCACACACAATGGGCAGTTTGGGAATCTGCATGTCTTTTGAAATGTGTCATATGGAACACATTTCACATATTTCAAGGGTGAAATCTTCAGGTTCAGTGTCATACTTGCAGTCCCTCTTGTGTACGCAGAATACCTAATTCACACATAGAAACACCAATAGATAGCAAAAAGGAAGATTTAAATGCACATTCAGAGAAAGCCACACACTTCAAAAGCTGTGTGAAGTTTTCTTGAACTGACTGACCGGAAGTGCCCACAGAGTTCAGGAATCTGCTACTCATTTTTTGAAGGTTGTCAAAGTCACATGCGTTAATGACTGAATGACCTGCATCAGAATCTACCTAAAATGTAATAGGTTTGCCGTGCAATTCTGTTTTCCGAATTTCCTGATATTTTTGCATTTCCTTTCTCTCTGTGTGCACTTCCTCAATCTCAAGCAGATACCGACTGTATCTTTATCATGTCCATTCTCGCTAGGAAGGCGTCTGGCATAATGGCTCACAATGAATCAACATTGTGATCCATTACAATGGTTATTCCACACATCTGGATGCATTTTGAATCATGTGATTTTTTTTCAGGGCAGTTATCTGAGATTTAGTAAAAGTCAGTTCCCAGCATAGACATGAGCAGTCTTCTTAGTTCATGTGAAGTTGCTCTAAATTCCTTACAAAATACGAGCAGTTCGTCCTCAAATGTATGTCCTCCACACTGTAAAAAATGTTCGTAATTCTAACAGTAAAATGCCGTATAAATGCTACAGAATAAAACCATATCTCACAAAACTTGGGATAACCGTAGAATTTACAGTGAAAAACTGTAATTAGTTTTACAGAGTAAGACCTTAAATTTAACAGTTAAAAACATATGAAAATATGGTTTATTGCAGTAAAATTTATGATATAGTGTATTTATAAAAAGGAAACTCTCAGAGAAGGTATTTGTTACTAATATCATGGAGCATCAGTTTATATTTTACTAAACCTTTGTTGATAGAGCTTAAAAATCAGAAAAATATCTGCTCTGTAAAAAATAAACTTTCAAACTTTATGGTAAAAAACTGGCAGCTGTGATTCTATGTACCATAAAAAATACGGGATCAACATTATTGGTTGTACGGGACTGCACTCATTATACTGTATATTTTACGGATTTTAATATTTTTTCTACGGTTTATAGCCGTCTAATTTACATTAACCAAGGACTTCACATTTGTGAATGGTATCCACACTTTGATGACTGTGGCGAGGACAGCCGCTAGCACGCGCCACTTTACCCGCCGCCACCGCCAGACTTGGATTGTCTGCCCAAAGAAATGTCCACCCTGACATTTGTATATTTGATTTTGAGAATATTTAATATTAAATATTGTTTTGCTGTCTTTATTAAAAAATACATGAGACCATGCTGATGTCTATGTCTTGAATAACTTTTGATGGGTTTTGATGATTTGATTTAGGTTTGTATTCATCAATTAGTATAAAAGTCCTCTTAATAGTTTCTTAACAGTAAAATCCGAATGCTTAGCAATGTAACTTCTATCTCTTTTAGCTCCCAGCTAGTGTGATAAAATGATGCTTTCACAGAATACTAAAACAAATAGTCCAACAACAACGACAGCAATTGTGTAGCAAGCATGGTAGTGTAGCGGTTAGCACTGTCGCCTTCCACCACCAGGGTCCGGGTTCGATTCCCAGCCAGGCTCGATTCCCATCTCTGTGTGCATGGAGTTTGTATGTTCTCCCCGTGCTTGGTGGGTTTCCTCCGGGTACTAGTCAACCCACCCCAATATATAGGATAAAGTTGTATAGATGATGGGTGAGAGTGTGTGAGAACTGAGCTGTAAAAAAAGATGGAAATAAACCGTTATTATTACAACATAAATCTTTAAATTCGACAGTTCTGAGCTGTAAAAAAAACATGGTTATGATCCATATTTGTTACAATGTAAACCCTGGAATTTGGCGGGAATAAACTGTTTTTATAACAACATAAACATGTTAATTAGACAGTTATAAACCATAAAAAAAGAATCTGTAAAAAAAAAAAATTTACGGTAAACTTCTGACAACCACAGCTGCCATTTTTTACCGTAAAATGGACTATTTATTTTTTACAGTGTAGTCTGTCTTGAGTCTGACAGCTGTTTGGTAATCCCTGCTCCAGCTCTCCGGGTTCACAGTCGACCATGGCCATTATTACATACAGACTGGAGCTGTCCCTTATTGTTCATCATGGACCCACTTCTGATGGGACTGTCTGTGCTTTTTTTTTTTTAAAGTTTTTTGTTAGTTTGTTTGTATTTTGTTGGTTTATGCACAGTTGAGATCAGTATTGGTGTTTTTGCATGTGCTACAGAGCTGTATGATGGGGATGGAGGGTGTTTGAGGTGGGCAGCCATCCAGGTCAGGATCTGTCTTAACACCCTGGAGAGAATGTGAGAATTGACCTGTCCCTACATGTGTTGTTTTTCTGCCCCTGTCACATACTTAACGCATTCACATCTCAAAAGCAGCCCTGGTTCTCTTTTTTTTTCTGTTCTAACCAACCTTTCAATATCTCTAATCATCTTCAACTAAAACGAACAAAAATCAAGACGGGTTTCTTATACTGTATACATAGAATTTGTCAATTTGATGCCAGATTTCCTCCAACCTCAGTAAAAGGGAAATGAAGAGGTTCCAAACCCAGAGGACCCACTCATATTCTTTTTAGAGTCCAAGTCTACAAGAGAGTTCAATTTGACTCTTTAAGTCTCATTCATTCTCCCAATACTAAAGGTTACAAAGAGTCAGGGTCCCTGTCCACTTTTCTTGTCGTCCCCATGTTTACAGTAGAGTCCAACTCTATTCTTTATACGACCAAAATTTATTAAATTATTTAATTTAATTATATTAGAAAGTTTGTGCTATGTGTGATCTGATCTTTGTGTGTTGAGTTTTGATGCAAAAGTACCATTATGAAAAGTGATAAAATAGTTTTTCAAGTTTCATTGAAATATTTTGTGTGTGTTAAGTTTTGACAAAAGTTTCAGAATTTTTTTTTTTTTTGCAGCTGCACTACTGGCAGAGCTGCTGTTCTAGAAAATGAATCAGCATCTTCAGACCTTGATCAGAATCTAGTGTTCAGCAGCACTGTGGTGTAGATGATGAATTTAACACCTTTTGATGATTGAATAAAGATGATATGGACGATGAAGAAGAGAGCGAGACTGGCTCTGAGCTCCAGCTCTTCAGTTCCACTCCAGGTTCAGGTTTCTGGAGTGTGTTTGTTTTGCTCAGCAGTTATTCGATCTGTTCATAAAAACGAACGGAACCGAGGTTCCTCCGAGACGATCTGCTTACGTTCCTGCAGACAGCACATTGATTTTGATATCAGATAAACATATTCTTCAGTCGGAATTAAAACCCCAGAAGGTGAGATTTATTAAAATATTATAAAGAAGGAGAAGAAGAGCTGAGTGACAGAATAGCTAGTAAACCCTGAGGATCAGACGAAGTACAGTAACATCACACTGAACCCTTAGCTGAGCATAGGGCAGAGCAGGGAGTGCACGCATCAGGCTGAACGGTGTGGTGTTAGCACCTCCTACAGGAAACACACACACACACACACACATATGTGAGTTTGGGCATGTTTTTATGTGTTTGTGTATATGAGATAGTGTACACCCCATCCAGGGTGTACCACGCCTCGTGCCCTAAGTCTCCTGCAATAGGCTCCAGGCCCCCCGCAACAATATATACAAGATTAAGCGGTACAGATGATGAGTGAGTGAGTTGAGAGAGTAAATGTATAAGAATGTGTATATGTGTTTGTGTGTATTTATGCATTTGTGTATATGTGTGTGTAAGGATTTCTTGAATTTGGTAGACTCCCTTTGGTCTACTCAGTGCTCTGCCTGTATTCTGCTGTCCCGCCAGAGCTCAGGGAACCCCTCAATGAATCACACAAGTCAGTGCTCCGTGAGACGTTCAAAGTTTATTGGGGAAGACAGAAGTATATATATGCACACACACACACACACACACACACACAAAGCACCAAAAGGAGGGTGCAGGAGCGGTTGCATCTGGTCCGGAATGTTTAGAAAAGATAACACAGAAAAGAACAGGAGCTTGGGAACAGTTCTTAGTTAGGAGCCTCCAACGGTTTTATGACCTGAACATAGATTGTACTAAGGAATGTGTTTGCTGATAGTGCAGCGTGTCGAGGTCAAAGAAAGAAAGCACTCTGTTCTCATGCACATAGAATATTATGAAATACACTAGAAATGAAATATTCCCTACAGTGTATGGCGGCGCGGTGGTGTAGTGGTTAGCACTTTCGCCTTGCACCGCCAGGGTCCGGGTTCGATTCCTGGCCAGGCTCGATTCCCGTCTCTGTGTGCATGGAGTTTGCATGTTCTCCCCGTGCTTGATGGGTTTCTCCCGGGTACTCCGGTTTCCTCCCACAGTCCAAAGATATGCAAGTTAGGCTAATTGGCGTTCCCAAATTGCCCGTAGTGTGTGAATGAGTGTGCCCTTCGATGGATTGGCACCCTGTCCAGGGTGTACCCTGCCTTGTGCCCTAAGCCTCCTGGAATAGGCTCCAGGTACCCTTGACCCTGAATACAACATAAAGCGGTACAGAAGATGAGAGTAAGTATACTGTATGTGTGTGTGTTTGTGCATGAGCGCGTTTGTGTGTATGTGTTTGTGCATATGAGTCTATGTAAGTGTTTGTGTGTATGCATGTATTTGTCATCTTGTGTATATGTTTGTGTGTGTGTCTGTGCTAGTGTGTATGCGTGGATTGTTTGTGTGTTTGTGTGTGTGTGTACGTGTGTGTATGTGTGTTCGAGCAGTGATGAGGACAGTACACGATGCAAAGAGAGACAGGTGTTGTTCTCAGCGTGAGGTTCGGTCCTCAATGAGCTCATCGTGGATTTCTCATCCTCGTCTTAATCCTGAGTTATTTTTACTCTGAACAGGAAACATGAGCCACGCCCAACCATCAACCACACCCACACTCCCAGTCATGCCACCTCTCGCACTTACGTACACTGCACTGCTTTTCAGAATCAAAATAAATAAATAAATACACTTTGTATTACCTTTGTATTCATTTATTTAAATTTACACCGTTATAATTTTCCTTCTTTTACTCGTCATTAGCCACGCCCACTTCCCTCAGCTTCCTCATCAGGTTTTTATTAAACGGCATCACAAAGTCACTGAAGTCCACTTCATACGAGAGACGATTCCTCCTCTCCACTCTCCGCTCCACATGATGAGCAGACGATGCTAACCTCTTCCCCCAAACCTACATACACACACATACACACACACATATGTGCTGTTGATTTTCCACAATGTTTTATTGTTTGTACTGCATTTAGTGCACTATACACTACGCACTCACCGTCTTGGGTGTAAAGTGAATGTCGTGTGTATTGGTGGTGACTGTAACGTGCTGGTTCACTGTAATAATGTGTTCCCTCAGATTCACTCTTTTCGATTTTAGGTCTGGTAATACAGCTTCTACCTGCAAACACACAGGTGTGTGATAATGTGTGTTATAGTGGGATAGAGTGCGATGGTGTGAGAAGGTGTGATGGTGTGTAATGATGTGTCATGTTGTGTGATATATGTTGGTGAGTGAAGGTATGTTATGGAGTTTGATGGAGTGTAATGGTGTATGATGGTGTGTCATGGAGTTTGATGGAGAATGATGTTGTGTAATAGTGTATGATGGTGTGTGATGCCGTGAAATGGAGAATGATGGTGTGTGATGGTGTATGATGGTGCGTAGTGTAATATGATGGTGTGTGAAGGTGTTTGATGGTGTGAAATGGCGTGAAATGGAGGATGATGGTGTGTGAAGGTGTATGATGGTGTGTCGTGTAATATGATGGTGTGTGAAGGTGTATGATGGTGTGAAATGGCGTGAAATGGAGGATGATTGTGTATGATGGTGTGTGAAGGTGTGTAGTGTAGTATGATGGTATGTGAAGGAGTATGATGGTGTGAAATGGCGTGTAATGTTGTGTGATATACAGTATGGTGGTGGGTGAAGGTATGTTATGGAGTATGATGGTGTGTAATTGTGTACGATGGTGTGTCATGGAGTTTGATGGAGTGTAATGGTGTGTCATGGAGTATGATGGAGAAAGATGTTGTGTAATAGTATGTGTATGATGGTGTGTGATGGCATGAAATGGAGAATGATGGTGTGTGATGGTGTATGATGGTGTGTAGTGTAGTATGATGGTATGTCAAGGAGTATGATGGTGTGTGATGGTGTGAAATGGTGTGTCATGTCGTGTGATATATGATGGTGGGTGAAGGTATGTCATGGAGTATAATGGTGTGTAATTGTGTATGATGGTGTTTCAATAGTGTATGATTGTGTCTGATGGTGTGAAATGAAGGATGATGGTGTGTGATGGTGTATGATGGTACGTGATGGAGTATGATGGTGTACAATAGAGTTTCATGGTGTGTAATAGAATATGATTGTGTACAAAGGTATGTAGTGGTGTGTAATGGTGTATGATGGTGTGTCATGGAGTATGATGGTGTGTAGTATAGTATGATGGTTTGTGGTGGTGAATGACGATGTGTGATGGAGTATGACAGCATGTAATGGATTATGGATGTGTGTAGTGGAGTATGGAGGTGTGTGATAGAGTTTGATGGTGTGTAATGGAGTATGATGGTGTGTAGTGGAGTGTGTTGGTGTGAGATGATTAACCTCTCTCTCTGTAAGTTTCTCTGTCTCTCCTGTAGGATGCGCTACTTTCTGAGCTCCTGCTCCAACTGTTCCCCTTTTTACTTTTTTGTTCTCTTTGCACTTGGGAAGGCTGTCGAATTTGGTTTTGACCAAATCAATGATTCTCTGGTCTCCATACACACTGGCCAGGTCCACACAGCTCTGTCCTGGACACATACACAGAGAGACAGCTCTAATCATCAGAGACAAACACTCAACTAACCGATGTTGACTTTGATTACATTTTATGTACAATAAATGTCAACAGTCAATGACATGCAAATACACCCACACACACACCACTCTCTTTCTCTGTCTCTGCGTACCCTTGTTGTTTGTGACCTGTACGTTAGCGTTGGACATGACGAGCTGATGTACACAGTTAAGTCTGCAGCTCTCGATGGCCTTCATTAGGGGTGTGGCTCCATTTAAAGCCATGGCATCCACCACAGCTCCATGTTTCACTAACAGCTTAATGATGTCCTGTTGTCCAGCATGACAAGCGTGATGAAGAGCAGTCCACTTAAACTGATCAGATGCATTCACATCTGCCCTGCACACACACACACACACACACACACACACACACACACACACACACACACACACACACACACACACACACACACACACACACACACATACACACACAAATCTGATATTTTAGCTGTCTCTCTGTCTGTTACTTAATCTCTTCATTTATCATTGGTTTGTCTGTTTGTCTTTTTGTTCATGTAGCTGTGTGTGTGTGCTCAATACCCAAGTGTGATGAGGAACTCTGCCATCTCGTAGCTCCCGCTGCTGCACGCAGCCATGAGTGGTGTTTTGTAGAAGTGGTCTCTGATGTCCACCGGGACCCGCTGACTAAACGCTAAACACAGCGACTCAAAGTCTCCGGTTCGCACACAACGGTTGATATTTGTGTAGATCTTGTGCGGCTCATCCACATACCAGGCCGAGTCGTCCTCCACAGGGTGAGAAGGGGGACGGTCACGGTCAAATCGCTTGGTGTCAGTGAACGGCTGGTAAGTCTCAATCATGAACTGTGGCCCACCATCAGGTCTTTTATCCATGATGTCGAGAGGAAGTGTGCAGATAGGCAGAGGAACCACAGACTTCCCTTTCTTCCCTTGCCCAACCTTTTTGCCTTTCCCACCTTTCTTCTTCTTCTTCACCTTGGGCTCATAGGACGACAGGACGAATGCTTTTTGAAGGTACTGCAGTCCCTTAAAGAAGTCGTTAATGTTAATCACACCTTCATACTTCTTGTCATGGTCAGCGATGATCTTCTGCAGACGTTCCTCATCCACAGGTGCGTGATTCTCCTGAAGGACGTAGGCAAACTTCTCCCTCGAGACCTTCTCCATGGGTGCGCTGGTCTCCTCTGTGAGCTGGAAGGCGTTCCTCAAGGTTTCTTCATGTTCACATGACCAGTCGTGCAGACTGAGAGCCCAAATCTCGTTGGGATTAAGTGTGCCAGGTTTGGAGAACTTTGTAAACATTCGTTCTGCCTTTTGCAGCTCCTTCAGCACCGCCTTGTGGCCATGTGCTTTTGCGATCTGGCGTGGAACCAAACCGTTAATGTTCTTCAGCTTCGGGTTGCATCCTAGAGGTCATGTGGATAATCTCATTAGCTACAGTTAGCAGGGACAATCTTAACATTTTGATTCATACACTTTCAAATTTCATACAAACTTCCATAATTCTTTTGATTTTGTAAAGCTGCTTTGTGACAATGACAATTGTTAAAAGCGCTATACAAATAAAATTTTATTTAATTGAAGTGAGAGTGAGTTAATGACTAAAGACAGGACCGATGCACTAAAACACACCTCTCTGTGCCAGAAACCTGCAGCACTCAGTGTGACCTCCAGCTGCAGACAGATGCAGAGCCGAGTTTCCCTCTACACCCACTGCACGGAAATCAGCCTGGTATGCTGACAACACCCGCAACACCTCATAAACAACAACAACAATAATAAGGATGTAACATTACACAAAATCAGCCTGGCTGATTTTTTTTCTCTCAAAAAATCATAATAAACTTTCAAATATAATCATGTAAAAATTCATTCATGTATTTAGAAGTATACACAGAATATCCCTGGCACGGTGTTTTAATATTTTTATAGTAAGGATAATTTTGCTTCTCTTGCCTGGAAGAATCCTCCGGCTGCAGCAAGCTGAGCGGCGTTCTGGTGTTTTTTATCCTCCGTGTTCGGGTTTCCTCCTCTCTGCAGGATGTTTCTCACTAACCCCACTGAGCCGGCCCTCGCCGCTTCCATCAGGGCTGTCCGCCCTGTTACCTGGACACACACACACACACACACACACACACAGTGTGACAAATATACAGAAAAAAAGTAGGGGGCAAATACTTATATACCTAATACCTAATGTCATGACACTGTTTGAATATGCACTGCATTTTTCTATATTCTTAGCGAGTTATTATTATTATTATTGTTATTATTATTAGTAGTAGTATTATCGATGAAATTAATGAAATATGTAAATCACATAACATAAAATTGGCTCTGAGAGAATAAGGTATTTAAAAGTTTTCATTTTTACGACAATATTTCTCTTTGATTTCTTATAATTTGCATATATTAATGTTGTTTTGTAATGGCTTCCATCTCTTGAGTCAGTTTTGTGATCACAAGCAATGGAATCTCAGTTAACTAAAAACAGTTCAGGAGGCTTTAATATCAAACATTCATGTCTTAAAATTAATTTTTTATCAAACTATACACTTTCATTAGAAAGACTCACCTGATCGGTGGCATTAGGATCGGCTCCACTCTCTAAAATCCTCATGCAGATGTTCTCACACTCTTTGGCGTGCTCACAGGCCAGCAGGAACACTGGTTTCCCTGCGCTGGACACGTTGTTGGCGTCCGCTTTGCTGTTGAGCGCCACCTGCAGACAGTGTGTGTGCCTCTTTGATGGGGAGATGCAATAAAACAGCACTCCTACACAGTGAGACAGACAGAACAGAAACAATTACAAAAAAACATTAATAATAATTGTCCAGTAATCCTAAAGTAACCAGCGCACCTTTCCCCTCATTATCCACCAGCTTCATGTCGGCGTGGTTCTTTGCCAGGAGGGCGAGCATAGCATCATGGCCAAGTTCTGCGGCGAGTATCACCGGAGTGCGTCCTCTCTTATCCTGGATATCGGGATGAGCTCCCAGAGACAGGAGGATCTCAGCTATGTCCAGGTCATTGGAGACGGAGGTCAAGTGAAGGACACCAGTTCCCTCTTTCGGTTCTGTCAGGTTGATCAGGTTCGGTACGCCAAGACGCACCATCTTCTCCACTTCATCTTTATTTCCCTCCCGTACTAACTGCAGGAGCTTGTAGATCTGCAGAACCTCCAGACGTCCCTCGGCCACTGTACTCCTTTTCATCTTCATCACGGACATTGTTGTCCTCTCCTCTCCACCTCTTTCAGACATCTGAACATCCAGAGAAAGACAAGCAGGGGTCAATACTTAAATCAAAAAGATCACCAGTACATGTTGTCTATATGTTTCACAATTCTGTTTTACATCATCTCGTCAACATATATCCATAACTTTCTCCAGGCTCCGCCCCTTTCAGTTCTGTATTGTGGAGTTTGGTTTAGTCCACGTTTTGTTTTTGTTTTCACTTTTTTTGAAGATTGTGAATATTTTGCCATGCAGGTCACATTTACACACATACAGTGGTGTGAAAAACTATTTGCCCCCCTCCTGATTTCTTATTCTTTTGCATGTTTGTCACATAAAATGTTTCTGATCATCAAACACATTTAACTATTAGTCAAAGATAACACAAGTAAACACAAAATGCAGTTTTTAAATGAGGGGTTTTATTATTTAGGGAGAAAAAAAAATCCAAACCTACATGGCCCTGTGTGAAAAAGTAATTGCCCCCTGAACCTAATAACTGGTTGGGCCACCCTTAGCAGCAATAACTGCAATCAAGCGTTTGCGATAACTTGCAACGAGTCTTTTACAGCGCTCTGGAGGAATTTTGGCCCACTCATCTTTGCAGAATTGTTGTAATTCAGCTTTATTTGAGGGTTTTCTAGCATGAACCGCCTTTTTAAGGTCATGCCACAACATCTCAATAGGATTCAGGTCAGGACTTTGACTAGGCCACTCCAAAGTCTTCATTTTGTTTTTCTTCAGCCATTCAGAGGTGGATTTGCTGGTGTGTTTTGGGTCATTGTCCTGCTGCAGCACCCAAGATCGCTTCGGCTTGAGTTGACGAACAGATGGCCGGACATTCGCCTTCAGGATTTTTTGGTAGACAGTAGAATTCATGGTTCCATCTATCACAGCAAGCCTTCCAGGTCCTGAAGCAGCAAAACAACCCCAGACCATCACACTACCACCACCATATTTTACTGTTGGTATGATGTTCTTTTTCTGAAATGCTGTGTTACTTTTACGCCAGATGTAACGGGACACGCACCTTCCAAAAAGTTAAACTTTTGTCTCGTCGGTCCACAAGTTTTTTTCCCAAAAGTCTTGGCAATCATTGAGATGTTTTTTAGCAAAATTGAGACGAGCCTTAATGTTCTTTTTGCTTAAAAGTGGTTTGCGCCTTGGAAATCTGCCATGCAGGCCGTTTTTGCCCAGTGTCTTTCTTATGGTGGAGTCGTGAACACTGACCTTAATTGAGGCAAGTGAGGCCTGCAGTTCTTTAGATGTTGTCCTGGGGTCTTTTGTGGCCTCTCGGATGAGTCGTCTCTGCGCTCTTGGGGTAATTTTGGTCGGCCGGCCACTCCTGGGAAGGTTCACCACTGTTCCATGTTTTTGCCATTTGTGGATAATGGCTCTCACTGTGGTTCGCTGGAGTCCCAAAGCTTTAGAAATGGCTTTATAACCTTTACCAGACTGATAGATCTCAATTACTTTTGTTCTTATTTGTTCCTGAATTTCTTTGTATCTCGGCATGATGTCTAGCTTTTGAGGTGCTTTTGGTCTACTTCTCTGTGTCAGGTAGCTCCTATTTAAGTGATTTCTTGATTGAAACAGGTGTGGCAGTAATCAGGCCTGGGGGTGACTACAGAAATTGAACTCAGGTGTGATAAACCACAGTTAAGTTATTTTTTAACAAGGGGGGCAATCACTTTTTCACACAGGGCCATGTAGATTTGGAGTTTTTTTTCTCCCTTAATAACGTAAACCTTCATTTAAAAACTGCATTTTGTGTTCAATTATGTTATCTTTGACTAATAGTTAACGGTTTTTGATGAGCAGAAACATTTAAGTGTGACAAACATGCAAAAGAATAAGAAATCAGGTCTGAAATCTAATCAAGGACAGACACAGATTAACATGAAAGGAACTATACCATAAAAAGGAGTAACCTAAACAGACTTGATGGCAAAGAGTTGATGTAACATGAATAGCAGTAACAGATACAATCAAGGAGTTTATAAATAACAAGAAAATATGTGAGAGGAGCACGAAACACAAAGTGAGAAACTGAGAAACAAAAATTAATTCCCTAAGCACATTCATTTATTATTTTTAACCTAGCCTTAATATTCTTCTACACCTGTTGGTTGTATGTTGTTGTATAATCATAATTATAATTGAACTGGCTGCTGTAACTTTACAGTTTCACTCATTCACTCACTCACTCATCAATTTACCGCTTTATCCTGTATACCAGGTCACAGGAGCCTATCCCAGGACACTTAGGGCACTAGGCGGGGAACACCCTGGATGGGGTGCCAATCCATTGGAGGACACACACACACATACATATACACACTCACACGTCCGGAGGAAACCCACCAAGAACAGGGAGAACTTGCAAACTCCAAGCCACCGTGCTGCTCATCATAATTTCACTTTGGAATTAATAAAGTACTTCATCTACCTATGTCCAAAGGGAGCACCCCGATACCCGATTGTTATTCACACACTAAGGGCAATTTGGGAATGTCAATTAGCCTAACCTGCATGTCTTTGGACTGTAGGAGGAAACCGGATGACCCGGAGGAAACTGACCAAGCACAACGAGAACATCCAAACTCCATGCACACAGACCTGAGGCGGGAATCAAACCCAGACCCTGGAGGTGCAAGGTGACAGTGCTAAGCACTAAACCACTGTGCCATCTGTACGTTTCTATAAAAATTCTATATAAAATAAAATCTGACTGACTCTGGCCCTTAAGAACATTCCATTTCTTTACTTGCTTGCTTTCCTGCTATGGTTTTGTGGCATTGTTCATCTGTGAAGTGCTATCAGTCATATCAGTTTTGCAGCATCATGATTGTTTCATTTTAAATCCATTGCGGAGGTGCAAAAATCTGAAGTGTGTCACATACTGTAACTTATAGACCTGAGTGTACAAGTTTTCCTGTGAAGTAAATCTATTCTCACATGTAGACATACAGTACATACACACAAAAAAATTCTCTTTCTCTCTTTTAAAATCTTTTTCCTTCATTTCCCCCTTGTCTTCCTGTTGTTCTTTCTCTATAACATTTACTGTATTCATTCTGTCCTTTATCACATTAAAGCACAAACTCTTTAGTAAAAGGGGAAAAAAGTATTGTATGTTAATATGACATACAGTATGCAGAGATTCTGGTTTGGCATTGTGTAGATGGGGCATTCAAAAAATGGGTGGAAACTGCTGTCACTTAGTTTTGCTGATGCCAAAATAATTTAAATGAACATAAAGAACACATTAGTTGTATATGTTCAGAAAATATAGTATGCACTTTGAATCATGAAATTTGAAAATTGAGGTCACTCTATGAAATGCATTGTACAAATGCAAGAGTTATGTCAGATATCTTTTTTCATTTGTTTAGAAATGTCATAAGTCCGTCTTTTCTGACTCATTTTATAATAATAATTAATTGATTTTGAAAACCATGTGGTGTTACACATGCAAGCCAAATTGTAAATAGTTCTGTAAATTATTTTCTCAATTGGAATTGGTGCTACCAGGAAGAAAAGTAACACCATTTATTAAATGTATAAAACTTTTTTAAAAAATCACAAAGCTCTACTTTTTGTGGAATTAAAAGTAGTTTATTGCTATTAAAGAAGATCTAGGCGTGAAAGAAGAAATACATTTTAGAAGATTTTTATGACCGAGATTTTCTGTAGAATGACCCAGATGGAATATTCGGGTAAAAACAGCTCTAATTTGTGAGATAAATAAATGATAATAATATCAGTTTGTGAAGTAAAAAGTGTGCGACTCACCAAGCTGTGAGAGCCTTCACACTGCACTTACCCTGGGATAAATCAGAGAGAAATGCTGCGTATGTGTATGTCTGTACTGTATATGAGAGAGAGACAGGACAGAGCTGCACTTAAACATTGTCTGTGGTGTGTTGAACCGGTCTCCATGGGAACAGCACACAACTCCTAAAAGAAGATTTAACACACCGGCCTTTTCACAGGGTAAATAACACCCGTCTGACTGCTTTCCCTGCACTGGATCAGGTCGAATCTCACATGTGTATGGACACTTTCTCATCTGTGTGTGTGTGTGTGTGTGTCCATGTGATTATAGATTATTCACATAATCAGTGAACAACTTATGAGCTTGTGGATGTTGAGTGATAGAATGAATGTATGGATTTATTTAAAATATTATAAATATTTATTATGAATAAGAATTGTTAAGAATTATGAATGAATCATGTTTACTTTTACTCCTGTTAAAAGAGATTTCAGAGAATAATGTTTTAACTTTTAGATTACAACAGCCCCATGCTGTGGTGTAATAATAATAATTATAATAATAATAATAATCATAATTATACCATAAATTTGGTTTATTATTAGTTTATTTTAAAGCATATTTATTTGTAAAAGCGCACGCGCTCAAACCAGGAAGTACAATACGTGACGCGCGTACACGCGCGTTCCCGCCCTTCCTGCATTTTGACCAATCAGAGCGCGTCACGGATTACCTTTCACCCCAAGTCCATGTTCCACTAACAACGCTAGACTACACTACACTACATGACACACACAGTGAATCATGGAGCAGAAGAAGATCCTGTGTGTCGGGTTGGTGTGTTTGGACATCATTAACGTGGTGGACAAATTTCCGGAAGAAGACACGGACACGAGGTTTATTTACTCAAATCATAATTAAAAATAATTTACGCAAAAATCTAATAACATCATATTCAGATTGTACTTTATAAATCTGCAGTGAAGACAGAAGTCCGGGTTAAAGTACAGCTCTTACCTACTGCTGTGTGCATGGTACAGAGAGATCAGACAGGACAATACTGCTGTGTGCATGGTACAGAGAGATCAGACAGGACATTACTGCTGTGTGCATGGTACAGAGAGATCAGACAGGACATTACTGCTGTGTGCATGGTACAGAGAGATCAGACAGGACATTACTGCTGTGTGCATGGTACAGAGAGATCAGACAGGACATTACTGCTGTGTGCATGGTACAGAGAGATCAGACAGGACATTACTGCTGTGTGCATGGTACAGAGAGATCAGACAGGACATTACTGCTGTGTGCATGGTACAGATAGATCAGACAGGACATTACTGCTGTGTGCATGGTACAGAGAGATCAGACAGGACATTACTGCTGTGTGCATGGTACAGAGAGATCAGACAGGGCATTACTGCTGTGTGCATGGTACAGATAGATCAGACAGGACATTACTGCTCTGTGCATGGTACAGAGAGGTCAGACAGGACATTACTGCTGTGTGCATGGTACAGAGTGATCAGACAGGACATTACTGCTGTGTGCATGGTACAGAGAGATCAGACAGGGCATTACTGCTGTGTGCATGGTACAGAGAGATCAGACAGGACATTACTGCTGTGTGCATGGTACAGAGAGATCAGACAGGGCATTACTGCTGTGTGCATGGTACAGATAGATCAGACAGGACATTACTGCTGTGTGCATGGTACAGAGTGATCAGACAGGACATTACTGCTGTGTGCATGGTACAGAGTGATCAGACAGGACATTACTGCTGTGTGCATGGTACAGAGAGATTAGACAGGACATTACTGCTGTGTGCATGGTACAGAGAGATCAGACAGGACATTACTGCTGTGTGCATGGTACAGAGAGATCAGACAGGGCATTACTGCTGTGTGCATGGTACAGATAGATCAGACAGGACATTACTGCTGTGTGCATGGTACAGAGTGATCAGACAGGACATTACTGCTGTGTGCATGGTACAGAGAGATCAGACAGGACATTACTGCTGTGTGCATGGTACAGAGTGATCAGACAGGACAATACTGCTGTGTGCATGGTACAGAGTGATCAGACAGGACATTACTGCTGTGTGCATGGTACAGAGAGATCAGACAGGACATTACTGCTGTGTGCATGGTACAGAGAGATCAGACAGGGCATTACTGCTGTGTGCATGGTACAGATAGATCAGACAGGACATTACTGCTGTGTGCATGGTACAGAGAGGTCAGACAGGACATTACTGCTGTGTGCATGGTACAGAGTGATCAGACAGGACATTACTGCTGTGTGCATGGTACAGAGAGATCAGACAGGACATTACTGCTGTGTGCATGGTACAGAGTGATCAGACAGGACATTACTGCTGTGTGCATGGTACAGAGAGATCAGACAGGACATTACTGCTGTGTGCATGGTACAGAGAGATCAGACAGGGCATTACTGCTGTGTGCATGGTACAGAGTGATCAGACAGGACATTACTGCTGTGTGCATGGTACAGAGAGATCAGACAGGGCATTACTGCTGTGTGCATGGTACAGAGTGATCAGACAGGACATTACTGCTGTGTGCATGGTACAGAGAGATCAGACAGGACATTACTGCTGTGTGCATGGTACAGAGAGATCAGACAGGACATTACTGCTGTGTGCATGGTACAGATAGATCAGACAGGGCATTACTGCTGTGTGCATGGTACAGAGAGATCAGACAGGGCATTACTGCTGTGTGCATGGTACAGAGTGATCAGACAGGACATTACTGCTGTGTGCATGGTACAGAGAGATCAGACAGGACATTACTGCTGTGTGCATGGTACAGATAGATCAGACAGGGCATTACTGCTGTGTGCATGGTACAGAGAGATCAGACAGGGCATTACTGCTGTGTGCATGGTACAGAGTGATCAGACAGGACATTACTGCTGTGTGCATGGTACAGAGTGATCAGACAGGACATTACTGCTGTGTGCATGGTACAGAGAGATCAGACAGGACATTACTGCTGTGTGCATGGTACAGAGAGATCAGACAGGACATTACTGCTGTGTGCATGGTACAGAGAGATCAGACAGGACATTACTGCTGTGTGCATGGTACAGAGAGATCAGACAGGGCATTACTGCTGTGTGCATGGTACAGAGAGATCAGACAGGACATTACTGCTGTGTGCATGGTACAGAGAGATCAGACAGGACATTACTGCTGTGTGCATGGTACAGATAGATCAGACAGGACATTACTGCTGTGTGCATGGTACAGAGAGATCAGACAGGGCATTACTGCTGTGTGCATGGTACAGAGTGATCAGACAGGACAATACTGCTGTGTGCATGGTACAGAGAGATCAGACAGGACATTACTGCTGTGTGCATGGTACAGAGAGATCAGACAGGACATTACTGCTGTGTGCATGGTACAGATAGATCAGACAGGGCATTACTGCTGTGTGCATGGTACAGATAGATCAGACAGGACATTACTGCTGTGTTCTTTGTACAGAGAGATCAGACAGAAAATTACTTCTGTGTGCTTGGTAATAATTACATTATAAATATGTATTAACACCTTTTGATGTTCTGGTCTGATCTTAAAAAAGCTTATATGTCTTATATCAACTTATCGTCTCTGATCAGTGCTGAGAAAGCTGTGTGCTGATATGAAATATTGATGATGGGATATTAATAAAATAAAGCCATCTGCTGCTGCAGGATATGTGCAGGGCCTGATCTCTGCTAAAGCGGTCAGGAGACACGCCCCCTTACAGCATCATCCAGTGATGTCACTGCTGATGTCAAAGAAAAGCGATCAAACTGAATTTATGTTAAATAAGGTATATCTGATTTTCTGACCATGTACACATGTGGAGTATAGATAAAACTCCATACAGTACACTAGCGTTAGTCCCCGTCATTGAGGGGGAAAAGATTTTGTAGAAATAGTTAAGAGGTTAAAGCTAAAAATATTCTGATCAGCTTTCAGGCAAATACCCAACAATTGCCAAAGTTTCATTAAATTCTTTCCAGCCAGTTTTGCATGACTCTGTGACAAAATCAGTTGGACTCACATACAGATATACATACAGACAGACAAACACTGTTTTTCTGAGAGGTTTCAGTTCCTCCAATATATGATTTTGATCAATGTACAGACAAAACCTTTATTTAAACAAGTGCATCTCAATCAATTAGAATATCATCAAAGCATTTATTTTATTTCAGTAATTCAATTAAAAAAGTTAAACTTGAATATTATATAGATTTATTACACACAGACCGATATATTCCGACATTTTATGGCATACAGCCAATGAAAACTTAAAATTCAGCATCTCAGAATATCTCAATATTTGTGAAAAAGTTCAATGTTGAAGACTCATGGTGTCACACTCTAATCACTCAAAACACCTGCAAAGATTTGACTTTTTGAATTGAATTCCTGAAATAAATTTTTAATGATATTTTAATTTATTGAGATATGTATGTATGTGTGTATGTATGTATGTATGTGTGTATGTATGTGTGTGTGTGTGTCTGTGTGTGCTCAGAGAATAAAGTTTTTACTTTTAGATTACAACAGCCCCATACTGTGGTGTAGAAGTAATAATAATAATAATAATAATAATAATAATATTGTCATAAATGTATTAGTAGTTTTTATTTATTTGTAAAAGTGTGTTTGTTTTGCAGATGTGTGTCCCAGAGGTGGCAGCGAGGTGGGAATGCCTCAAACTCTTGCACGGTTCTGTCACTACTCGGTGCTCCCTGTGCCTTCATGGGTTCTCTGGCTGCAGGACCGATTGCTGAGTAAGTGCCATTTCTCTTCACTTAACACTGCATTCAGATCAGAACTGTACCATGCTGTACCATATTCTACCTACTGTAGGGCTGCACGATTAATCTGAAAAAAAAAAAAAAAGAACAATCTCGGGTTCATACATACATGCGATCTCATGACAGCGATTCACTTGCGGTTATTCTCCTGGATTCAGATCACGCTGCATTCACGAGTTCACTTATTTACTCGACAACAACCCCGGATTGCTATATCAGTCAAGGTCACTGGTTGCACACAAAACACTATTAAATTACCAGTCGGGCCAGAGATTAGCAAATGATTTAGGTACAAATCTTAATCACTTCTCATCTCTCATCTCATGTCACTCACACATGACGTGTAACAAGGAGGTGGGGCTAGACAAGTTAATCAGGAGTCGGGTTAGGGTGCTGTTATTTTCATGTGAAAAACAGTTTTGGACCCTGACTTTATTTTTGTTCGCTTAAACTCTCACTTACTCGCAAGGCGATGGGACAAAGAAAGAAAAAAAGTAAAAAAAAAACTTGGACCAGATCGACCTGATCGTGTAATTAAGCAGAAGTCAAGTGACCGAGCTTACACTCGGTGCTCTTCCAGCACTTCTTATGGCAAGCGGAGCTGCTGACTGGATGCGATGTGAGTCATGTCTTTATTTTATACTAGTAGTAATGATGCTGATTCACATTTTGTCAAGAATCGTGCAGCCCTACCATACTGTACTCGCCCTGGCACCGGGCACTTTATACAGGGATATTATACTGTGTGTGCGCGTGTGTGTATGCTTGTGTGTGTGAGTGTGTGTGAGAGTGTGTATGTGATTATACATACTCTTAAGCACTTTGTGTATCTCAGCTTCACCCAGAATGATTTTAATACGTACCACATTGATGTGTCTCTTGTTACTGAGCATGCTCAGTGCTCATTCCCCACCTCCGTCGTCATCTGCAACCAGACCAGCGGCACACGCACCATCCTGCACATGAACAGGTTTGTGAGTGTGTGTTTGTGTTCTGTGCGTGTATGCTTTCTTGCTTCCTTTACAGATGACTTATGGAAAACATGTACACTTCTTAACACACACAAGGGTCTTGATCCAATTCTTCTGTTAACGTGCCCTTGTCCACTTTTGCTTGATTGACCTTCATAAGGGCCGTCTAGTGTTAGATGAGGCTGAAGTTAGCAATGACGTCACAAAAGCACTGGAGGGAAGATTTGATTTACATGCTAGTTACAGATAGAGGTTGCACCCTGGACAGGGTGCCAATCCATTGCAGGGCGCACACACATATACAGTACACACTCACACACTTATTCACACACTACAGGCAATTTGGCAATGCCAGTTAACCTCATCAGCATGTCTTTGGACTGTGGGAGGAAACCAGAGCACCTGGAGGAAACCCACCAAGCACAGGGGAACACCATGCATACAGACCCGAGATGGGAATCGAATCCGGACTCTGGATGTGCAAGGCGTCAGTGCTAACCACTAAGCCGCTGTGTCACCCAAGAAGAATTAATTTTATGAAATATGATTTTAGCGAGTGTTTTTTCGATTTTCCCTACACACTCTTCCTGTTGAAACCGCACATTCAGACAGCGTAATGCATCGATGCTTCGAAACGGTGATGGGAAGACACACCCAAAATCTCGCTGCAGTTCCCCATCTTACCACTAGGTGGGTAGATGTGTACAGTACACTAACTTATTGCGTCTGACCTTGTGCTTTTCTCTATGTTGTTAGCTTTATCGTGGGGGATTTTAGCCGCCGCAGTGTGAATATTTCTGGTGTAGCGTGGCAGCAGTGTGGCGAGACGCCATGTGCGTGTTGTATCGTTTGTCAAAAGTCGGGTTCTCGCACCGTGGTTCTCTATGACACGTAAGACGATTAATAACAATAATAATTATAACAATCTGAAATAATCCCGACAATCACATGACCATCATGGGCTAATACGTGATAATCAGTCCACTGTTGGCATGCGCTGATCAAAAAAACTTTTTTTTCCAAAGTTAAGAAAAGTTACGTTTCTGCTAACTAATGTAATGTCACATGACCTGGTAAGGTTAGCTGGCATTACTAGCATTATTCAGTACTGTGGTCAGATTTGTGACACTTTACCACGAAGGATCTGCTAAAAAAAAACATATTGATTAAAGCCGGCAGTGGAACTGAATCAATTCACTCTAATTAACAATATTAATAAATTAGCATGCTAATCAGCTGTATTTGGTCCTAATTAAAGGACAAATTAATAATTAATTCATTTAATTTAAAGCTCATTCTTTCCTAAGATGTGTTCACAAATATTTGCTGTTCATCAGAAACAAACACACAAAACACACAGGCTCTTCGAATAATTGTCATCAAAAACAATACTTTAAATATTATTAATTACAGTAATGTCTACTTTTTAATAACACTATTATAAACATTTGATAGTTCTTTAATAATTCTGTTAATGAAAAACACGTAATAACATGTACAGCACCGCAGTATCTCATAACAGTATAAAAGTACTTAGCTCTGCATGTGTGTGTGTGTGTGTGTGTGTGTGTGTGAGAAGTTTTCTGATTTCTCGCCTCTGTTCTGGATCAGAAACCTTCCTGATGTTTGTGCAGATGATTTCTCACAGCTGGATCTCAGTCAGTTTAAGTGGATTCACTTTGAGGTGAAACTTCTCTTAGTTTCTTTTTTTTTTTTACTGACAGTGAAACTTTTAAAATGATTGACAAATAAAAAAAACAAGTGTGTGTGTGTTTGTGTTTGTTCAGGGTCGCAATGCTGATGAGCAGGTGAAGATGATTGAGCAGGTGAGAAGCTACAACTCCACACAGGAGGAGAAGAACAGGATCACCGTCTCCGTGGAGATCGAGAAAACCCGCTCTTCACTCTATCAGCTCTTCCCGCTTGGAGACGTGGTACCGCAGGCCGCCTTTGCTACACCGTGTCGAACGGTTAACACTATAAACATTAACATCCCTGTGTGTGTTGCAGGTGTTTGTGAGTAAAGACGTGGCGCGGCATTTCGGGTTTCAGTCGGCATCCAGTGCTGTGACAGGGTTATACAACCGCGTGAAAGACGGGTGAGACATGAACCGTAAAACTGTCTGTAACAATTAAATGACATGAATGTTCTGTTTATACACTTAAGAAAATTAACAGCATTTGTGTGATCAGTGTTTTTTCTTCACATTTACAGTTTTACCCCATTAAAGAGGAACTTAAGCCGGTTTTTGTATTTACAGATTGTCATAACCGGTTGATTAAATAAGACAGAATAATCGTGTAATAAGATTCATTTCTAAAGCGGAATATACATTATAGTAAATCTGAGTGTAATGCAGGCAAGTAATAAATGCTGATTTGCTTTTTTCCACTAGATGTCACTAGAGATCTATAATTCTTCATTTCTGCTGCAAACATAAAGTCTGATTTGCATACATTAGTGTTTTTATAAAGTGAAAGTGCGTTGTGTGTAACTGTGTGTAAGCATGATCCGTTTGAGCAGCGCAGCAGGATGCAGTATTTCTGACAATACTTAGTAAATGTTGTGTGTATACATGAGATGCAGATTCAGTTTCAGTCCTACTTTCCTGTGTTTAGGGCTGTGCTGATCTGTGCCTGGGCCGAGATGGGTGCCGACGCCATGGGTCCTGATGGCACCATAATGCACGCTGATGCCTTTTCTCCTGAGAAACTGGTGGACACGCTAGGAGCTGGAGACACCTTCAATGCCTCAGTCATTTACAGCCTGTCTAATGGTCAGAACTCAGTGACAGCAGTGACACACACGCACACACACACATAGTATTTAATTATATAACCTTAACATGATTCTGATTTACATGTCCATGAGCTTTGACACTGATTGGTCTTTACCTGACATCACCCCTAAACATATATATACAGTATATATATATATGATTACATGCATTAAATATGTAAATGCGCAGATGGTCACGCCCACGTTGCAGAGTTGAGAAACTGATATGGTTTATAATAAGGATCATATGTTTGAATTTAGACTTGAGTGAATAAATTAATTCAGTGTTGTTTTCCGCTCTGTTTCTCCTGCAGGAGGGTCGTTACAGGAAGCACTCACATTTGGCTGCCAGATTGCGGGAAAGAAATGCGGCTTTCACGGCTATGATGGAATCGTTCAGTGAAAAACAAAACTGGAGATGCAGACGTTTAGGAGAAACGCAGAGGAGGCGCTGTTTAAAAGCATTAATTTATAAATGAATGGATGAATGAACTAATTAATTCAAGAATGATTATTCATAGAGAGGCCAATCCCTCATACACCTGCTGTTAGTTGTGTTCCCTTTTAAGAACACATGAGTCAGATGGGTTTTTTTTTTTTTTTTTTTTGCACATTTTTTTTTTACACTTCATTGATACAGATCATCAAACAAATGTCAATATTACACAAATATAACCATAGTAAATGCAAAATGCAGTTTTAAAATGATGATTTTATTTATTAAGGATAAGGATATGCTGTCCAAACCTACCTGGCCTTTGTAAAAAAAAAAAAAAAAAGTAATTGCTCCCTTGCTAAATCATGAATTAACTCTGATTATAAAAATTTTGGGGAAGATGAGTTAAATTTCACAGAGGCCTGATTACTGCCAGAGCTGTTGAATCAAGAAATCTCTTGTCTGACAAAATGGTTCACACTAAAAGATCTACAAAGCAACATGATCTAAAGAAACTTAAGAACAGATGAGAAACAAAGTAATTGATATGTATCAGCTTGGAAAGGGCCATTATCCACAAATTGAGAAACATGGAACAGTGGTGAACCATACCAGGAATGGGCTGGCCTACCAAAATTACTCAGCCAGGAACTCATAAAAGAACCCAGAATATCATCTAAAGAACTGCAGGTCTCAGTTAAGGTTCATAATTCAACAATAGGAAAGAGACAAAAATATCATCCATGGGTGAATGTCAAAGGCTTGTCACACATTTGCCAAAAACATCTTGATTATACCCATGACTCTGAGCAAGTATTCTGTGGACTGATGAGACAAAAGTTTTGAAAGGTTTGCTTTCCATCACATCTGACACAACATTTCATTAAAAGAGCCTCATACCAAGAGTCAAACACGGTGGTGGTAGTTGACTCTTGGTATGAGGCGGTGGTGGTAGCATGATGTCTCGGGCTGCTTTACAGCTTCAGAACCTGGATGATTTGCCATAATTCATGCTTTACCAGAAAATCCTGAAGAGAATGTCTGGCATATCAGCTTGTAGCAGGATAATGATCTGTCAGGAATAGTCAGGAAGGTCTGGTAAGCTTTTTCCCCTCAATAAATGAAATCATTTAAAAACTGTGTTTTGTATTTACCTGGGTTATCTTTGTGTAATATTAAAATTAGTTTGATAATCTCAGTCATTTAAGCGTGACACATATGCAAAAAAAAATTTTTCACAGCACTGTACATTAGCAAGAACAAAATAATACTGAAAGTGTTTAAGAATAACTGATTCCTTTAATTAATTTAGGATGATGTCACTACTGTTTATCAAAATACTCAATTAACAAACATCGAGTGATTTACCTAGCATGCTAATCAGCAGTGAGTTGATATGACTACGTCTCCCTCCTCCCTACACTCTCTGAGTTGCGTTACTGAGCAGCAAATCGGTTTGTCTGGATGCCTGTCTGCTGCAGTGCATTGTAGGAAATTATATAAAAAAAAACTGAACCAAAAACAAAAGAGCGAATTCAACAATACAAGAGCAATTCATCTGTTCTTTACATTCCAGTGAATTTTTATGCTGAAATATGAATTTAAATGATACAAAATAAATATAATGTTCTTTTCTTTCAGCGTTTTAAAGTCACACATCAAAGCTTAACATTCAGGTTAATAATAATAATAATAATAATAATGATTGTGACAAAAGATTAGCATGAGAAAACAAAAATAATTAACAAAATTTGTAAAGTCTACAATTTTGTTAGAAATATAATGTAATTAAAGCTGAATTTAGTTTGGTGTTTCCATCTCTGTATTAATTCAATTAAAGTATTTAATTAAACAGAAAGCAAACAACAACCAGGTGTTGCCTCTGATTTGAACACAAGCTTTGTCCTCATCATCCTCATCCTCACACACAAGCCTCCCTGAAGAAGTGCACTATGTAGTGAACAGGGTGTGTTCTACGTAAGTATCAGAGTTTACACAGAGGGTTGTAAAGTGGTCATAATATTGGAAAAATAAACTCCAGAGTGTTTTCATCCCAAAATGACATCATACCCACCCACACACATACACACAGTCATTTCCTTCCATTGCAGTAATACAGACGTTAGTTAGTTTTAAAACTGTTTGGAGAAAAATAACACAGTGATAAAACTCTTCCTTTATGAATAGCGATGTGCTTCATTAGACACAGAGTAGTTATTCAGTGACGTAAGAATCGATTCCTGCCACTGTAAATATCTAATGAGGTCGTACGATCTCGGCTACATCATAGTTTCTGCATTACAGTACATATATAATGGAACCCCATTTAAAGCTCCCCACTACTGCCAGAACCTGTTGCCATAGTGCCACTGTTACAGTGGTTACAAGGACGCACCAAAATGAAGATAGCTGTTAAATGCTAACCTAATCTTTTTAGCTCTTACAAACAAAAGGCCAACAAAACCTATGTCTATTTGAGTCATGTTTTAACATAAATATCAGTTATAAAAGTGATACAATTGAGGATGCCACTGCAAATTAACACTTATCTACACAAAAGAAGGAGGCACTTTGGCTTAGTGGTTAGCACTGCCGCCTTGCACGGCCAGGTCCTGAATTCCATTCCTGTGTAGTGTCTGTGTACATGGAGTTTGCATGTTCTCCTCATACTAGGTGGATTTCTACTGGCTTTTCCGATTTCCTCCCAAAGACATACAGAATAGGCTAATTGGTGTTTTCAAATTGCCTGTAGATGGTCCTTTGGAAAAGGAAATAGCAACCCACTCCAGTATCCTTGCCAGGAATACCCCTTGGACAGCATCTACGTAGGAAGGCCTGGCGTGCTCTGGTTCATGAGGTCACGAAGAGTCGGACTGAACAACTAAATAGACACAAAAGAAGCTAGTTTAGCTCTTTGTGGGTAGCTTCAAATGGCGACCATACCGTTTTTTTTTATCACTTAAAAACAGACAGGCTGGTAAATATAGCTCTATTCCTCTATTAGTTTATACATGATAAATGGAGGATGTCACAGCACCATAGCACTCATAGCCACCGGAAAGAAGTTCTGTTCTTACAGTTGTAAGAAGCTACAGTTGTGGTTAGCTGCTAATGGCTAACCTCTTAAGCTCTGACAAAAGCCCAGGCTTTAGCTGTAACACGTCTTTTTAACTTTTACATCCGTTAACAGGTTAGAAAATCTAAAAAGAATATTTTGTTTATTTTACATTTGGGAGAAAATCTCTAGGGAGAGGGGTTTCGTATGGAGCAGCTTTTCATGGCTTAGCAAACCTGCTCACGCTGTTTAAACACCCTGCTGGTATGCTGCACCACTTCTTCTTGGATCTGGAGGTCCACTTTATATCTGGTTGTCCAAGACATTTCTGCAGTATTGTTTTAGATTGTCTGTAGTGATCCGTACAGGTCCTTGGTGATTTTATTAAAACCTTTCCCTCGTTTACTTGTCTAGCTGGATCAAATTTGAGCAATATCACACAAGATCACCCCTCCGTGGCTGGCAGATCTGGCGATCGACAGTTAATGTAATTAACAAGGGTGAAAGTATTTTTTAATTCTGATTTATTATTATGCAGTCAAAAGGTGAGGAGAATAAGCAATGGAGGTGGTGGACAGTCCAGTAAAAGTTTATCTTCCAGGTTCCAGGGTTAAATCCCAAATAGAATTAAACGGGAAGTTTGTGTACTACAGGTAGGTGTAGGGTCAGTGTGTTAGAAGCTAGTTAGCTTTGTACAGTAGCTGTAAATAAATACGGTTCAGAGGTGACAGTGTTATCACTTGTGTTTTCTTGATGAAAGTGCTTCTGGACTGGGTTTAAATGTGCGTTTTGGCAGGCAGCTGCTCTCTCCTCAATACTGTAGATCGTACAGACCTACTTTCACCCACATTGCGACTGACAATTAGTGTGATTAACGGTCATTAGAGCACCAGTGATACATACAGTACAGTAGAGTATAGTGAGATGTCCCACTGTCTCTCTGGAGTTTGTATGTTCTTCACATGCTTGGTGGGTCTCCTACGGGTACTCCAGTTTCTTTACACAATCTCAAGTCATGCAGATTAGGCTTGGATATGGATTGCCACCATATCCAAGTATGTACCTAGTACTTGTGCCCAAAGTCTACTGGGATAATCTCCAGCCCCCTGTGATGCTGTACAGGATAAGTGCTATAGAAGATAAATGAATGAATGTCTACACTTCTTTTTTATTTCATTTTGTTTCTTTTTATTTGATCTCATAACAACCGGTTGAATTTATTTCTCAATGTGTGTTTATGATTAATTTCTGTATGGAGTATAAATAAGTGTACATTTAGTGAACTCACACACAGCATGACATAATTATTTTCCTCTGTGTGTCTGTGTGCGTTTGTGTTAGTGATATTCATACAGAAACATTTCTCTTTCCGTAAACGACTCATCTGGCTTACACACTGGAAAAATCCGGCGTGCGCACAAAAGCAACAAAAGCGAGCGAGTGTGTTCCGTCTGCAACACGGATTGATTGTGTGGGTTTTTTTTTTTTTTATACCCGAGAGCTCGTGTGGAGAGTTTTTTAAACACGAACAGCTGTGAAAACTCACTAGCTGTCACGTTTTACTGGGCCGAGCTGCTTTCTTTCACGTTTAACGAACACACTGCTGCTCGGCTCGGGTTACAGGATCCACGGCTGCGTCCTGAACACTTCACCCTGGGAGCGTGGCGCTTCAGACAGTGTGTGTGTGTGTGTGTGTACTTACACTTCCTCACAGAAAACACAGGGCACGGCAACGTTTACACTTTACCACAGCATGAACGGATTGTGACCTGCTAGCTTAACTGAGTATTTGGTAGTTCTTATGAGATATGGATGAGAGCTAGTCATTAGAAGGCTAGTGAGTTTGTTAGCTTCATGTTTTTTTTTCTCCCTGAGATCAAATAAAGCAAATATGTAAAAAAATAATAATAATAAAATAAAAATCACTATGCCTTATTTCAGGCGTCTATAACGCTTAATACTGTATAGTTTAAACCAGG
The DNA here is from genome assembly GCA_030522415.1 of Channallabes apus. Taxonomy (NCBI): domain Eukaryota; kingdom Metazoa; phylum Chordata; class Actinopteri; order Siluriformes; family Clariidae; genus Channallabes; species Channallabes apus. Next base: position 6,031,975 of record CM060116.1, read on the forward strand.
GATGTGGGGGGCGCCTGGAGCCTATCCCAGGAGACTTAGGGCACGAGGTGGGGTACACCCTGCACAGGCTGCCAATCCATCACCAGGCACACATACATACACACTCATTCACACACTCCGGGTAATCTGCATGTTTTTGGACTGTGGGGGGGAAACTGGAGGACACAAATGAAACCCACCAAGTAAGCATGCAAAATCCATGCACACAGGCCCGAGGCAGGAATCGAACCCGGACCCTGGAGGTGCGAGGCCACACTGCTGCCCATGCTACAGTACATACAGTCACTTTAAGTTCATGTTAAAGAAGCATTTTACACTTTAACAAGCCCAGACTTCTCATTTGTAATGCTAATGCTAATATTTATCTTATCTTATTTATTAAAAGAAATATCCAAATATTATTTACATGACCTTGCTATCATTTTTTTATGAATAAAAACATGAACATCTAAAATTTGTTCATGTTTATTTATATTTCTATATATAAAGACTTAATCAGAACTGCCACATCTGTAAGACTTACAGAATCACTTACCCTCCCACACTTTTACTCAACACTTACAATTTCTCACACTTGCATATTCAAAACAATTGTTTATCAAAGATAGAAGCAAAATCACGGAGCTCCAGCCTCTTTATGATGAGTCAGCTATACCCGGCCTTTATTCTAAGGGCAAATCTCTACATTAGTCCTGCATACACTCTTTCACATACACAGATATATTGAGGCCAAAACACACTGGAATGATGCTCCGCCAAATTTTTTCGCTCCGACTGAAGAGAAATAATATTTGCATAATCCATTTGAAATGAACACACATTTACAGCTGCTTGAAGTCATCAATCACACGCAGAAGGAAGGGCTAATAACTGGAACAGATGTAATAGTGCTGAATAGTCACTAAAATAGCATGATATAGAATCTAATAAAATAAATCGACATTCAAATGCATTTACAGAAGCAGCAAAGTTATATGCCAGCTGGAGCATTCAAGAATGACTGAGGCCAATGACATAGTTTTATCCAAAGATGGAAATATGTGTGGGTATTTACAGTGGCATTAAAATATTTGCATTAAGTTTAATCATGTAGCACTTTTTACATGATATACATGCAGCACAATCCTACTTTATATTCTTTATCTTTTTTATTTTCTTCTCGCTTTCATTTGTATCAATGACAATAATACTTATTTGACTGCACTTTAATTATTATTATTATTCATTCATTCATTCATTCATTTTCTATACCGCTTAATCCTGTGTTCAGGGTCGCGGGGGACCTGGAGCCTATCCCAGGAGACTTCGGGCACTAGGCAGGGTACACCCTGGACAGCGTGCCAATCCATCGCAGGACACACACACATACACACACTCACACACCCAATCACACACTACGGCCATTTTTGGGAACGCCAATTAGCCTAACCCGCATGTCTTTGGACTGTGGAAACCGGAGTACCCGGAGGAAACCCACCAAGCACGGGGAGAACATGCAAACTCCATGCACACAGAGACTGGAATCAAGCCTGGCCGGGGAATCGAACCCGGACCCTGGAGGTGCAAGGCGACTACCTGGAGGTGCTAACCACTACCCCATCGCGCCGCCCTATTATTATTATTATTATTATTATTATCTTTGCCTTCCTTTTTTTTCAGTAGTTCCCATCACTCGTGTCATGTTATGTTTGACTGCACAGTTAAATTTGTGTGTATTTGCATTTTTTTATCTGTTAATTTTTGTTATTTTGTGACGTGTGACCAATGTCCATATTTGCCATGCCAATAAGACACCCTTTGAATCATTGATTTTCTCTCTCTCTCTCTCTCTCTCTCTCTCTCTCACACACACACACACACACATACACACACATCCTCAGGACCAGTGGCTGATCCACTTTCGTGGATTTTTCTATCCTATATTTATAATTTATTGAAATTAGTGAACTAACTACTGAGGGACCCAGTAATGGGAGGGACCATTTACATCTGAAAGGAAAGGTGAGAGCTATAAATCAAGAAAGGAAGGGCCCCCCAATGATAGGGCCCAGAGTTCCAGCCCCTGCCCTGCCTGGAGCTTCTGAAGAGCATGTAGAGGGTTTGGCTGGTGGGTAAGGTTTCATTTGTATTGTTGAATATTTCGAATGTCAGTTGGAATGAAAACAATTACATGCATCTTTCACTTTAACACCTGCCACACTCTGTGCAGAACCTGAGCCATGCAGGGTTAGACAAACCCAAAACCAATGCCCTTATTTTCAGAATCTCACACGAAGCTTTTCTGAAAAGTTGGCAGCCCTGATATTCATGACTGTGCTGATACATCTCAGTATGAAAGGTGTATGATTTAGACCCAGGACAGATGTACGACCACGCCTGAGAGACACAGAGCTGTGTAAAATTAAATAGATTTATTTAACACATGTGCTGCCAACAAACACATTCAGAGTCACAGGTTAAAGCGCGAGGAGCATCGTCACGTCTTTCACGTCTTTCACGTCTTCATTTTCAGATTTCACTCTTTTCAAAGTGAAAATGTTTTCTGAGAGAAACAGTCAACAACAATAATAATAATTATGATAATAATAATAACAACAGAATAGTGAGAGCAGCATATAACTCCATCACATGGCAAGCATCTTGCACAAAACAGTCACTAATGAAGTTAGACAGCGCTTTGGAATATTCCTTAAAAAAAAAAAGAGAGCGAAAAAAACTATGTGTAGTTGATGCTAATTCGCTTTATAGGCACGTACTGGACATTTCTTTGGATTTCAGCTGCGAGGACTTTCTCTGTGTTTTATTTCCAAACCAGGTCAAAGAAAGATGCTAATGCTAGCACTAATGCTAACTCTGCAATAACTGTATAAAGAGAGAATGTTTTGTTTTGTTTGTTTCGACATCATGAGTCCTAGGTTTGAAGAGAGTGCTCCATACTCAGCGCTAATGCTGTGATAACATTCTTAATGCTAACACTAATGCTAAAACACCTTATCGATGCTTTAAGGTTGTCATTTTTTGACTTCCTATAGGTTAATTTATTCATTGCTTCTTTAATTATCAACAGATTTCTTTTAATATATTATGTACACCTGTTTTACTATGTGTTTCTTTTCCACAATAACATGTTTGGAGTTAAGAGAATGTTCACTTAATGCTAATGCTAACATCCTTCATTGGCCCTTTAAAGTTGTAGTCAGAGCTGTTTTGCTGTCGCTATTTCTTTCAGTGCTCTGTAATGTTATAACAGAATGCTAATGCTAATGTTACTTATAGGTACTTTAATGTTGGTTCTGTTAGAGGAATCAAAACTGACGTCTTCTGTGAACATTTGCCTTTTTTGCTAAAATTGTGTTTTGGTTGGTTTGTATCTATTAGGCAGATCTTGTGTGTGTCATATTGTTTGTTTTTATATTGTGAGTTTTCTTTTTCTTCAGTGTTCGCTGATGGTCATGGTTTCCATGGTTACCAGCTATATTTTGTTTGTCTGATTACTTGTGTACAAAATGGTGTTTCAGGTTTCACTATGGCTCAGTGAAAGGTCCACACACCCACACACACACACACTTAATCAGGTGAGCGCCATGGATGTGCTACTAATCGGTTACATGATATATTTGACCTGTACTTCATCACTGTGGTAGCATAAATGGTAGTCTTTTGAATGTCCTCATTTCAGACATTTTGTTTTTTCCCTATAATTCTGTTCAGCACACTAGAAGTTAAAAACATGGCTGACATAACATACTAACATCTACTAACTGCTAACTCACAGTGAATATTTTCTTTCCTATTCTTGTTGACAGTCACATTTACAGTATGTTCGTAAATCAACGAAAGCAGTTTCTGTGGTGATGTGTACTGTAGCTAGCTAACATGGTACTTAGCTTGCTAGCTAGCTAGTCTTTTCTATGCTAGTTACCGTGTTCTTTCCTATAGGACCTATAGGACCTAATCCTTGTAATTCTTTCCGCACAATTTTGTGTTTTTTTCCACCTAAATGAACACATTTTTGGTGTGAAAATTTAGTATTACAGAATCTTTCATTGAGTAATTTTCCAACACAATTGAGGTAAATGTTGATGTTCTGGATCATCTGGTCTAATCTGCACACTCACTGAGTCCTCGTAAAGTGTGTACAAATGACTAAACGACTTCACAGCTACATGCTACCTAGCATGTTTTTTGTAGTGAATCCCAAGTGAGACACTGCTCACAAGTTTATCCACTCTCAGAAACATGGTCACTGAAAATGAAGGCACAGTTCTATGCTATCATAATCCTAATGCTAATTATTAACAGTTGTGATGAGACTTCATTAGCATCATCCTCACGTGTCCTGTAGCGAGAGCCTTAGCCAACTTTTACACTGGAAGTGAAACTTTGGTGATAAACGATTCATAACATTGTGTGATTTATATAAAATCTGAAATATTTTTATAGCAGTTATAGTTATAAAAAAACAGTAGATTCTGTAAAAAAAAAAAGAAAAAATGTCTTCAAAAATGGTCAAAAGGAAAAAAATATGTAATATAATCGATTGATTTAAATCCTCTTCTGATTTCAGGAGTTCACACAAGTACAGAATCACAGAAACGTGTGAGAGTGTGTTTACAGTGTGACTCAGAAGGTCGAGGTTCAGCCCTGTCGTTAATATATCTTGCGGTTATGAGTAATCCTCATAGAGCAGAGCGCCGCTGAACATGGTGAGAGGTTCGACCGAGTGTGCCAGTTTCCCCATCACCAGGTCCACACACACTGTGTCATCCATCTGCAGCGGCAGAATGATATTGAACACGGCAAGAGATCCAGGTGTTGGTTTCGTCTCTGCTACCGGCTTGTTCTCAAGGCCCTCAGGCTGATACCCGGCCGAATCCACGCGCGCCATTCCGTAGTTCGACTTGGACAGAACTGCTTCGATCTTCTCGTTCTTGTGGCCCGTCAGAACAGCGCTGAAGAAGTAATGACCATCCCGAGGAGCTGTGAAGATCCCTGCAAAACGTGAACGATGCTCAGGATCAGGGTGTTAAATAGTACAATAAGAAAGAAGTAAGAAATAAAACAATTAGGGAAACAAGCCACGATGAGGTTGACGTGATGATGTAATGTTCAAGGTCCCTAAAGGTCCCCCTCCCCACCCACACTGTGTCCTCATAAAAGGTGTCCCTCTTATGTGGCTTATTTACATAAACACTGAAACCATGCATTTGAAGAAGGAGCGAAATAAAGAAAGTTTGATGTACAGTATAAAAAAATTATCCAAGAGGTATTTCAGCTGGGACATTAATACGCAAACTGGGAGAGTCTGAGACCTTTGTTACTGTAACTTGTAAAAAAAAAAAGTCAATTTTGAGAAGATAAATAATTAAAAATATAAATAATAAAGATGCAAATGGCTGAATTTCTGCCTCATGGTTTTACCTGTTCGCGGATTATAAAAGTCTCCTTTATTCACAAAGATTTTATCAAACACTATGGTTCCGGAAGAAGTCATTGGGTTTGTGAGCGCAGCCGAAAACGAGACCTGAGGAACGTTAGCATCAGCGCCCGGAAGACCTGGAACATAGAACAAAACCACTGTTTTCACTTTCCTCTATAGTGTGTATATGTTTGTCCTGAAACCTAAACCATCACATGGAAAAGTAGTAAACACTGGCATATATACAATGTACAGTGGTGTGAAAAACTATTTGCCCCCTTCCTGATTTCTTATTCTTTTGCATGTTTGACTAATAGTTAACGGTTTTTGATGAGCAGAAACATTTAAGTGTGACAAAGATAACATAATTGAACACAAAATGCAGTTTTTAAATGAAGGTTTACGTTATTAAGGGAGAAAAAAAACTCCAAATCTACATGGCACTGTGTGAAAAAGTGATTGCCCCCCTTGTTAAAAAATAACTTAACTGTGGTTTATCACACCTGAGTTCAATTTCTGTAGTCACCCCCAGGCCTGATTACTGCCACACCTGTTTCAATCAAGAAATCACATTAATAGGAGCTACCTGACACAGAGAAGTAGACCAAAAGCACCTCAAAAGCTAGACATCATGCCAAGATCCAAAGAAATTCAGGAACAAATGAAAACAAAAGTAATTGAGATCTATCAGTTTGGTAAAGGTTATAAAGCCATTTCTAAAGCTTTGGGACTCCAGCGAACCACAGTGAGAGCCATTATCCACAAATGGCAAAAACATGGAACAGTGGTGAACCTTCCCAGGAGTGGCCGGCCGACCAAAATTACCCCAAGAGTGCAGAGACAACTCATCCGAGAGGCCACAAAAGACCCCAGGACAACATCTAAAGAACTGCAGACCTCACTTGCCTCAATTAAGGTCAGTGTTCACGACTCCACCATAAGAAAGAGACTGGGCAAAAATGGCCTGCATGGCAGATTTCCAAGGCGCAAACCACTTTTAAGCAAAAAGAACATTAAGGCTCATCTCAATTTTGCTAAAAGACATTTCAATGATTGCCAAGACTTTTGGGAAAATACCTTGTGGACCGACGAGACAAAAGTTGAACTTTTTGGAAGGTGCGTGTCCCATTACATCTGGTGTAAAAGTAACACAGCATTTCAGAAAAAGAACATCATACCAACAGTAAAATATGGTGGTGGTAGTGTGATGGTCTGGGGTTGTTTTGCTGCTTCAGGACCTGGAAGGCTTGCTGTGATAGATGGAACCATGAATTCTACTGTCTACCAAAAAATCCTGAAGGAGAATGTCCGGCCATCTGTTCGTCAACTCAAGCTGAAGCGATCTTGGGTGCTGCAGCAGGACAATGACCCAAAACACACCAGCAAATCCACCTCTGAATGGCTGAAGAAAAACAAAATGAAGACTTTGGAGTGGCCGAGTCAAAGTCCTGACCTGAATCCTATTGAGATGTTGTGGCATGACCTTAAGAAGGCGGTTCATGGTAGAAAACCCTCAAATAAAGCTGAATTACAACAATTCTGCAAAGATGAGTGGGTCAAAATTCCTCCAGAGCGCTGTAAAAGACTCGTTGCAAGTTATCGCAAACACTTGATTGCAGTGATTGCTGCTAAGGGTGGCCCAACCAGTTATTAGGTTCAGGGGGCAATTACTTTTTCACACAGGGCCATGTAGGTTTGGATTTTTTTTCTCCCTAAATAATAAAACCCCTCATTTAAAAACTGCATTTTGTGTTTACTTGTGTTATCTCTGACTAATAGTTAAATGTGTTTGATGATCAGAAACATTTTGTGTGACAAACATGCAAAAGAATAAGAAATCAGGAGGGGGGCAAATAGTTTTTCACACCACTGTATATACTGTATAGACACACACACACACACAATACTAATGACCCTTAGCTGCAGCTCTATTCTGATAAGGAACAGCTGCTACGTCTAAAATAGCTGCAGGGCTGCAGAGGAATTAAAAATAAATAAATAAATAAATAAAACTTGTACCTTGTTCTCCTTTGAGACCTGAAATGGAAAACATTGAATTATGAGCACATTTATTTATATTAGTCACATAAAAACTCTTTATACAGGTAATTTTATTGTAATCCTTCTATTTTATTCTTCAATATACACCATAATATACTGTAAGATTCCCAATTGTTTTTTTTTAAACAATGTGTTTTTGAGAATACTGGGATGCTTCCAGTTGCACAGTTGGAATTATTTTATATTACTTATCTAAGCAATCAACCTTCCTTTTTAAAAAAATTATCCTAATGATTTTACCTGGTGGTCCTCTTGGGCCATCCACACCTTGTTTACCGGGTGGTCCTTGTGGTCCAGGTAGACCTTCAAATCCTCTTTGACCTGTCTCTCCCTGAGGGCCTGGGGGTCCAGGCAGACCTGAAATCAGGAGCCTCAGTGTTAACAATAGACTTTTACCTACTTGAACTGAAAAAAAAATGTCTCTGTCTGTGTTTGGACATCTGGTCATCAAAAGGCTATTTCCTGTTTATATAACATCTACTGTATAGGAACTGTTGAAGAAACGATACTTTCTCTGTGCAGGTTTATTTAGGAAAGAAAGTCAGATTTAGCGAGTATCTAGACAGTATTTCCTGTTTAGTAAAACCGGGAAAAAAAGCCTGGTGAACATGTCATATCATTACGCTTGTGATTGGCTAATCCCAAGGCGAGTAACAGTTTAAGCAATGAACAGTACTGGTGGAACTGTGACTCTGGTTATTCAGGACTCTCTTCCTGCATGTACATCGACTTTGTAAATATATTACCATAAGCATGGATAAAATATGCTCATGAGAAACAGACCTGTGAAGTCTTGCTCCATCAGACTCCTGAACTCCTTGAGAAGATGCAGCATGGAGGAGTTGAGCTGTTTGATCTTGCCGTGGATGTTCTCCAGATGTGTATTTTCCATGGTGTCGATGAAGCTGCTGTGGTGGATCACGGTCATGTTCAGCCCGTTCACGCAGCTCCACAGCCCGGTCACGTGCTTGTTGATTCCTTCTTTGATCTTTTGCAAGTTCTCAGATACAGAGTCGAGTCGCCCACAAACCCCCTCCAGTTTAGTAATCCTCTTCTCAAGACCGTTGCCTGTTCTCTCCACAAAGTTGTGTCCGAAGCGTTTGATGTCACGATCGATGTTGTCGAAGCGCTGCTTACTGTCCTCAATGTGCTCCGTCACTTCCTGTTGGATCTTATCAAGCTCAGAGATGATTTTGTCCTTTGTGTTTCCCAGATCATTGATAACGCTATCGTGCTTCTGGACGCTATGCTCCAGACCTTTTAGAGTGTCGTTGATGGAGCTGAAGGTTAAAATAACTCCTGATAACTCACCCTGAATTGATCCAAGATTAACATTGTTGCTGCTGATCACACTGTGGCCATCGAGGGGTCTCTGAGGTCCATCCAGATCTCCGGGATCTGTTCCTGTTGGAGTCTCCAGACAGATCTTGCATTTTTCCACATCCACTTTAAGTTTATTCACTTCCTCCTCCAGGCTGCTACACCCGTCTGAGCAACCTGAATCCACCTTGCCCTTGATGTCATGCAACTCCATTTGCCACTTGTCCATTGCATGGTTTGTGATGTTCTTGAGCTTCCTTAGGTCATCTTGCACTGTCCTACAGACGTCAGACTGACAGTTCTCAATTTCAGTAATGATACGAATAAAATGTTCTCCATTGTCGCCGGTAACCTCTTTAATCTTGCGGACATCATTGTTAAGATTGATAACTTTGTCCCGTAGCGTGTCACCAGAAACAGAGAGATCTTTGAACCTTGTGTCAAATCTCTTGATCTCATCCTCATTGGCCACAACCCTCCATTCCAGGGACTTGACTGTATCTGTTTCTTCAGTAGGAGAAATTCCACTTCCTCCTGTGGGACGTCTAGAACCAGAGAATGGACAGCATTCATTTATTCTCCGATCCATATGAGCTGTGGCATTCTGCACCCGAGACAAGCGCTTGTCCAGATCGAACAAGGTTTCTTTCACATTCCCAATGTCCATTTCCATATATTTGATTCTGATGTCTTGACCACTGAACTGATCGTTGAACTCTTTGCGCAGGTCAATAAGGCCTTTTTGGAACAAATCCTTCAAATCGTTCTCCATGTATGCACAGTTGTCTTCTGTCCTCTGTACTGTGCTGTTAAGCCGTCTTTCCAAGTCTTCCAGATAACCATTGGTAGTATAATCTAGTCTTCCTCCTCCACTTCCTCCTGTTCCTCCAAAATCTCCACCACCTCCTGTTCCTTGAAGTACTTTCTTCAAACGTTCCTCAAGGCTGGTGCAGGTCTCAGAAGTTGACGTTACCCTCTTATCCACATCCCTGAGAGTCGTCTCGAGATCCAGGATTTTATCACAGCAGGTTTGAGATCGACTCAGATCCCGACGCAGGCCATCCAGATCCTGGCGGTGACGCTGTTCCAGGTCGTTGATCTTCTTTTCCAAGGCTGAAATCCTGTCCCTGTCACCCTGCTGCTCTTTCCGTAGGTCATTGACACCAGCTTGGCAAGCAGTGCAGGACTGGGAAACCCGTCTTTCCAACTCACGCAGGATTTCCTCTTTTAAGGAGTTGAATTTGCCTCCATCATGGCTGCCCAGATCGTTCCCGCCTTTTCCATTAACCAGGTGATTATTGATGCTATGGAGAGTTATGTCGTGAGCCTGAGTCCGATTGTCCAGCTGGTCCAGTTTTGTTTGGATGTTGTGAATCGTTTCCTTCATTTCTGGCCTTGCGGCATCTGCTGGCGTCATCCCACCGCTCATTCCGGGCTTTTTCATCTCCTCCTGAAACTTTTCGTTCATGGTGCGTATTGTAGACTGCAAATCATGAAGGTCTTTGGTCAAACGTTGGATTTTATCTTCCATCTGTTTCATCTTTTCGTTGTCACCTCTCCCTAAACACACAACAGGATCACTACTTTCATATTAATACTGTTATATTGTCATAATTTTGTTTTTCAGAAAAGCATGACCGCCTTAGAGACAATAACATATACTGCACTAGGTTTTCTACCAGCCGATCGGCAATAATTTTTTTTAGCCAAATTTATTCAGCTAATTTTAAAGTATAAACCGTACCACTGCCTCCATTCTGTCCATGTCCTGTGTGTCCTGGGTTCGAGGGTTTAGGCCACGGTCTTGCTGTGGAAATTTGAGTGACAGATCCTCCATTCCCGCCACCATTATGAGTGTTACAGTCCTCTCCGCTGTATCCATGGCAACACTTCCACTCCATCTCACTGACCATTTTGTATGCTATCTTATATCTGGGCCTCAAATACGTCCGATACCTTCAGTACACACACATGAGAAGAAAAGAAACAGTTTAGGGACAAAATGCTGACTTTTTGAACAAAAAAGATTTGTAACAATGTTCTTAGCATAAATGTGTGTGGGTACAATATACAAAGACATTTTAGTACACATACTTTTAAATATGTGGCTAGAAAAATTTGAGAGCACTCAATCTTTAAAGAACTTAAAGATCTAAGTTTAATCCTTCTAAAAAGGAAACATTCAGTTGTAGGGTTTTACATAGAACCTTTAAAGATTCCCACAGAGGGACAATTAAGAACCATTAATAGCGATGTACGTATGTATACCCTACTGCTGTAAAGATTCGGTTTGTTATGCCCTACACAACAGTGTTTATGAAAAGGTGCTCAGCTGAAATATATGATTCTGATCATTCTATTCACTCTTTAAGTAGGGTTCTTGGTAAGGCTGTAGTCAGAGCAGGATTGAGTCGTTTGGTTGAAAGAAAGTGCTGATGTTATAAAGGCTGATTCCTGCGGTTGTGGACTTTGGAATGATGCGTCATCTCATTCCTTACATAGCCCTGTGTGTATGTGTGTGTGTATGTGTGTGTGTGTGTGTGTGTGTGTGTGTATGTATGTGTGTGTGTGTGTGTGTGTGTGTAGGTGTGTGTGTATGTGTGTGTGTGTGTGTGTGTGTGTATGTGTGTGTGTGTGTGTGTGTAGGTGTGTGTGTATGTGTGTGTGTGTAGGTGTGTGTGTGTGTGTTAGCTACTCCTCATCCAACTGTTTCTCATCATGCCTTTGTTTTGTGTCCCGTTTTTCCCTTTCGGTTATCAGCCGAAATGAAATGTCTTCAGCGTCCCATTATTTAGACACCACTCGCTCAGCTGGGACGCCTTTCATGTGTTCTTTAAAAATAAAAATGTATTTCTTTAATTCAAAGTGTGGTTTTGTCTGGGACAAAACTGTGTAGAAAACCTCAAACTGTATGGAGAGCTTTACTGATGTTATTTAATGTCAAAACTATTTGAATCTTTAAAATATATTTATGGTTTTCACTGATTATTCACTTAGAATGTACACACGCGGTTATACTTACATTAGTATACGGGGGCACTGCACACCCCAGGCACACGGCTGATAATCAGGCTTCACGTACGTCTCCACTCCATCCTCCACCACACAGCTCACTGTCTTTGTCACCACATATGCACACCAGTTCCTTTACAAAAACACAATGAAAAACAACAAGTTTTAAAGTGTTACTGTAAGTGTTGTGTTGGTTATGTTTCTAGGAACATAAAAATTCATGGTTTACTGCAGCAGTGATATTACACCAATGTGTTCTCCCATTGAGCCCAGTCCACAGATGCCCAGTTTGAACCTGTATAGCTCTCGTCTTTCTCTTCTGTATTCTTTAAAGCTTGTATTATTTTCTAACATATTTATTTTTCTGTGTATGATTTAATAAGTGTTCTTCCCTGAATGGACTCTTTGACTCAATGGAAACTCTCTTATTCGGTCACATTATTCCTCCACGTCCTATAGTTTAGCTCACGCCACACATTATTTCCTGATGTCACTCAATAATTTTTAAGCAGATGTGACAGACAGGAGGTTCAAACTCAAGTCACTGATGTTCAACAGGAAGTTCAGGTGGAGGACAACATCCAGGCTTCTGACACAAGCACATTGCATACTAGCCGCTATAAAAGGAGAAAATGCTTGCTAGATCAGTATCCAATCACGTCTTTATTACAGCTATTATATATTCAGTAGTACCTCTGCATACAAGGTTAATCCGTACAAGTGGCAACGTCTTTAGGAGAAATTTTGTATTGGGAAACACACTTAGGAAATAATGTAAATGCAGATAATACGCTCCAGCCACCCAAACAATATGAGCAAATTCCAACACAATATATATAAAATATATATAAAAAATGAAACTGAAAGTGTATATATATATATATATATATATATATATATATATATATATATATATATATATATACACGGTAGTGTACATATATACACTGTAACAAATTGCTGTATTTTTTTACAGCAAAATTAAACAGAAACTTACTGTTTTGCCATTTTACAATTTATTGCTGTAATTTGCAATGCATTATGGGTTATAGAGGGTTTTACAAGTGTTAACTGTATATTTCTCTGTTAGCTGTAATTAATTTAATTACAAAATTTAACAAATTTACAGGTAGGAGGTGTTTTCACTGTAACTTAAATATTTTTACAAGAATTTACTGTGCTGTTACATTATGGTATTGCGCGGGATAATATGGTTTGAAATCTGGTGGACTGAAGCACAGCGACAGCTGAAGATAAACGGCATTCGATTTTTTGGTAAGTTCAATTAAATTTACTTCCGTAAGTATTAATTATTTCTTTTAATAATTATTTTTTAATTATATAAATTAATTATTTCTTTTGATAAATGCTATCAGGATATTCCTCTAAACGTTATGTTTAGCTATTTTGTAAAGGGATGTGTAGTTAACTTTGTCAGTTGCTTCAGGCGAGGAGGAGAAATACGATGCGCCCCATTTCAGAAAGTGTGAGGGTTTCCCACTAGAGGGCAGTGTTTTTACTTTGTAGTTTTGGTTCCTAGACTCAGTTTCCCAGAAGCCTCCTCGGTCAGGTGACATGGATGCTCACCTGAACTGAGGAGGCTCATTAGCACTTTTATAAATACCTGTTTGTTCTGGGAAACTGGGTCGAGCATTAATTTCTGTTATGTGGGTTTTGTTTCCTTGGTTTAGTTTGATTTCATTATAGTTGGCATTTAGTTTCTGGAGCTCTTTAAGTTTGTATTGGCTTTGATTTAGTTTATGTCTCTTTGTCTCCTAGCAGGATTAGCCTCTAGGAGAATTAGCCTTTTGTGTTTACCCTCTTGTGTAAGTAACCCCCATTGCATGTTTAGTTATTAGTCTGTTTAAATACTAATGAGGGGGATACTAACATGTTTAGATCTTAGTCTGTCTAGTCTTTGAGTCTGTCTAGTCTCCTTGTCTGCTTAGCTCTTAGTCTGTTTAGGTACTAACATCTTTAGCCACTAACCTTTAGAGTTCTTAGTCTGTTTCATACCTAGTCTGCTGTGCACCCTGTCGGTTCATTCCCTTGGGTCTTAGGCTACTAGCCTGTTTATCCATTAGTCTGATTAGCTATGAGCTAGCTTAGCAGCTAATGTGCAGAACAGGTGGTAGACCTAGCCAAGCCTGTCTTGTTTGTTTATCCCTTGCATGCATAGTCCCTTGTGTTTAGCCCTCTAGGCTGTTTAGTATGTCTTGTCTTGTCCAGTTTGTATCCCAATGTCTGTATTGTGTATCAATGTATGTAATTCCTAGTCTTATGTCTAAGTGTTTGAGTTATGTTTCTTATGCTCCAAGTTTTAAGCCAACTTCCTTAGTTCATGTTTTGTTCATGTTTGCATTTTATTATTAAAGACTCTTTTGTTTCACTGCATCCCCTCTGCATTTATGCCTCAACACCAAGCCCACAGTCCAACACCATAGCAGAACATGACAGAAAGCAACTTAAACTAAAAGGTAAATCGTTATCGTCATGTTAATGTTGATATATGCTGAAGTTTGTTAGCTTTATTTGCCTTTGCCTTCTAGAGAGTATTTGTAGTTTGTCAGGAACAGCTTTGCTATCAAAGTGCTCAGTTGTCTTTGCTGATAGAAAAACATTAATATTACCATCGCTAGAAGAGTTCTCTAGAAACTTTATTTTGTAAAGGAATGTGTCGTTAACTTTTTTTTTATTTTTGTCAGGAAAGCCGGAACATCACAGAGCTAAAAGGTAAAAACGTAATGTCATGCCGGTGTTGTGTCGAAGTTGGTTCCCCCATCGGGATGCGTTTTCTTAGCCCCACCCTTGTGAAAACAGCACAGCGAACACACGTTTAGGAGAAGGCTGGCCCGCGAGGGGTTATGTGCGTACCACTGAGATTCTATGAAGCGTCTTAAAGGCCAAAAATGACATTGCTTTTATATTTAATAAAAAACGGACCACTACCCGTGCTGATTCCTTTCATACAGTATTCATTTTGGGTTTGTTCAGATTGATGTGAATTTGAGTGAATTTGTTTTAATGCATTTACATCAGTATAATAGTAAAGTACAGTTACAGTTCACAGCACAGTCAAGCTCACAGTTAAAATAGTTATTTATAGGAGTTTCATAGTAAAAATGTTACAGCTACATCTTGGCTTTTGTTGAATTCACAGGATTTTATTGGCAACTTTTGTTGCCAGGTAAGTATTGTAATTTAGCGTAATTACAAAAAAAAACCCCTGTAATGCCTTTTTACAAGTTTAATTTTATAATCCTGTAAAAGAAACAAAGATACTGTATTCTGCAAACATAAATTTATTGTAAGCAGTATTATACTGTAATCCATTTTACAGCAATTAACGGCAATTTTACAGGATTTTATTGGCAACTTTTTTGCCAGTAAATTATTGTAAATTCTACAGTATGTTCTTTACAGTGTAACTACACTACCATTCAAAAGTTTTAGATCACTTTCTAACTCCATGATGGTTCCTGATGTTTATTTCTTTCTACATTGTAAAGTTTTGCTGAAGGCGTCCAAAAAATGCATGAATCTCCTTTGAACAGTTGATATTGAGATGTTTCTGCTACTTCTGCTCTGTAAAGACTTCATAACGCCTCTAATCTGAGCTGCTGTTAATTGGTCATTTTTCAGGCTGATAACTCTAAATGAACTTCTCGTCTGCAGCAGAGGGAGGTTTTGGTCTCGTCCTCCTGGGACGGCCTTCATGAGAGACAGTTACATTATGGTGCTCGACGGATTTTACAAATGCACTTGACACAATACTGTTCTTGCAAGAACTATTACAGAAAGGCCGACCTCTGTGTCTTACAATAACAACTAACTGGTGTTTTTCTTGTTGTTACGTAATGACCTAATTCCATATGTTATTTTATTTATGTATTGAAATCCCCAGTATTGTTGTTGAATGTAGAAAATAAATGACTAAACAAAAAAAAAAGAAATTTGCAAGTGACCCCAAACTTTTGAACGGTAGTGTGTATATATATGTGTGTGTGTATGTGTGTGTGTACTGTACAGATAATGTGTCGGTGAAGCAAGTTTGTTTCTGTTGTCACTTATGTTATAGCAGCTTAAAGCTTTATCTCTGACTGTGACAAAGCGCTGACGCTGGAGACTCCTTCCGATAATTTTACACATCAATATTTCGCCATCTGTATGTCCCCTGAATGAGTTGTTACTAGAGATGCCATGATGTAGGTCTCCATCTCAGATTTCTTTTTCTGTCCTGAGGGATCTGAGCCAGACAGGACCTCTGCACCTCTGACCTGTGTGTGATGTGTGGAACAGGAAATGGTTAGCATGATTGGTGCATAGTTCTGAGGTTCTGTTTTTTGTGCCAAAGGAAGAAAAGTGTGTGTGTGTGTGTGTTTATCCTGTGAGCTGTAACTAGTTGCATACACAAATACAGCACAATTTCTCTAAAAGTACTCTAAAAATACTTTTATTGGCTCAGTTTATATCAGCTGAAAACACACATTAGGTCCTTATGAATCAGTATTTGGTGTCTTTTGGTACACTAAACAGGCAAAAGTATGTGCACCCATATATCATATGTTATATAGGATGGAGCACTAAGATCCCCTTATCCAGCATGATGATGAGGTCTACTGTATGTTCCATGAAGAAATGGTGTGTTAAGCTTAGAGTAGAAGAACTCAATTTAAACTTGTAAGTGTATGAAGAGATTCACTTACTCACACACTCATTCATTGTCTGTACCATTTTATCCTGTATACAGGGTCACAGGGAACCTGGGGTCTATCTCAGGAGACTTAGGGCTCGAAGTGGTGTGCAGTACACCCTGCATGGGGTACCAGTCCATCACGGGGCATGAGAAGAATATGTTGAATAAAACTATTTGGGCTTTGCTGTGTTTCTGAGTCCTCCTGCTGGAAATACGCAGCACAGAGCTGATCATGCACTCACACCTGATGGCTCAGATTAATATACACAACACATTTCTCAGCCTCTTCACCCCCCAGTTTCCTGATCCCTCCCATTCCCCGAGTGTGACTGCACAGGTGTGTTAACATTTACTCACAGAAAATGGAACAGATAATGTGTGAGCGGAAAAAAGGAAGCAGCTCCAATATCTGTAATTACAGCCAACATGTGGTGTGGTTTCCCTCCATGCGGCTCAGCGGGGGTAAATAAAAAGTGTCAGAACGTTTGATCTCACACACTGCCTGTGTTCTTGACTTTACTACCACGTTTCCGACATCATGACACACATACAGTACATCCCAAAAAATTACAGAACCCTATAATCCAACTATAACAACAAACATTGATGTCCTTAAGACAATGTGTGAGTCAAATGGTGGCCTTGCACATTGATATCAGGTCATGATGGCTGTTGAATGTTTTAAATGTCATCAATCATTTAATAATTTAATAGCTGTGTGTAGGAATGCCCAAGCTCATTATTGAGAGAGATGAGATGTTATTGAGAGAGAGAGAGAGAGAGAGTGTTAAAGAGCCCTATTATGCTTTTTCAAATATGATCTTTCATGCAGTGTGTCATGTAGCTGGATGTGAACATAAACTATCAGCACTATCTGTGACGCTGACAGTGCACGATAAATGAAGTTTTTGTTTATTAAAAAAAAGAGTCGGCTCACATTCGCCTAAACGAGTCGCTAGCAAATCTATTTGTACTCTGTTACGGATCCACGTCACTTCGTAACATATTTGCATAATCCCCACCCGCGTTCTACGTCGCGAACAACTTGCCCGCCATCTTACAATTAAGGTTACCACACTCATGTTCAAAACTGAACTCTAACACTCGCAAAGTGCGCATGCCTATCTACGGCAACCCACGAGGGCAAAAATGCTCACACACACGCGAAGTGCGTATGCGCCTTGTCCTTTCCCTGACCTGCCTTCAAAGGGACATCCAGGAAAGAGCGGGAGGAGGAGTAGTAATGGTGGACCAGCGCTGCCGTTATTTGTTTGGACGAGAGAAGGAGAGATTGCTGTGGATCATTTTCTTTCGAAGATTTTTTAACCGGATTATCTTTGATCGGACATATTCCCCGGACTTCTCACCCTCCGTCATCAGCTTCCCGGACTTCATTAACCCCGGTGAGACCGAACCATACTCTGTACACTCGGATAACACATATACAATAAACACAGACTTCGGACATTTTCCACTCACACGCACACATACAGTTAATTATATATAGTTTGTAAATATTGTTGATATCTTTGTTTGGTTGTGGTGCACCTATTTCGTTTACTTTATTTAATTTTGTATAATACACGTTTGCTTTATCTACATGTTTGTGTTTGTCCTTTTTGCTCACCGGCCTTTTAACGCAACACCGACACAAAGATAAAAGACCTCTCGATTTTTGTAGCCACAGTTAATATAAAATTAGCAGGTCGTTACACGGTAAAACCGTCGCCATCTTTTCTATGTATTGACGGGTCTCCAGAGCCGTCGTTCAGTTATGTTAATGCGCGTTTGGTTTTCCGACACACGCTGTAGCGCTAGACCAATCATAAAGGACTGAGCCATCTGACCAATCACAGCTGTGAGGGCTCACGGAAAGGAGGGGTTTAGACAGACTGAATCTTCGAACTGCTTCACACGAGTCGTTTACGAATCATTTAGAAATGGGGTCAAATTAAATCTATTTTTGGAGAAAACTAAAGTGTTTTTTAACCTTGCATACACGTAAACCTGTTTTAAGAGACCTATTAAGCAATATTAGCAACCTTTAAAATGGCATAATAGTACCTCTTTAAGCTTGCGCTCTCAGGTTAAGTGAACAGTGAAAATCACATAAAATCACCTATAAATCCTCAGTAAGGGCGGACTCTCCCCGTTTTATATATATATAATTTTTTTTGGTTTTGTTTCCAGAGCCCCAGTCAGGTCTCGAGGAGACGGTGGGTCTCTGTTCATTTTGTGGTGTCATTTTCTCTAGTTTCTTCTCAGTTCCCAATTAATAATCCCACACAATATCCAAACAGTAAGGTCCTCCCATGTGTGTCTCATAAGCCTCCACCTATTTCGTTGACCCCCTCAGAAGCCCTGCTTAAGGGCTCTTATTAATATTATTTCATCCCGTGGTGCTGCTCTCTAATCCGCACCACGTAACAAAGGTCAGACTGTGATCTTGGTGATCCAAATGTACACTACTGATAGAAACAGAATCCTCAATAAATAAGGCACACTGTGGAGAGGGAACACTAGCTCTGTGCTTTCACAGACACACACACACACACACACACACACACACGCACACAAACACAGATTTCCAGATAAGAATTGTTATTATTACGTTATCAGTATCTTTTCAGTGGAAACATCAACTTCAACCACACTGTTTTTGTGTGTGTGTGTGAAAGTTTAGTGGAACTAAAAGCACAGAGCAACAAATAGAGAGAGACGAGCAAGCGAGAGAGAGCGAGAGAGAGAGAGCGAGAGAGAGAGAGCGAGAGAGAGAGAGAGAGGCGAAAGCCAGGAAGGCAATCTCAATTGCAAGTCTCTCTCTCTGTCTGTTTCTTCTTGTATGTCTGTCACTACGATAATGACCCATCTCCTACAGCCTCACACTGATACTCGTCCTAAAATATTCACCCCCTCTCACACTCCTTCCTCTCACACACCAGATTACTGTTTCATCTCAGCCCTGAGTCTCAAAGTCTGTCTGTGTGTCTGAGAGATTTTACTGAACACCGCTGTCTTTCATCACTTCCCGTCCTCACCACAACGGCATCCAAAGAAAATGTAGCCTTCCGATGCATTTACATCAACATAGCATGGGATTAAACTCCAGCATGGGATTAAACTCCAGCATGGGATTAAACTCCAGCATGGGATTAAACTCCAGCATGGGATTAAACTCCAGGATGGGATTAAATGGAACACAACCTACACACAAAACACAACCTACAAATCTTTAAAAACAAAAAAGCTTTTAATGTCAATTACAGAAACTATGTCTGTTGCAAGACCCTGTTTCTTTATGGGCCACAGACAGAGAGATTCCAGGTAAGACATACAACAAGCTGTGGACTTGAAATGACAACCTTTAGATACGTAATGCATTGAAACCACTGAGGCGCCTCTCCTTATGAAGCAGTAGTCAGCATGAACATCACACACACACACACACACACACACACACACACACACTGGGAACCAAGTAAGCAAAGGGACAGAAGGAGAAAAGCCATGACATCATGACAAACAAGATCAGACACATGAAGCTGAGAGTAAGTGTGTGTGTGTGTGTGTGTGTGTGTGTGTGTGTGTGTGTAGGAGATTGTGAGTGAGAGAGAGAGAGAGAGAGAGAGAGAGAGAGAGAGAGATAAACAGGTTCATTCATTCATCTTCTATACCGCTTTATCCTGTATTTAGGGTGGCGGGGACCTGGAGCCTATCCCAGGAGACTCCGGGCACGAGGCAGGGTACACCCTGGACAGCGTGCCAATCCATCGCAGAGCACATAAACAGGTTCAATTCTAAACAAAGCTGGTAAAATTGAGGGAGAATAAAAGCTTTTTTTTTTTTTTTTTACTCTTTTTCACTCTGATGTGTTTTCAGTAATTCCCGTCTCAGTCTGCATTACACACTGATTGCATCACAGTGGTGTGTGTTTCTCATTTCCAGCTAAAACACTCCAGAGACCAGCACAGATGATATACTGTATACTGATATAATATACTGTATACTGGATGATATACTGTATACTGATATAATAAATATTTATCTTCATAAAATTCCTCATGATGCTTCAGTTGGCAGTTTATTAACTAACCCAAAGATAGGGCTTTGTGGAAATGTTGTGTGATGTCATATTTTCTTTGCTGACACTGGAGACTCCTTCCATAAATGCAAATTAACATCCTCATTTTTTAAAATAAAACTTCACTAAATCACTGATCATTTTCATCTTTTCATTACCATTATAGTGTTACTATAGAAACAATGAGGTATTAGGAGCGTATTAATATAAACCTGCACTACTCTCAGAGCTGCTGTTATAGAGAAATAATAATCAACACCTTCTGACCAACCGGAATTCAGCATTAAATAGCAGCACTATGGAGTAAGTATGCATATACTAGTGTATTATAACAGTGTTATTAATTTATTAGTGCTCTAGATATTTATTACAATCTAAAGATGTGTGTGTGTGTGTGTGTGTGTGTGTGTGTGTGTGTGTGTGTGTGTGTGTGTGTGTGTTGGGAGGAGGGTTGTGTATGTTATTACTATTATTAATGTGCTGCTGTGAGTCATTAGACTGAAACACTGCGTCAGAAAGGAAACCCAGATACACACACGTCACTCCTTGAGCTGGAACTGCTGCTCATAATCACACACACACATACACAGACACACACACACACACACACACAAATGCCAAACTCCAGTATTAGGGTGGGTGTGCTGGAAAGGAAGTTAGGGGGTGAGAAAGAGAAAGAGTCTGTTTTTCTGTGTTTGTGGTTGTGTGTGTGTGTGTGTGTGTGAGTGAGTGTGTGTGTGTGTGTTCACCCGGCTGTGTAATGTCACTGACTTTTCAGTGACTGTCTGATTCTCTTTATGATAAGAGTGCTTTTGGATGAAGGACACTTAATTGGGCAGACTGATGCAGTCTCTGTGGGATTAGGACGAGGCCAGTGTTTAGGCTTTCATCTCATCGGCTGTGTCGCTTTTGAACACTTTTTAAAGTTCCCTCAGGCAAAGCAATGGTGTACAGGATGAGTGTAAGACACAGCTGCTACACAAGCTGCTTAAAATTCCTGAAACTCTGTTCCGGCAGCACATCTGCAATTCCCCAGTACATTTGCCTTATACAATTACACACCTCCCCTGCATACTTTCCCGCTATACTTCCTCTATACATTTCCAGAATCCCCCTGCATACTTCATTACTTCCCCATACACTTTACTTATACAGTACTGTTTAAAGAACAGTAAAACCTCTTTTAATTAATTGTGTTGCTGTGTAAAAACATAATGAAAATCATCTGATTGTTGGGTTAGTATTATACAAATACAACCTCAAACTAACAACAACAATTTTGGCCACATTTTTGTTTCTTTTTGGCTTAATTTTTGTTCAATCAATAATGTTGTTGTTCCTCCAAGGTTCATTCATTCAATCATCTTCTATACCGCTTTATCCTATATTTAGGGTCGCGGGGACCTGGAGCCTATCCCGGGAGACTCAGGGCACGAGGCAGGGTACACCCTGGACAGCGTGCCAATCCATCGCAGAGCACACACACACTCATTCACACACTATGGTCAATTTTGGGAACGCCAATTAGCCCAATCTGCATATTTTTGGACTGTGGGAGGAAACCGGAGTACCCGGAGGAAACCCACCAAGCACGGGGAGAACATGCAAACTCCATGCACACAGAGACGGGAATCGAGCCTGGCCGGGAATCGAACCCGGACCCTGGAGGTGCAAGGCGACAGTACTAACCACTACACAACCGGGCCGCCTCCTCCAAGGTTGTATTTGCCTAATACCGCAACCCGCTAAGATGAGATTATTTTTAGTATGTTTTTACACAAAATCATGTAGAATTTAAAGGGAGAGTACTAACTTTTACACAAGACTATAGTATAGTATAGTATGGTATAGTACAGTATAATATAGTATAGAGTAGGGTAGGGTAGAGTAGAGTAGAGTAGGGCAGGGTACGGTAGTGTTGTTTAGTGTATTGTGGTATGGTATGGTATGGTATGGTATTGTGTGGTATTGTGTGGTACAATATAGGGCACTTTAGTATAGTATAGTATAGTATACTGCAGTATAGTATAGTACAGCACAGTATAGTATACCTCAGTATAGTATAAGGTTTTTATTGTATTGTGGTATAGTATAATATAGTATCGTATATGGGTAGTATAGTATAGTATAGGGGTAGTATAGTATAGTATAGGGGTAGTATAGTATAGTATAGGGGTAGTATAGTATAGTATAGTATAGTATAGTATAGTATAGTATAGTATAGTATAGTATAGGGGTAGTATAGTATAGTATAGTATAGTATAGGGGTAGTATAGTATAGTATAGTATAGTGGTAGTATAGTATAGTACAGTATAGTATAGTATAGTATAGTATAGTAT
This sequence comes from Channallabes apus, assembly GCA_030522415.1. Taxonomy (NCBI): domain Eukaryota; kingdom Metazoa; phylum Chordata; class Actinopteri; order Siluriformes; family Clariidae; genus Channallabes; species Channallabes apus. Next base: position 6,054,904 of record CM060116.1, read on the forward strand.
AGGGGTAGTATAGTATAGGGGTAGTATAGTATAGTATAGTATAGGGGTAGTATAGTATAGGGGTAGTATAGTATAGTATATGGGTAGTATAGGGAGTATAGTGTAGTATGGTATAATATACTATAATGCAGTGTATTTCCAACCTCCACCCCTCCACTGAAGAATAAAAGAAAAGGTGGACCGCCCTGCAACAATCCAGCCCATCCCAGTCCTGCCCATATACAGACATTTAATTATATTGTAAGTGTGTAATTATGATTTTATTTATTATATAAATAAATATTATGCAAATCTGATTCTGACAACCTCACAACCTCACAGCCTCAGAGCAGACAAAGGCTCACGCCCCCTGCCCAACCCCACAACAAAGTGATCTTTGGTGCCCCCTTGAGGAGGACACGGACCTTGATAAATGCACAGTAGAAATCAGAGTTATGTTTAATAGTGAAAGTAAGACTATTTCCACACACAATGTGCTGAGAATTTACGTGATTTTGACTACACAGTGTCCAGTCCAGTGTTAAAGGTCATGTGGTCTGATGAGTTCAGATCGAGTCTATTCCAGAGCTCTGGGCGCGTCAGGGTAAGAGGTGAAGCTCATGGAGCATGTACAGCTCTGTACAGTACAAGCCTCTGGAGGTGGATTCAGTTCAGTTCAGTTCAGGTCTGGGGCTCAGCAACGTTAGGTGGCAATAAAATCAAGTTCGCCGACGACCTGAAGTACTGAATGAACAGAAGCTGGAATTTGGAAGTTTTCTTCTCTGATTATGAAAGAGTGCTTCTGGGAGCATGAGGAATCATTTTCACATATGAACTGGCCTCCAGAGTGTCCTGACCTTAATCACATGGAAAGTGTTTGAGATGTGCTGGAGAAGTCTTTATGGAGGGGTTCGACTCTCCCGTCATCAGTCACAACTCTCTGCCAAAAATTACTGCACCTCTCGACTGGAACAAATGCTGTGACTTTCCATAAAGTTTTGAAACAATGCCACAATAAATGCAGCTAAATATCAGAGTGTGACTTATGGCCAGGCAGTGAAGTAAGAATTTAACTGTTGAATTAAACGAGAGCGCACAGTGGTAATGGCTGTAATGGAACGGCGGCGTTATTGGGCTTTATAAGCATTAATAAAGCTCTGTGTGATTCTAAGTGTGTGTTCTTTTAAACTTCTGTTTCATCTTAGACACGTGAATGGATCATATTTAACATTACTGATGTACTGTTAATCATTTCGATATAGATGTACAGTGTTTTCCCTCTTATGTCAAACTTCCTAAAAGTATTTATTTATTTATTTACTTACTTATTTGTTTGTTTGCGTATTATTTTTCCTGTTGTGTTTCTTGCCATGTGTGGTGAGTGTGCTGTACCTATGCCTGCTGGCGGCTCGGGGTCCGTCCCCGGTTTGTCCCTGCTCCCTGTTCCCTGCGTAAAGGCTGTAGCGCTGCTGTCCTCCCCATGAAGCTCCACACATACTCACACACACTATCAGAAGAGCCAGACTAACCCCAGCCATGCTGTAAATCCGCCCCACACACCGCAGAAGCTGTAAGTCCCGCGTCCTGAGTTTAATCCCGCAGAGACGCGCACGGGGAGAGACGCGCACAGAGCCTCTCCATGAGCTCCAGCCTTCGCAGATGTGCTTAAAAAAAATCCTTCTCACTGATTCACACTGGAACACAACTGAAACTCACTCCACCATCTCTGTGTGCTAAAGGGTGTAGGTTTTAGACTCCGACCTGCTGCAGTCCTGGTCCGAACCGGAGCAGAAGCGCGCAGGACTTTTTTCTTCACTCCGACCGACTGGGGTAGTTTGGAGGCTCATTCTGGCCCCCCACCCTCTTCTCATTCTCCTCTTACCTCCCTCCCCTTACAACCCTAAACCCTCCCTCATGCTCTCTCTCTCTCTCTCTCTCTCTCTCTCTCCCCCAGATAAGTGCTCCAGCAGGACAGATCGGCACAGGGGCAACTGCAGCTCATCTACTCACTAACATCTCCATATCACATTATGGAGTGAGCAGGTGAGCACCACACTGGCCAAAAGTTTTGAGAATTGAACAAATATTACTTTTCACAAAGTCTGCTGCTGTAGTGTTTTTAGATGTTTTATGTTAGATGTTACTATCCTATACTGAAGTATAATAACAAGCATTTAAAAAAAAGAATTAAATTGACAATTACATTAAGTTTATACAAAGAGTCAATATTAGCTGTGTTGACCCTTATTTTTTTTTTATGACCTCTGTAATTAGCCCTGGCATGCTGTCAATCAACTTCTAAGCCACATCCTGACTGATGGCAGCCAATTCTTGCATAATCAATACTTGAAGTTTGTCGAAATTTGTAAAGTTTTGTTTGTCCACCTGCCTCTTGAGAATTGACCACAATTTCTAAATGGGATTAAGGTCTGGGGAGCATCCTGGCCATGGATCGAAAATTTCAACATTTTGTTCCCTGAGCCACTTAAGCTACGTTTACATCGCCCGGTTAAATGTGACCCAATTCCGATTTTTTGCTCATATGTGACACATCTCGGATATGTTCTATGTCCATGTAAACAAAAAAAAAACGCATGCATTCCGATATTTCGAGATCGGTTTCAGGCCTATGTGGAAATAAATCAGATATAAATCAGATATGTGCTAATGTGCCTGTCGTGTAAACAGACAGAACGGATTTTCCGAGGCATTGTGTTCTGTACAGTACGTCATCAAAACTGCGACTTCTTCTTTGACAAAATAACATTAAGAAATCAGTATTTGGTGAATGAAGCATATGCACAGGTATTTTTTTTCCTCCTCCGTTTCAAAACCATGGTGACGTTTCACGAACTTTGCATATACATGTATCGCAGAGCTAGCGTCAAGCATTTCGCCTTCGTCCATCTTGGCTAGTATGTAGTGCAAGAACCTCCCTTTAAGTATGTGCGATGTTTCAGATGGTATAGCAAGTGTACACGTGAATTGGATATGGGTTATAGTTGAAAGAACGTGTAAACCGATGGTCAAAAAAAAATCAGATATAGGTAATAAATCAGAAATGGACATCGAGACAGTGTAAACGTGGCTTTAGTTATCACGTTTACCTTATAGCAAAGTGCTCCATCATGCTGGAAAAGGAATCGTTCGTCACCAAACTGTTCTTGGATAGTAGTCTCTAAGGATGTTTTTATACCATTCTGTATTCAAAATTGTGAGTGAACCCATTCCTTTGGCCGAGAAGAAACCCCACATGTAAATGGTCTCAGGATACTTTACTGTTGGCATGAAGAGTGTATTTGATCCCATAGAGTAATATGCATGTCTTTGGACCATGGGAGGAAACCAGAGTACCCAGAGGAAACCCACCAAGCAAAGGGAGAACATACAAACTCCATGCAGGCAGACCCCAAGACAGGAATTGAACGCAGATCCTGGAGGTGCAAGGCGACAGAGCTAACCACCTTGCATTTATTTGCTCTTCCCTAAAGCATCTAAAATACCTAGCATGTCACAAAAGGGCACTAAACTTTGTTTCCTGTCACTGCTGTGATTCCCTAATTTACTGCACCTTTACAATCTGAGCATCTGGATTTGGTACAAAAACAGACACAATTAGGCTTTAGAGTCCCCCGTAGGTTAAAGATCTACACTTTCTGCATAAAACAGGTACCCTTGATGGTACCCCAGCACTGTTTGCTTGTTCTTTGGTTGATTCCATGGCACATGCGTGTACCTTTAGTGAATATATTGTGGTTTTAAAGTTTTAAAATACTGTATGAATAAAGATTTATTTACACACCATACATACAGTACCACAAAAAGTTTTTTTTGTACATATTTGTCACACATAAATGATTCAGATGATTGATGTTGATAAAGACTTTTTCGTGGTACTGTATACTATTTCTACATTTTCAGATGAACGATACATATTAAAGGTAAAAAGTTAAGGTTTAGTCCTAAACACAAGGAAAGGTACTATTTAGTCCTCTCTGAGAGTTTTTTTTTTTTTCTCATAACCTTCATGTGAGTCATACTTCTTTCCAGGTACAATTCAGACCAAGAATAAAATGCTGATGGTCTTTCCCATGCTATGAATGAATTAAAAAACCGGTTAGCTACAGCACATTAGCTTGTTAGCACTGAAAGCTACAATGTCAACGATGCTTCCTGAAGTCAGTGCTATTTTCTGTAAAATCTGTACATGTGCACGTGTTCTTTTAAACAAATGACAATGGAAAAATGAAAATAATTATTACTTTACTATATAATCAATATAAATGATTACGGTGTGTGTTGTGTGTGTGTGTGTGTGTGTGTGTGTAGAGGGCTTTTTATCAGTGTGTTGGGGGTACAGTATGTGGAGTATTTCAACAATGTGAATGGGGTGTGTGAGCTGTTTCAGCACAGGTGACTCTACACACAGACACACACTCAGACACACCCTATAATAGTGTTCTGAGTTGACCTTTTGACCTCCCACTTTACCCCTGCAGTCATGAATTTTAACTCCGGTGGATTGTTCGGACTAAAATTACCGTTAGGTTTTACAAATGAAATGGAACATAGTGGATTTTTTCATTTGAGAGTAACACACACACACACACACACACACATGAACATACAGATACGTTAATGACTGGCATCTGATATAGAAGAGAATTGTTGATATTTGATGTGGTTTGTGTGCACAAGAACGGAAACCTGAGCTGTAATAAAGAAACTCATTTCTTAATAAATGCTGTAATGATGCAAGGGTTTAATTAACCCCAAATGCCACGATTATGTTCTCAGCAGACGGGAGACGGTGTGTGCGTGTGTGTGTACTGTATACTGTATGTTTGAACCATGGTGATTTTTTCCTCTGCTGTTCTACTGCTTCTCTACTGTTCAGAATTTTCACTGAAAATGGAATACAGAATTAATATAGCGAGGATTTATTTAACTTCTTGTCTAAAATATATTTTAAAATGGCTTTATTAATAAATTTAGTGATTTAATGTTTCTAAGTAAACTCAAGCCACAATCATTTGCTTTATTAAATTAAAATAATTAATTTGATTAAAGATCAACACGGCATGCTTTATAATTTCACATTGCTGTGAAAAAGTATTTGACCTTTACTGATATAATATATGTAAACATATTATATGTTTTCATGCTCGAAAAACCCTCTAAAAAAACAATTCTGAAAAGCAGAGTGGGTCAAAATTCCTCCATGGCTACTGTATGTGAAACACTCATTTCCAGTTATAGCAAATGCTTGATTGCAAGTGTTGCCACTAACCAATTATTAGGTTTAGGGGCAATTACTTTTTCACATAGGGCCAGGGAGTTTTTTACTTAATTAATGAAATCATAATTTAAAAACTACATTTTGTATTTTGTGTATTATAAAAATTAGTTTGATGACATCAATCATTTAATTGCAACAAAATATTTTTTTTTAATAAATCAGGAAGAGGCAAATACTTTTTCATGGCACTCTACATTTAATGTTCGCAAAACAGCAATAACTCCTTTTGTCACTTACATTATAGCAGGTTTTGGAATCCATTTACGCTGAGCATGAGCTGCCCGCACCCTGATGAATGAGTCGTTACTATGGAAATTATAATGTTTCAGACTTAATATGCAATAATACACAATAATCTAAACTTGCACTACTGTCAGAGCTGCTGTTCCACAGAATTAATCAACACCTCCAGCTGTGCCGCACTATGTAGAACGCTAATAATGAAATGTGAAGATTGAGAACTCTAGTGTAATGACTGGAATGTCATAGAGCAACGCTGATGCGACATTGTGCTGTAATGGCTATTGAGTAAAACACAACTGCTGAAGTGTGTCATAGTGAAACCCTCCAGCAGAACAGTTTTCAACAGAACCAGATGTGCTGTATACACACACACACACACACACACACACACACACACACACACACACACACACACACACACACACACACACACACACACAGCAACAGCTGTGTTTATGCTGCAATTACTGGGTCCATCAAGGATTTTCCTCTTCTCGTGTCCCAGAAGAGGGAGAGAGAGAGAGAGACAGACAGACAGACAGACAGACAAATGGACAGATAGTGGCTGAAAGAAAGAGAAAACCATAGAAAGAGGGAAAGGCAGAGAAAGACACAGAGAGAGATAAAAGAGATAAAGAAGCCAATTTCAGACAGAAATCAAACTTTAAAGGCAAAAATAAGATCCCATCAATATTGTGCTTTCCCTCTCATTTTGAAATTCACGTAAAATCCACGATTTTGGTGCTAAGCCACGTCAGTGTTCTCTTTCAAGCAATGCGTGGCATTCTGCTATGACAGTAGGCTTAGTAGTCACACAGTCGGGTTAAGTGCAGGAATATTGCACCATTGTTCTGCCTCTGCGTTCTGTATGCAGGCTGGCAACAGAGGTAATGACGAGTAAAACGAGGTTCGCGTGAAAAGGGAGAACACCCCAATAATGGAACAGGGGTCTGATGTTTTTTGTGCGACATGCCATCATGAGGTACAACAGGAAACAGTTAATCAGGAAACATCTTATATAGAGTAGATCCAACCATACATATTTTATATACATTGCATTAAACCACATAGTGTAGATAAGACCAGGGATATTTTATATAGAACAGATCAAACCACAAATATCTTAAATAGAATAGATCTGACCAGTGGCGGCTGCTCTAAGATTACAAGGGAATCTCAGCTTCCTCTACTACTATATGTCAGAAAATAAATGCTCATATATGTCGTATTTATATTGGTTTTAATAAAAGTGCGCTAGAATGCGTTCAACTTCATGACTAGCTCGTTCAGAATCAGGTATTTATTGTAGATTAATTTCCGTGCAGCACAGCGCGTTAAACCCTCCTGAAGCCCAGCTTCACTGGAGCGCTATGGCGAGGCACAGAGGAGCTTTTTTCACTGCAGAAAAGCTGGACGGTAATTGGATAAATGCACCAAAATCGTTACTTCCAGGGAAGCTGAGCTTGTCTGGGAGTGAATGGAGCAGTGGGCGGGACAGGACGCTGGGCTGCTGCATGATGATTGGAGCAGCTGTTTAAAGGGCGGAATCCCTTTTTTGATTGACAGCATGTCTTAAGTATACATCAGCGCTACAGACATTCGAGTTCAGTTCCATGTGGATTTGCAGGTGATTTTTCATGATGAAAAATGTAATAATAATAAAAAAATTTATGATGAAGGCCAGGGCTTGACATTGGCACCCGCCCACCCGCCAAATGCGGGTGAAATTCGGCTGTGGTGGGTAATAACTTTAGTCTCACTAGTCACTTTGGCGGGTAGTTTATTCTTTGGTATGACAATATATTTTTGTTGTAGTTTTCTCTAAAGGCATCTGATATAATAAACACATTGCAACATAATATCACGTGCATAAAACTCCCATTCGCACATGCATTGCGCGTGCACACACACACTTTTACTTCCTATTTGGTGTGTGTGTGTGTGTGCATCATTTCCTTAAAGGGCTATTGCTTCTCAACAGGATGAGAATGTTTGCCCCTTTCACAGGTTATTTACTGATTATATAAAAAAGTAATCACTATTAAAATCTATTTAGATTTCATGTTGAATGATAGAGAATTCATCAATTGATTGAATTACCTCACACTATAAACAGTCAACACTACAAGATAGACCAGAGTCCATTGTCCTAACTCAGAATTCTGATATAATAATACATAATGAATAATAATACCTGATAATAGTACACAACACACTAAAATGATAAATGTTCTGAGTTGCTGTATTTTTAATATCAGAATGAGTTCAGTTGTAGTGAATCTGTTATTTTTCAATGTCATGTGGTAAGAGGCTTGAATTTAAGTTCAATAAGCAGAATATACTGTCCATGTTTGCATGTTTTTATATTGGGATCTTAACAGTACTGAATACTTGACTACTACTATAGTGATACAGTGTATGCTGTCATTTATAAATAAGTCTAGATATAACAAACATTAACGTATCATGGTGAAGGAAAAAAATGCGATTTTCTGGTAACAAAATTGTGGCTAGTTAAAAGGCTGAATGGCGACTGACTCCGGAAATCCCCTAGTCACATCGGCCAGTGAGCAGAAAGGTTAATGTCAAACCCTGATGAAGGCCTAATATGAGCTTCCCCTGTTTCAAAAGCTAGCAGCCGCCACTGGATCAGACATATATTATTGTACTCAGAGTGATATTATATCCGATTCAATAGAATTTTATTTGTATAGCGCTTTTAACAATTGACATTGTCGCAAAGCAGCTTTACACAAAAGTTTGTGAATGTATATGAATCAAAATGATAAGCCTATCCCTGATGAGCAAGCCAAGGATGATGGTGATGGTGGCAAAGAAAACCTGAGATGGCAATAGGAAGGAAACTTGAGAGGAACCAGACTCAACAGGAAACCCATCCTCATTTGGGTGAAAACTGAGAGCAGGGATTGATCTGGATCATACTGTGTGAGACTGGAATTTCAGTATAACAGGAGATGTGTTTAAGTTCATATGGATTCCAGTTCGTTATAGAAGGCTCGGGTAGACTATAGGAAACTCCAGTCCTGAACTATTAAGCAACTGCTGTCATGACTCCTCAGCGAACAGTTGTCAGTATCAGCCATGGCCAGGACCGTCTTCGTGGAAAAGTGGAACCGTCCCGAGGCACCACATGCATTCTAGGCAGATGCATTCTACAGTATGGGCATCCATACAAAGAGATCTCCAGGCAGAACACCAGGACACCAGGATGAGTCAGACAGGTCCAGAGGGCAGAGGGGTCCATTTCACTGGCGGCTCAGGAGTGAAATGTATAGTTTGCCAATTTATATAAACTTGGTAAGGGCACAATTATTTTATATTGAGTTGATCAGATCACACACATTATTTGTGTATATATCCGTATATTTGTATATGTATATATAGATCAGGCCACTAAGACCTTATATAAAGTAGATCACATACAGGATATCTTAAATAGAGTAAATCGGACTACAGATATTTTTTAGCATTAATGCCGTAAGATGTAAAAAAACAAACAAAAAAAAACAACTTTTTTTTATCCTAGCACGCGCCAATACACTGCATGCTACTTGAATGCACACACTGAGGCGGCTTAGAGCTGAATTCATCTGCTGAATTGAAAAACAGTGTGATGTTGTGGAGGTCATGCTGTCACTTTATTAGTGTGATTTCTGTGTGAAGAGAGTGATGTAGAGTGACAGACAGACAGGCAGAGAGGGAGAGGTACCAACTGACATATAATGTTCATCTCAGATTACCGTTAGTGTTACAATGGAGTCTCTCTCACTCACACACACACACACACACACACACACCACCGTTTGATGTGTGCACTTCTGTTTCTTCAGCTATTATTATGATGTGTAATTACCTTTATGTGTTAATTACAGTGTGTTGAGATGAACACGTTTCTGCATGTAGTGGAAACAACTTAAACTTTTACACGCAGTCCAGTGCTGCAGGGCAGCAATAAACACATGCACGCATGCACTCACACACACGCCATTACTGTTAAATTTAACTGCTGGGTGGTCTGAAACAGGAAGAGAGAGAGAGAGCAAGAGAGAGGGATGAAAGGCAAAGAAAAGGAAAAGACGTCCATGGTAAAGGTGTGATGAACTAAGAGTTAAAAATAAATGCAAAGGAGTATGAAGAGATGAAAAGGAAGCGGGAAAAGAACAAAAGAATTAGAGAGTGTGTATTAGTGTGTGATTATAGTGTGCGCCTGTGTGTGATTATCCTAAGTGTCTGTTACCAGACTACCAGACTAAATGTGCATTGTACAATCTGTGGCAAAGCTCCTGATTAGTTGGCTGTGACATTGTAATTTCATGTGTGTGTGTGTGTGTGTGTGTGTGTGTGTGTGTGTAGCCTGAGGAAAGAGTAATAAAGTTAGTGAAACTTTGTCATTGGGTCCCAAAAAGCAGTCAGAGGTCACAGACGAAGATATGTTAGACCTACACACCCATGAACACATGTTCCCCCCCCCCCCCCCCACACACACACAATCACGTTCTAACATCATTCAATCCTTTACTGTTTTCTTTGTGTGTGTGTGTAAGGGTCAGTGTGTGTGAGTGAGGGTCAGGGGACAGGTAAAGACTGATATTTGTGGTATTTACGAGTCTCACCTGCACCTTCAGGTTTAAAGCAGACGTAGAGGCACGTGTTTGTCACATTCCTCCGGAACGAGAGATTTATATTTTATTGTATGGCTGTGTGTTTACACTCGTAGTTCTTCTCCAACACCAGCACACACTTTCTTCACCGTGTTTCATCGTGTGTCTGGTTTAAAAAGTCCCCCTCTTGGTGTCCAGAAATAATATCAAGGACAATTTAAAATTTTTGACTATAGAATATAACTAGAAATAACAAATAAGTCTTTACAGGTTTATTGGCACCTGATGTCAAAGGCCACTCCCATAGCTGCTGTCTACATCAGTGTCACATACTTGTCCATCTAAACAGACATACTCTATAATACTGTATTTACCCGACGGTTTTATTATGATTATTGCACCTCAAGATTAATTTAAAACCAGGCAACAAATCTACAGCAGCCCAAGCAACATAACCTCAGTCACTGGGACACTGAACCACTGGTACACTGACACATTAGGTCATTGGGACACTAAATCAGTGGGACACAAGTCACTGAGAAACTGGGACACAAGGACACTTAGACACTAATACACAGAGACACAGACACAGACACTAGAACACTAGGTCACAGGGACACTGGGAGACTAAGACAAACTGGAATGATGGGACACTAAGAGACACTGTGACACCAAGACACAGAGACGCTGAGATACTCCCATGCACAGTAATACTGGGACACTAGGACATTGAGACACGGGGGCACTGAGCCACAAAGAGACAGGGACATTAAAACACTGGAACAATGCGACACTTGGACACTGGAACACTGAGACAAACTGGACACTAGGGCATTGATGAACTGGGACATTAAGACGTGGGGGCACTAAGACACTTTGACACAGGAACATTGTGGCACTTGGACACAGAAAGTCTGGGGAACTAAGACAGAGGGACACTGGAATACTGAGACACATGGACACAGAGACAATCACTGGGATAGAAAGGCATTGAGACCTTTGGACACTAGGGCACTTGGATTGTGAAGGCTGAAAGAGGTTTTTTACCAGAAGTAATCATGTAGGTTAGATTTCTTCTCACACACACACACACACACACACACACACACACACACACACACACACACACACACATTTTTATTTAACAATTCAACATAGTTATTTAAAATTGTGACAAATTCCCACCTACTATACTACCATAACCTATACTGTACTATACTATAATTTACTATAGTAATCTATATCTGTCACATATAAAAAAAGAAATCTGACAATCTTAAGGGTGTGAGCTACACAGGCAATTTGAATATGAATGTGCTCAGAAAAGCGAGTGCTTAACCCGACTCTGAACACCAGGAACCTCTCCCGCGTGAAATAGTCACTCCGGCTCAAAAACAGCAGCAGAAGGAGAGAATCACAGAGGACGGGAACTGTTTACTGACTGATGATAAACCCTTATTAGAACTCTTCACTTGGGATTCCGCCCACATGAACCTTGGCTCTGTTCTCTACCCACAATCCCCTGCTTCACCTGGCATTTCCTCTCTATATGAACACACTGGACTTATTTAACACTACTGCGATGCGATTATCTGGTTAGAGAAGAAGCCTTGTTTGAGCTAAACCAGAGTAATGTGTAAAAACAGACGCTTCTTTATTCCAATAAGACGGCAGTTTGCGTCACGTTTCCAAATCAGTGTCATGAGGAGAGTTTTAGCCCAGAGAAAATTATAATAACGTGTGTGTTTTGTGGATTTAGCACACATTTATAATGCAACATTCTCTCTCTAACTCTCTGTCTCTCATTTCTTGCAGTTTGACTAAATATCAATGGGAGAAAAGCCACTTGTTGCTCATAAGGGGCGTGCTGGTTATACTTTTAAACTGCTTAAACACACACACATAGTGGTGGTGGTGGTGGTGGTGGTGTGTATCTACCATGAATCTACACTATATTATATGGTTCAGAAATTAATCGTGAAAGACACAACGCTTGCCTCACATGCTGTGTGTGTGTGTGTGTGTGTGTGTGTGTGTGTGTGTGTGTGTGTGTGTGTGTGTGTGTGTGTGCGCTAGTATTTAATGTTTCCCATCTGTTTTGACTGAATGTCTTGTAACGGCCTTGTTGGTTAGCGTTAGCGGTTTTGTTTCCCCCCCTGGTGAAGCTGGTGGTTGTGTGGGAACATCCACGAAACCATCCAGGCAAATGAGTTCTGGCCACTAAAGCTGCTCAAGTGCTCCGTCTTAGCGACAGATTCATGATGTGAGGTGAAACAAAATGATGACTTTCTTCTTGACCCAAATGTAAATACCAAAATTAGGTCCTTAGGAAAGGTATGTGCACTACTTAGGGCACAACTCCCACAATCATTAAGTATTACAAAGTTACAATACAGAATAAAACCAAAATAAAATGAAAGCAGAATAAAACTTTCAAATAAAATAAAAAACATAAAAGAGCTGCTGTTCTAGAGAATTAATCAACAGTCTTTCAGTATCAAACCATTATGAAATATGAGATATGAAGGAATTATAACTCTCTGTATAGTAACACACACACAGCTACAGAGTTCCTCTGGGGAACGGACGGAAGTTTCAGCAGCAGAGAGAGAGAGAGAGAGAGAGAGAGAGAGACGGAGAGGTTCGACTCGGACACCTCTTGCTGCTGAGTGTGAGTAAAAGTTTAACTAGTAAAAGAGTTAAAAAAGCAAAGGGAAGAAAGGTTTTCATTGTTCTTATAGCCACTCCCCCCCTCTCTGCCCCTCCCCAGGTGTCTCTCTCTGTGTCTCTCTCTGCCTATACGTCTCTCCTTCTGTATCTTCTACTCTTTTCTTCTCTCTCTCTCTCTCTCTCGCCCACAGGTCCATTGGGAAACTCTGTAACTCTGTACAAATCAAACACGCTGGACTTCTGTTTCGAGTTTGAGGCTGAAGCGCAGCAGTTCCTCCCCCATGAAGCCCTCCTTTGTTTGACGAGCAACTTTTTCTCAGAACTAGGGGAAAAAGAGAACGAGTCCACAAGAGTGGCCATACCAGTGGTTCATTCCTGATGCTTTCCACTAGTGGCTATGCAAACTCTCCATGCACTACAAGAATGTGTAGACGTCAGATGATGTATGTTCACTCTGGCCTAAGCGTTCGTATTTCACCTCACACTGCTCTTGCGTTTATCTCTTATTTAAAGGTTCTACATTTTCTATAGCAGAGTTCTGCTTTTTCAGACAGGGGTTCGAATAGAGGACATTAATGCCTAGAACTAAAGAGGAAAATAAAGAATGTTAAGAAACATATTACTGTTTGAAAGAATCGAAGTTAAAATGTGTGCCCTGTGTATTCAATTTATTTCAAACAAACTTTAGTCTTGAGCACTGGGAACTTTTTCACTTTCACATTCCACTTGGAACACCTTCTGTATTATAAGAATATATTACAAAGAACACATGAATGGTTTTTAATGCTTAAAACAAATGTTTTCTTGATAATTATTCTCTGAAGTGACACCTCATGAACTGTATATATAAAGGTGTGTTATTGGATTTGTTCATTAATAAGTAATAGAACAGCAGCAGTTCTCAGAACCTCACATCCTGGAAAAAGAAAAAAAAAGAGTTTTGGTTCTGAGTTATCACTCTCTAGGGGAGAAGGGAGGCGATTTGGAACGTGCACACTCCTCAGTGTCCTCAGTCCTCAGTGTGGTGTTTTTTTTTTTTGTTTGGCAACTCATGGAACCCGTGTCAATCACAGTGAAAACATTTAACCTAAAAAAAAATTTCATTTTCTACGTTCTGCGCCGTGCCGATTTTATGCCCAAATACCACAGACTCGGCCGTGCAGATAGAAGCAACGCCAAAACAATTAAACTCCACTTCCAAACTTTTCCAAACTTCATTTCTAGTGTTTAACTTGTCTCGAGTACGAGTGTGCAACAATACCAACGATTCCTAGTCTGAGAATCATCCAAACCACGACTGAGGACTTTAATCCATCCTGGTGTCTAAGTCAAGTAGGCTTTTATTGCCATTTCAACCATATACTGTACAGCTCAGTACACAGTGATACAAAACAGCGTTCCTCCTGAGCCAAGGTGCTACAAACAACATACATTAACAAAACTGGCTAACTTAGACACCTATGAGGTAATGAGTTGACGAGATGATAGATGAGAAACAGCAAACATTTCTTGTTAGTAGTAGCAAAGATAGAAATGATGTAAGGACCCAAATGCTTCATTACAAATGAGTCTGAGGGGTGAGGCTGATCTGCCACAATGCTGGTGGGTTTAAGGATACACCATGTACTGTAGTGTAGATATCGGTGACAGAGGGAAGAGAGACCCCCAGTGATCTTCTCGGCTATCAGCTGTAGGGACCTGCGGTCCGAGATGACACAATTCCCAAACAAGACAGTGATGCAGCTGTAGAGCTCTCGATAGTCTCTCTCTAGAAGATGTTGATAATCAGTGGTGTAAGCTGGACCTTCCTCAGTCTTCTTAAAAAAATGGTGCTGCTAGGCTTTCTTGTTCAAAGAGCTGGTGTTGATGGACATGTGAGATTCTCCACCAAATGGACACCAAGGATTTTGGTGCTCTTAACGAACAGAGGAGCCGTTGATGTTCAGCTGGGAGTGGTTGCTCCATGTCCTCCTGAAGTCAAGTTGATTTTGCTTTATCAACATTCTGCTAGCCTTGATAGTATTGAATGCTGTGCTAAAGTCTATGTGCCAGTGTGGTGGAGATGGCATCTGTGGAACGATTAGGATGATACACAAACTGCAGCGGGTCCAGTGAGGGGTCAGCAGCGTCTTGATGTGTCATAATGAGCTTGAAGCAATTCATGATGATTGATGTGCAATTTGGCGGTAGTCATTGTGACAGGACACATGAGACTTCTTTGGCACAGGGACGATGGTGGCTGTCTTAAAGCATGTGGAAACAACAGTGCTGCTCAGAGAGATGTTGAAGATCTTGGTAAGAACAATTCCAAGCTATTCAGTACAGTACATTCTTTGAGAACTCTGCCAGGGATATTGTCAGGTCCACAGCTTTACGTTCCTCACATCAGCCGTGGTGAGACACAACACCTGGTCAGGGGAGGAGGGATGGTCATCCTTGCCGTCAAGTCGTTCTATGTTATGAACTGCGCGGAAAATCTGTTCAGCTTATCTGGAATGGAGCCATCACTGTCACAGGCAGGTAATGATGTCCTATAGTTGGTGATGTCCTGTAGGCCCTGCCACCTATGCCGTGTGTCACTGCTTGTGAATTTTGGTTATGAATTCTCTGAGCCTGTGCATGCTTCGTCTCTCTGATTCTCCGTTCTGAAGGCAAAGTCTCGGGTCTTCAGAGCCATATTTCCCATGTGGTGATGTGAGTAGTGTGTACATCTGAACATGGAACATGTACCTAAATTTAAATAAAGTCACATGACATCATTAGAATCCTACACGTTAAAAAAACAAATGTCAAAGTTGCAATATATCAGATGAATGTGGTTTCGTCATGATTCAGAAACCAGAACACGTATGGAGTTTTTCTTTTTTTCAGGTATGTAAAGTGAAATTCCTGAATAGCACTAACAAGCTGCAGCTCTCTTGAACATGGTGAAAGTTCACACACAATTTGTACAGTAAAGCTGTCACGGTGAGTTTTATAACAACTTTAAACACAAAAAATGGATGGAGTTGGAATGTTTCACAGTGATGTCACACAGCATGAACATCAGGAGAACTCATACATCACACTGCAGGAACATCAGGAGAACTTACACATCATACTGCAGGAACATCAGGAGAGGTACGGTAAATGATTCTGATTAAGATTCAAGATCCAAAGAACTTTATTAATCCCAGAGGAAAATTACTAATGCTAGGTTACAGTTGTTATCTAAGGAAAGGTAATAAATAATCTCCCAAAAAAATGTATATACATATACAGTGGTGTGAAAAACTATTCACCTTCCTGATTTCTTATTCTTTTGCATGTTTGTCACACTTAAATGTTTCTGCTCATCAAAAACCTTTAACTATTAGTCAAAGATAACATAATTGAACACAAAATGCAGTTTTTAAATGAAGGTTTACGTTATTAAGGGAGAAAAAAAACTCCAAATCTACATGGCCCTGTGTGAAAAAGTGATTGCCCCCCTTGTTAAAAAATAACTTAACTGTGGTTTATCACACCTGAGTTCAATTTCTGTAGTCACCCCCAGGCCTGATTACTGCCACACCTGTTTCAATCAAGAAATCACTTAAATAGGAGCTACCTGACACAGAGAAGTAGACCAAAAGCACCTCAGAAGCTAGACATAATGCCAAGATCCAAAGAAATTCAGGAACAAATGAGAACAAAAATCATTGAGATCTATCAGTCTGGTAAAGGTTATAAAGCCATTTCTAAAGCTTTGGGACTCCAGCGAACCACAGTGAGAGCCATTATCCACAAATGGCAAAAACATGGAACAGTGGTGAACCTTCCCAGGAGTGGCCGGCCGACCAAAATTACCCCAAGAGCGCAGAGACGACTCATCCAAGAGGCCACAAAAGACCCCAGGACGACATCTAAAGAACTGCAGGCCTCACTTGCCTCAATTAAGGTCAGTGTTCACGACTCCACCATAAGAAAGAGACTGGGCAAAAACGGCCTGCATGGCAGATTTCCAAGGCGCAAACCACTTTTAAGCAAAAAGAACATTAAGGCTCGTCTCAATTTTGCTAAAAAACATCTCAATGATTGCCAAGACTTTTGGGAAAATACCTTGTGGACAAAAGTTGAACTTTTTGGAAGGTCTGTGTTACATCTGGCGTAAAAGTAACACAGCATTTCAGAAAAAGAACATCATACCAACAGTAAAATATGGTGGTGGTAGTGTGATGGTCTGGGGTTGTTTTGCTGCTTCAGGACCTGGAAGGCTTGCTGTGATAGATGGAACCATGAATTCTACTGTCTACCAAATAATCCTGAAGGCGAATGTCCGGCCATCTGTTCGTCAACTCAAGCTGAAGCGATCTTGGGTGCTGCAGCAGGACAATGACCCAAAACACACCCGCAAGTCCACCTCTGAATGGCTGAAAAAAAACAAAATGAAGACTTTGGAGTGGCCTAGTCAAAGTCCTGACCTGAATCCTATTGAGATGTTGTGGCATGACCTTAAAAAGGCGGTTCATGCTAGAAAACCCTCAAATAAAGCTGAATTACAACAATTCTGCAAAGATGAGTGGGCCAAAATTCCTCCAGAGCGCTATAAAAGACTCGTTGCAAGTTATCGCAAACGCTTGATTGCAGTTATTGCTGCTAAGGGTGGCCCAACCAGTTATTAGGTTCAGGGGGCAATTACTTTTTCACACATGGCCATGTAGGTTTGGATTTATTTATTATTTTTCTCCCTAAATAATAAAACCCCTCATTTAAAAACTACATTTTGTGTTTACTTGTGTTATCTTTGACTAATAGGTAAATGTGTTTGATGATCAGAAACATTTTGTGTGACAAACATGCAAAAGAATAAGAAATCAGGAGGGGGCAAATAGTTTTTCACACCACTGTGTGATATGACATATATATATATATATATATATATATATATATATATATATATATATACCATATATATATATATATATATATATATATATATATATATATATATATATATACCATATAAAGAGTTCCAAAAGAGCATTTGTAAATATTGCACAGTAATCTAGTATATGTATGTAATATTGTATTATTACAGTATATGTAATCTTGTATTACATATTTTATTGGGAAGTACTATTGCAGTTATCATATTATTAATACGGGTAAGTATTAATGTCCTGTTGTGTTACAATCAGTGAATATCCACATACGACAGTATGAGTTACAGAGAAGAGTTATAAACTTTTATGGCCGTTGGGAGAAAATGATTAGAAAATGATTAGCGAAAATCTTTACTCTGTAGTGTTCTACATTTAGGGCTCTGTTAAATCTATAACCAAATTAATTTGTAATAAAGAAATTTTTATTAAAACTAAAGAAATAATAAAGAAATGTTCTTCCAACAGTCAAAGTTCTCAGATCCTCTTAAAACACTCTCAGACTTTCCTAAAGAGGGATAGTTGACTTTTTTTTTCTTGTTTCGTGTAGCTTTTATATTATTGAGTTTGGCCTCTGATTGTGTTTCAGTTATTTATTTGCCATGTTGTCTGGCCCCCAAATTACGGTCCTGATTTTAAACGCCTCCCACTTTTCATTGGCCCCGCCCCCACTCACATCAATTGATTCTAATCATTCTGTGAATTAATAAATGCTTACAACAATTAATAGTGTGTGTGTGTGTGTGTGTAAGAGTGAATAGTGAATGGTGAAGTGTTTATTTCTCTCTATCTCTCTCTCTCTCTCTCTCTCTCTCTATCCCAGCTCGTCTGTTAGCAGTTAAATCTGGTCTGAAACAGAGAAACAGGGGACAGACTGCTTTAACGCGAGACTAAACACTGTCAGACAAAAATATACTTTTTTACCTTGTGATTCTACTCAAGTTTAGATGAGGTTCTAGAAGATCCTTTTAAGAAAAAAAAATCTGATCAGATTTGTCTGAGGTACAACCCGCCAAAAAAAAATAAAAAATCAGTTACACCTTTGCCAGTGTTTTAAGTAATTAAAAATAATATTTTATAACCAGATGACAAATCTGGGGTAAAAGTTGACATGTGGGCTGCGTCTGTGTGTTCAGGTTATCAGATTGTCAGGAGTGTGTGCTTAACCACAAGTCCAGCATGTCACAGTAACATGGCTCTAGACACATTTATACTGTAGGAGTCTTTAGTTAAGATTAACCAGCGCATACATCTGGTTACCAAAATTGTGAAGTACACGTTTCACGCTTTAATGTTTTGTCAAGTGCAGATGCTTCTGTGTTATTTCTGTGTTTATAAATGTGGCCATTTATAAAATATACAGTGGTGTGAAAAACTATTTGCCCCCCTCCTGATTTCTTATTCTTTTGCATGTTTGTCACACAAAATGTTTCTGATCATCAAACACATTTAACTATTAGTCAAAGATAACACAAGTAAACACAAAATGCAGTTTTTAAATGAGGGGTTTTATTATTTAGGGAGAAAAAAAATACAAACCTACATGTGTGAAAAAGTAATTGCCCCCTGAACCTAATAACTGGTTGGGCCACCCTTAGCAGCAATAACTGCAATCAAGTGTTTGCGATAACTTGCAACGAGTCTTTTACAGTGCTCTGGAGGAATTTTGGCCCACTCATCTTTGCAGAATTGTTGTAATTCAGCTTTATTTGAGGGTTTTCTAGCATGAACCGCCTTTTTAAGGTCATGCCACAACATCTCAATAGGATTCAGGTCAGGACTTTGACTAGGCCACTCCAAAGTCTTCATTTTGTTTTTTTTCAGCCATTCAGAGGTGGATTTGCTGGTGTGTTTTGGGTCATTGTCCTACTGCAGCACCCAAGATCGCTTCAGCTTGAGTTGACGAACAGATGGCCGGACATTCTCCTTCAGGATTATTTGGTAGACAGTAGAATTCATGGTTCCATCTATCACAGCAAGCCTTCCAGGTCCTGAAGCAGCAAAACAACCCCAGACCATCACACTACCACCACCATATTTTACTGTTGGTATGATGTTCTTTTTCTGAAATGCTGTGTTACTTTTACGCCAGATGTAACGGGACACGCACCTTCCAAAAAGTTCAACTTTTGTCTCGTCGGTCCACAAGGTATTTTCCCAAAAGTCTTGGCAATCATTGAGATATTTTTTAGCAAAATTGAGACGAGCCTTAATGTTCTTTTTGCTTAAAAGTGGTTTGTGTCTTGGAAATCTGCCATGCAGGCCGTTTTTGCCCAGTCTCTTTCTTATGGTGGAGTCGTGAACACTGACCTTAATTGAGGCAAGTGAGGCCTGCAGTTCTTTAGATGTTGTCCTGGGGTCTTTTGTGGCCTCTCGGATGAGTTGTCTCTGCGCTCTTGGGGTAATTTTGGTCGGCCAGCCACTCCTGGGAAGGTTCACCACTGTTCCATGTTTTTGCCATTTGTGGATAATGGCTCTCACTGTGGTTCGCTGGAGTCCCAAAGCTTTAGAAATGGCTTTATAACCTTTACCAGACTGATAGATCTCAATTACTTTTGTTCTCATTTGTTCCTGAATTTCTTTGGATCTTGGCATGATGTCTAGCTTCTGAGGTGCTTTTGGTCTACTTCTCTGTGTCAGGTAGCTCCTATTTAAGTGATTTCTTGATTGAAACAGGTGTGGCAGTAATCAGGCCTGGGGGTGACTACAGAAATTGAACTCAGGTGTGATAAACCACAGTTAAGTTATTTTTTAACAAGGGGGGCAATCACTTTTTCACACAGGGCCATGTAGATTTGGAGTTTTTTTTCTCCCTTAATAACGTAAACCTTCATTTAAAAACTGCATTTTGTGTTCAATTATGTTATCTTTGACTAATAGTTAACGGTTTTTGATGAGCAGAAACATTTATGTGTGACAAACATGCAAAAGAATAAGAAATCAGGAAGGGGGCAAATAGTTTTTCACACCACTGTATATATATACAAGGGGTGTTCTTGTGAAACTGGTACTTGTGATGCAATTTCTCATGAATGAAAAAACCGTAAAAACCGATTGACATCTACAGAGGACTTCAGGCACAGTGTGGTGCTGAGATTCTTATCCAACTTGCAGAAGAGACACATCTGTCTGTGGGAACTGTACACACAATCTTTCACCAACTCCACTTGCACATTACAGAAACTCGGCTGGGAGTTATCGCCACATCCCTCGTACAGTCCTGATCTCACTCCAAGCCATTTCCACATGTTTGGGCCACTTCAGGAGTTCCTGTGAGGCCATTGTTTCAGATGTGAAAAAGGCAGACTGATCATATGGAGAAAACTTCCTACATTCTTGGTCTCCAGGCAATAGTGAAACACTGGGATAAATATATTATCCCCTGTAGCAGGGGATTATAAAGACATAAATGGAGTTTTTACTTTCATAAAAAAAATTATTTTTCAATCAAAAGTTCCAGTTGGCCTTAAATGCCTTTCACATATCCTTATTAAGATGCTCTTGTTGCAGAAGGTTTGCTAAATCTACTCAGGGAAGAATCCTAACTCCTCTTTAATAAAACTTTCAAGTGCATTTGAATGTGCTCTTTTTTCTTTGCATTTCACCTTTAAAGTAGTCTTAGTTTAAAGTAAGACGTTTCTCAACTACTAAGCTAATCAGACTACTTCTCACATTTCATTTGGTTATTTTATTCAATCCAATCCAATTTATAACAGAGTCCAATTAAACTGCACACAACTGTGATAATTGGTCTTTAAAAAGAGTGGCAACATACACACACACACACAGACACACACACACACAGACACCTACTCACACACACACACACACACACACACACACACACACACACACACACACACACACACACACACACCTGAGACTGATTTTTCTATTTTAATTACAGAAATTTAGATGTTCTCTTTTGTTCTTTTGCTGGATTATAAACATAGGCTAATAAATAGTATCTTTTTTCTTTTAATTTGTAATCATGATATACATTACCATGGCAACAAGTACCATACACCCATTGTTCCATTGGTTTGATTCTGTCTCCCACTCCATCTTGTTATTGGGGCATTATCCAGATGTGCCCAGCTGTTTGATATTAGTTTATACCCTGCTGCGCCTGTGAATCTTTTGACTTATCCTGGTTTTTTTTTGCCATTTTAAGTCATCCTTTCTTTTCGTTCAAGTTTCACAACTCTTTGGATTTCCCCAAATCCCAGAAATGTTACGTTGAAGTTTGACTTGTCTCTCGTGCACGTTGCAGTGTATTTCTTTTTTTAGAGACAGTCTTGAAGTAGAGTCGGGGGACGACAGATGTTTTCTAGGCGGTAATGAAAGAGTAGCTGGTCCAGTTTAGCATGGTGCAATAGATGGTGCAATAATGGGTGTGGCCTAAATTGTGTGGGTGGGACTTGTCAATTAAACGTGCATATAGATGATGAGGACGATGTATTGTATTGTGTTTATTTTTTATTGGTGGCTGAGATCCTCCTAAAAAAGTCAAACTGTAATGAGAATCTGAAAGCAGACAATCGTTCCACTCCTGCTGAAAACTGTAGCAGGTCTAAAATAAGAACCCTGACTCATGCTTATCTGCTTTTATATTCCACACACACAAGCACACACACATACATGCGCACACACACACACACACACACACACACACGAACACAGGGCCTCATGAGTCTCTGATGGTTTCCAGATGGAGCGTCGGCTGCTTTGTGAAAACAGATTTTCCACAGTGGCCTTGATCACATTTTAGCGAGCGTGCACCTCTGAGAAACGGTTCTGTTCTTTGAATATTAAACTGCCCACACGCACCATCACGAAAAACACTTTCCTTAAGGGTTGTTTGCCATCGTTTATGATATGAAACACTTTGATGTTGTAGAGTTCTACAAGGAGCTATCTTTAAGTGTTCATCAAAAAAAGACAAACCAAAGAACCTTTTAGGGTGGTGTTTAGAACATTTTTTTGATTCATTCTTTGATTGTTCATTGCATAATTAAAGTGGCACGGTGGACGGAGTTGTTAGCTCTGTGGCCTTGCACCTTCTGTACAGAGTGTCTGATCTGTGTGCGTGGATTTCGCATGTTCTTCCAGTGCTTGGTGGGTTTCCTCAATTCATAAGGAGTTATTTCTCCTGATAAGTGTTTAGGGAATGAGTGAGTGAATGCATAATTAAAATAGGGATCTTCACTTCCAGATTGTCTTTGAGTAAAGACTGTATGTTCCTTTAGAAGTAGCTTCTATCCTTCACATCTTCTTCCAGAAGGAGAAAAATAATCCAAGCATTTTAAGCATTGTTTTATTTACAGTATCTGTCAATGTTGGCATAGAAGTCTTAAAATATTTTTAAATACATTTCCTGACCAAACTGAGAGAAAGTAAAATAATGTACAAAAAATTATGGCCATTGGCACAAAACGATTTAATGTTTCTTGACACCGATCAGCATCCTCTGCCTCATCATCCTCATAATCTTTATTATATTATCCATCCCTAATAAACATCATGATCCTTTAAAAAAACGCTATGACTTTGCCTCCAAGTGGCACAGTGGTAAAGTTCTTGCCCTATCATCCGGAGATCACTGGTTCGGTTCCCGGGTGATGCTGTAACCTCTCGCAGCCGGAGGTCTAGAGAGAACTGATTGGCCGAGCTCTCTCAGAGGGGAGGGATGAGAGGTACTTGGTGTTCCCACATTAATCAGGGGCATCTGTGAGCTCACGCATGCGGAAGGAGCGGATAGCGCTGTCCTCTGAGTGTGTTACGCCGCCCCCAAAGGTGCGTTATCGAGCAGTTTGAAAAGGTGCGGTCGGCTGGCATCACGTGGTTAACACGTGATAGCCTTCGGCCCTCCCGACTGAGTGGTAGTAGTAGCCTTAATGTGGGAGCCCCCTAGTGACGAGGAGGAATTGGACACGACTAAATTAGGGAGAAAACCTGGAGAAAAAACAAAACAAAAAACCTATGACTTTTACACAAAAGTAGCTGTGACCTCATATTCTACAAATAAATGGAATAAAAACCATCATCTAAACACATCAACGGGAACAGTCTGATCCAGTTTAGGTCCAATCTAAATCCGCTTCAACCTGATCAGAATGAATTTTCAATTTGAATGGGAGGTAATTTGGTCATTTGGTCATTTGTTCAACAGGTTAATATTAGCCCTGTAAACATTTAATCTGATTGCTTCTCGCTTGTTTGAATAAAAATATTCTTTCTGAACGTTTGCCCAAAGTGGTGATGGACGCCCATTCAGTGATGGACGATTTTCCAGGATAGAACTTCCATCAGTACACAGGGAGAACAAACAGCTCTCTCCTATCTGTGTTTTCTTACTTGCACTCAGGCTCTGGCTGAGGAAGGAGCTCTGATTGGCTCTGCATTTCACATAAAGTAAAGTATTTAAGTATTTTAGACATGTAAACTGTTAAGCTGGAATTGCTAAGAACTTACTGGAACTGTTTTAATAAGTCTGAAGAAATATTGTCTTTTTAAATGTACAGTAGCTACTGTTTAGTCCTTAAAACAGCAATCATCTGCAAACTGTCTCACTGAAGAAAAACAGCAACAAGAGAACAATGCAGATTTGCTTTTCAGCATAACATGCCGTCATTGTGTAACAAATAAAAAGCAATACTGTTTGTGTCTTCTCCTTGCGTATATCTGACATGCACGCAGTCTTTCTCTTTACGGTCGTTTCGTATTAGAGGATTAGGAAGCAGTCATTTTCAGCGAGGTGTAAAGTCACGCAGAGTCAAAGGCTGACTTCACTTTTTCCTTCTGCTGTCACTATGCCGACGACGAGTTTCGATTTTCATTTCGCTGGGATCTGTGTAAACATATTTCTCTTGTATGACTCATGTAGAAGTATTTTCGGCCCCAAAAAAAGGAAAAGTTTGGCCTGAAACTTATATAAAAGCACAGAAGCAGAAGAGTGATGACGCTGGATCTGTGTTTCGCAACATCAAGTCGATGGATTTGGCCTGCAAAGGGCACAGGATTGTGTGGAGCCTCGAAAAAAAAACCTGACTCACATTAAACTCTAATAAAAAAAATAAGAATAGAAAACAGACACTTGGCGAGATTAAACGAAAACCCTGAAGCATAAAAAGAGGGAATGTGTCAGTTGCAATCCTTGATTTGTAAAAAAAAAAATAACATATGCAGTACAAGACTTTAAATAGCATGTTTTACGTTCAATTTATTCATTTTGTTCGACTTGGCATTATCTAGGGAACCAAGGGAACATGTCATGGGTAAGAGAATTCGAGCTGACTGTCTGACAGGAACCAGATCCAGCGAGCAGTGATGTGGCTTTAAAGCGGATCCGCTACATGTTCCCCTGATACATATACACGACATAAAAAACACGCACATGGACGACATCACAACGAAGTCCAGGTCTGAACCCACAAACATCTGTTTCTTATTCCGCACACAGGGGAATTTAATTACATTAACATTAATGAAAGTCTGTAGCCTGGGAGATTCTGATTGGTAAGAAGGTGTTGATTAATTCTCTATAACAGCAGCTCTGACAGTGGTGCAGGTTTATGTTAACATGCACGCTCTGACACATTATAATTTCTATAGCAATGACTCATTCATGTCCTTTTTTACATTTTGTGTAAGGAGGAATGTATTCAAGTGTACAGGATTTTTCGCTTCTTTACGTTTTTTCAGTAATATTTTTTTTGTCTTTTTGAAATTGCAATTGTTGGTAAAATAACGTGATTCCATTAAATAATAAAAAGTCTAGGAGATATGCAGTTATAGGAAAATAATCAGTTCAGGGTTAATACTAACTCCTACTTTCCACATGTGGCATGAATGTATATAATTCAGTCTAAAATCATGATTATATTACAGCAACCTACTGTCTCTTCCAGTTTTGTAAAATAAATAAATAAATAAATAAATAAATTGTGTCCACTGATATTCTTACTCGCCATAAGGAATCAGAAACACAATCACACTGATGTTCTGCAGTGGAAATGTAAGAGGTTGGCGGGTTCCTGGGTTCTCTGCACGCCGGTTTGACTCTGATTCACTCCGTATTGTTCTTTTATAAACCACACAATCACTAGTTCTGCATGAACTGAGGCCTGCTGAAATCTTTATTTTATTTTACCCCCTTTTTTTGTTTTTAAAAAAGTAGATATTTATATACATAGAAATGACTTGAATTTCCTAGAAATTACTTGAATCCGAAACCACAAAGTCCACATCGTCTCTCAAACTTCCTTACATGGCAAAGAAAAAAAAAAACCACCATTAACATTTGCTTAGTTTATATTTGTAAATATACTGTATATATTCACCTTTAAGAGAAGGTTTTGGGTGAATTGACGTTGCAACGATAAACACAGTTTTATTTACACAGCACTTAAACTGAAATTAAATATTATTCCGTTCTCGTGGTTCCTCGTTTCTGTCGGTGTGGGAACTTGGACGTGAGCCTCGATGTGACTGAGGATTTACAAAATGCTTTATTTTAGCATTTTCTTCCAGGAAACCGCTGGCTTCATCGCAGCTTACTGATGATGTGTGAACTCTCCTGAACCAGAGAGAGTTGAAAACATCTGGATTAAACACAGAACCCCGTCTCAAACTAGAGCTATAAATATGCAGTATATTTACACTATAAATATAATCGAATACATCCTCAGTAAGGTCACATGGCCATCACATGACTGTATTATATAATTTCATTTAGTCCGATAAACAATTGCTAGGGTCACATGACCATCATGTCTATACATTTATATCATAAATCATTCAAAGAGATCCTTATAATGGGTAACTGTGCATATATATATATATATATATATATATATATATATATATATTGTATATATATTGTATATATATTGTGCTCAGCATAAATAAGTACACCCTTTTTTCA
Source organism: Channallabes apus (assembly GCA_030522415.1). NCBI lineage: Eukaryota > Metazoa > Chordata > Actinopteri > Siluriformes > Clariidae > Channallabes > Channallabes apus. Next base: position 6,081,544 of record CM060116.1, read on the forward strand.
AGGTAAGATCTTAATCAACATCTCAATGAGCACAAGAACAATTTCCAAAATTTTGACAAAACTGAGATCGAAATCTTCAGTTTTACTCAAATTAGTTGAGGCACATTTACCTTTTTCCATTCTTCAAGAATGTCCTCTTTTAGAGCCTGGATGCTGGATGGAGAGTAATGGATGGTCAACTGGTCTCTTCAGAATTCCCTATAGGTGTTTGATGGGGTTCAGATCAGGCGACATACTTGGCCACTGAACTACATGCACATACATGTACTTTCTACCTGTTGTTCTTCAGAAACGCAACAGTTGCCTTAGATGTATATTTTGGATCATTGTCATATTGGAAAAACGGAAATTCATGATACCATCAATGAAATGTAGCTCCCCAACACCAGCAGCACTAATGCAGCCACACAGAAGAATTCAATTCAATTCAATTCAGTTTTATTTGTATAGCGCTTTTAACAATTGACATTGTCTCAAAACAGCTTTACACAATCAAGAGAATTATTTAAGTTTGTATGGAATGTGAATGTGTATGAATGAAAATGTTCAGATAGTCCCTGGTGAGCAAGCCCGAGGGCGACAGTGGCAAGGAAAAACTCCCTGAGATGGTAATAGGAAGAAACCTTGAGAGGAACCAGACTCAACAGGGAACCCATCCTCATCTGGGTGAAACAGATAGCAGGAAATGATCTGCATTTATACAGTGTTAAGTGTTAGGTTCAGCTATAATAGTTGATGTTAATTGATGTTATAATAGTTGATGTAAAATGGAGTCCAGTAGTTATTGGAGACTCAGGTAGACTTGTAGAAAGTCCTGAACTATCGAATTGTCAAGTCCTCAGAGAAACAGCTGACAACACCAGTCGAGGCAAGAACCATCTTCTAAGTAGAGAGAATCATCCCCAGACACCAGACGCATCCCAAAGAGACACACGGGGCATCCATGCGACGAGACCTCCAACCAGAAACGGGGCACCAGGATGGATCAGACAGGTCCGAACTGTCACCACGAACTGCCACCAAGAACACTGCCACCACGTTTCACTGTAGACACCATGCATTTTAAATGCGTTTTGAAGCCATCAGTTCCAAAAACATTTATCTTTGTCTCATCACTCCAGAGTACAGAGTCCCTGTAGTCTTCTTCTTTTTGCCCTAGCAAATTCTAGGCGGGCTTTCTGGTACCTAGGCTTCAGGAGAAGCTCCCTTCCTGGACGACACCCATGCATACCATTCCTCTGCAGTGTACGCCGTATTGTGTCATGGGAAACAATCACCCCAGTTTGGCTTTCTACTCCTTTAGCTAGACTCACCTGTAGTTGAATTCTTGTTAATTAGAATTTTGTTGTCTAAAATATAGCTGTTCTCCTAAGACTTCGGGGTGTATTAATTTTTGCAACATATACAAATATACAAATAGTGTTTGCAATCACTTTTTTTGGTTGTTTCAATTTCAGATTTCGATTTCAGGTTCGGTAATGACACTGATATACTGTACTATTCCATGACAGATAATATGACTAAACTGCTAGCTATGGTGAAACGGACTGTATTGAATATTGCTGTTAAATTCTGTACAGTAATGTTCATGGCGCCACATTAAGCTAACACACGGCGTAAATCACTTCAGCGTTAAAGTTCAAGCTGGAAACCGACAATGAGCATCAAATAGCACTTCGCTAACAGGCCAAATAATTTTTCTCCCTCCAAGAAGGTTTCTAAAGAAAAGATTTCCCATGTCGTCTTAAATGTTGTACCGCTGTTGTTTTTGTCTTTTCTCCTCACACACTGAGTCACAGCGGGGAACAAATGACATCCTAGCATGCTTTCCTGCTTATTCACAGCAACCAAGCATAAAAACACTTCTCCAAGATCAACTCTGTGAGCAAGGAAAATATTAAAAAAAATTTATTTGCAAAACTGACACCAGTAACTTCAATGTAATCTTCAGAGATGATTGTAATCCAGCTAACTCACTTATTTATTTATGTTAATGCTAAAAATATATGATGTGGCTAGTACCAAAGGAAAATAATCTTACAATAGCAATGCTGATGCTAAAATGATATAGCAACAGGTGTGATTTATCAATTACACTTAAAAGTAGATCACCCTTATTATTACTGCTAGAAATAACATTTATGGTAGCATGATTAAACATTAGGCAAGTTGTACTCTGTAAGATACTTAAATTGAGTATATGCGTAAAGTTAATATTGATGTGCATTATTGACATTCTACTGTATATTTATGCTAATGCAAAAATGCTAATGATAAATAAAAAGAGGTCACTTGTTATTGCTAAAATTAGTTTATTATAAGCATTTAAAGCAAAATTATTATTATTATTATTATTATTATTATTATTATTTTTATTATTGCCAAAAGCAAAAAAGGTCCACTTATCCAGTTGTCTGTGACACGTGGCCAAGAGGATTGGACGTGTGGAATGTCAACGTGTGCTAACGTGGCCATTACATCATCCAGCCTGCTACTGTCCGGACCATATTCACGTGGCAAATCCACAAATCACTGCTTAGACTCTGGAGGGAACATCCCAGAAATAGCGAGAAAAAACCTCAAAATAAAGAACGACTCGAAAATCACTCAGGATCTCCTTTAAGCTTCTGCTTCTATCATAAACCTATGATTTGCAGCTGCACTATTGTCAGAGCTCTTGTTGTAGAAAACTAATCAACAACTTCTGACCAATCGGAATCCAAAACTCAGCATCGGAACTCATCCCATTTCTTCATATTTTGCTTCCAAAGAGCTAGACTAAGTAGTCTTGAGGAATAGTTCTGGTTTTTATCTTTCATTAAAAAAAAAAAAAAAAACCAAAGCATGAACCTGTGAGAAACAGGTGCAGATGATGACAGATGATCAATGATTAGTATACTAGAGAAGCTGAATGCTGAATGGTTGGAATAGACAAGAGGGGAAATAAGGTTGCTACTGAGATTGATACATGAACATTTTTGCAGCTTGTTACAGTAAAACATTTGCTCCTGTTTCTTTCATTTAATTCACATCATTTAATTTAATTAAATATGAAGAAATGAAGGGGGATCAAGACTTCCCTATAGTACTGTACATTAAGAAAAATAAATAAAATTATCTGAATAAAAGTGTATTTAATTCTATGGATCCTGGCCACACCCCTAATTATAACCTCGCCTCTCAGCTGGGAGGAGCTATTAAACAAATGGTTTGTCCCAGTTTGCATTAAACAATCGAGTTTAGAACATTACCGAACTCGCTCAGAGAGAAATAAAGCAGTCTCAGTGTCATCACTTTCTTGATTAGCATGCTGAATGGTAGGGGGCGTGGCCTAAAGTCTGAGGGCAGTGCTTGTACAGTAAATGTGAATATGATTATAATGTAGCCGGTTTTGGACTATTTAATTTCATTAAACTTCGTTAATTGTATTAATGATAAACATGATGATAAACGTTAATGATAAGCTCCAGACCAGTTTGGACATTGAATTGCAGTTCTTTAGGAGAAAAAAAAAGACGTCTCTGTAAACGGAAATTCCCATAATGCTGAGAATATTCTACTAAAACATTCCCTAAAATATTCCGGGGTTTTTCCACATCTCAAACCCATCTGGTGTGTGTGTGTGTGTGTGTGTGTGTGCCAAAGCTGTTGCTGAAAGAGAAAGAGTTGAAACGACACACATTCAAGGAGGAGAAACACTGTGATAGCAGCGCTTGAGTTGTCCTCGCTTACCCGGGCCGAGCAGGACTGTTTCTGCAGAGATATTTTTACCATCTCGTCTGTCTACATGTATAAAAACACCCACACACACGCACACAGACACAGACATGCACACACACATGCAGGTCAGCTGATAGAAATGGTGCAGTACTGTAGTTTAACGTTCCTGTGGGCTGAACAGAAATCAGACAACATTTCCTCCTGAATTCCACAGAAAGTTCACGGGGATGTGGAGGTTACGGCTATTTGTCAAAACATGCCTCTGGTACACCGCTAAGTGCTCGAACTAAAATCACCGAGGGAAAAATATTTCTGGACTTTTTCTAATGCTCAGAAGATCCGCTGAATCTGGATCTTAAAAGACGTCAGATAAAGATAATTAATAAATGTTTACTAAAAACTTTCTAGTGTTTTATTTCTAACTTTAGCTCCTTAAACAAAGTCCAAACTGGTTGTTCAAATGAATGACTTATCATTGTGTGTTATTTAAAGAAATACAGAGAGGTTTGTCGTATCTGCTTTCACACTGGAAATGATTCGTGTGTTTCCATGAATAAAAGGTTCAAGGCCGTGTGCTCCGTCTGCTTGATAATTTATCAAAATGAAATGTGATGTTTGGGGAGGAAACGCTTCACTGTCTCTGGATAAGGCAGATAAAAGTCAGGAAAAGGGGTGAACACAAACAGATATTATTCATGACATAAATTTATGTGTAGAGAGAAATTAAACTATGTTATCAATCATGCTAACTTCAGATAAATTGAAATTCAATGCTCAATTACAGGGATTGAGCATGTTGTGAAATTCTCCATGTTGGATGCTATGGGTTTTGTTTTGTTATAGCCAGGACATACTTCATTAGCTCTAGCACTCAAGTGGACATACTATAGCCACTGTAGCTTATGCTCTGTCTTCCCTTTTAATAATTCGTATTTTGATTTGATTTAATTCAATTCAATTTGAATTGTATTATATTTTAATAGTGAACATTGTCAAAAAGCAGCCAGACAGAATAAAAAACGTATGAGGAAATATGTATAAATCATAATTTTTTTATTTGTCCCTGATGAGGCAGTACTGGACTGTAGAGAACAAAACTGTAACAAAACTGGACTCCATATTAACTTAAAGGGCACCTACAGTGCTACATGGACTTTTTCAAGCTGTTTGGACTGCATTGTGTGTTAGGAGAGTGTGTACACAACCACTCTACAGTGATAAAGAGCCGCCCAGTGATTTTCTTTTAATTTAATAATATAAGATGCCCCTTCTGAAATCAGGCCGTTTTCAAAAGCCTGTCGGTGTGAAGTCACACCGACAAAGGCCACTCCTACTATAGTTGATTGACACTGGTGTTTTAGCAAAGACCCGCCCCGAGTGAAAAAAGAGCCGTCGGCCATTGTTTTTCTACACTGGAGCAAAATGGCGCCTACTGTACATGAGCGTGGTGTGCAATTCGTTGCTGTAGTGCGGTGATCTAGTGGTTAGGATTCAGCGCTTTCACGTGGGAAACCCGGGTTCAATTCCTGCTCAAGGTACATGCTTTTTTTTGCACTACATATTTATAAAGTTTTTCTAAAGTTCGTTTAGTAACGAGGCGAGTGCGCTATGCTTCGGTAAACTTTTCTGACATAAGGAGAGACTCAGTCAAAAACACACACACACACACACACACAATGCTTCGCGTGTATGATGTCCTATTCCCGGCATCTATATGACTCAGTCACACACACACACACACACACACACACACACACACACGTTGTCTGTCAGAAAGGTCTCTGTTTATTAACAGCAAAAGATCGGTATAAATATGTTTGACTAAACGTCTGTGCTATAGACATATGTTACTACAAATTAACCATTGTAAATGTCCTGGTGAGATCCCGAAAAAACAATGCTTCGCGTGTATAAGGTTGCGGGTTGAATAGCCGGCATTTCCAAGACAGTTGCCATTAATCCTTCGTGGTCTAGTGGTTAGGATACGGTGCTCTCAGCGCATCAACTCGAGTTCGATTCCCGGTCTGGGAAGTCAAAAAAGTTTTACAACCAGATTCACATGTAAAATTTTATATACATATATAACTATATATATATATATATATATATATATATTAGTGCATAATAAAAATCTTACAAAATATAGGGGAAATTATATATATATATATATATATATATCCCCTATATTTTGTAAGATTTTTATTATGCCCTCATTTGTACATTGTATATTTGTACAACTATTTTACTAGTTAAATTTATTTTCATTAGTATTTCTTTTTATTGATATTTATTCCTTACGTATAAGCTTTTATTTTCTTTTTAAGGTCACTGGCTGTCGTATAAGCATTTCACTGCATATCATACTGTGTATGACTGTGTATGTGACAAATAAAATTTGAATTTGAATCAAAGGAGAGGAAGATAAGTGGAAGGAGACAGAGGGGGAGAGAGAGAGGGAGAGAGAGAGAGACAGAGTATGGGAAGGTGAGCATGAATGAACAGATGCAAGAGGAGACAGGAAGATAGCAGCAGGGAAGATTTAACACGTTAATATCAGATCTATGAGGAAGAGAGCAAGAGAGTAGAAATAACTCCTTTATATATAAAATAATTCTAACATCATGTAAAATTATTTTTAACTGTTTTTTTAAAAAATATTTTTAACTGTTGTCAAAGCTATACCCCACTTGTATTGTGAAGACACGCCCCACAGAACTGGGGGGCGGGTTCAGTAGAGGTCATTAACATTTAAAGGAGCATGTACTGAAACAGGTTGCTGAGAACAGAGCTACTTTTTACCAGGTAAAAGTAATGTTTTTTACACAACAATTGAGAATTTTTAATTAAAGTATATTACAAACTTTTCATTAGGACCCTAAAGAATCATATTAACCTATGCAAAATTGAGACTGTATGTCTCCTTTAAACACATATTGAGCTTCTAGTCTCCTAACACAGTATGACTTCATATCAATCCCTGCTATCCGATTTCTCCCAGATGAGGATGGGTTTCCTGTTGAGTCTGGTTCCTCTCAAGGTTTTTTTTTTTCCTATTGCCATCTCAGGAAGTTTTTCCTTGCCCGCATTGCCAGCAATGGGATAACTTTTCACCATTTTAAACTTTCCTCAACAACATTTCTGGAGTAATATGAATGTACTATACTTACTTGTAGCTAACATACTAACTTTAATAGCGGAACAAATAAAATAAAAGATAACCAATTAAACAATTTATTTTTATGTTATAATTTGTATTTAATAATTTTTATATTAATATTTTTGGGTTGTGAAACGAATCATCTGAGTTTTCGTTATCTTGTAAGGGGAAATTCGCTTTGATATATGAGTAGTAAGCATGTTTTCGAAATTCAATTCAATTCAATTTTATTTGTATAGCGCTTTTAACAATTGTCATTGTCGCAAAGTAGCTTTACACAATCAAAATAATTATTTAAATTTGTAAGGAATGTGAATGTGTATGAATCAAAAGATGCAAAGATTCAAGATTCAAAGATTCAAAGAACTTTATTAATCCCAGAGCGAAATTGCTTAATGGTCAAAATGGTCCTTGAGAGCAAATCCTCATTTGGGTGAAACAGAGAGCAGGAATTGATCTGAATTCATACTGTGTGTGTTAGGTGGCAGGCAGTTCAGCATAACAGTTGATGTTGATTGATGTTAATATGAAGTCCAGGTAGACTTGTAGAAAATTCCAGTCCTGAACTATCGAGCAACTGCAGAGTCCTCAGAGAAACAGCTGTCACCAACAGTCGAGGCCAGAACCGTCTTCATGGTAGAGTGAAAATGTCTCAAGACACCAGACGCATCCCAAGAACCACATGGGGCATCCATATGATGAGATCTCCAACCAGAAGTGGGGCACCAGGACGAGTCAGACAAGTCCGGAGGGCAGCGGGAGTTTGGATTACTGGCAGCTCAGGAACGTGTACATGTGTAGCTCGACAGAGAGAGGTAGAGAGGGAAGAGAGAGAGGGGGGGAGAGAAAATGAGAGGGGAGAGCAGAAGAGAAGGAGAGATAACAGTTAGGTATGGTCATGGTCACATATGAATGCATATGTAGTGTAGAGTGCAAGCAGGGACTCCAGCAGGACTAATTATGACAGCATAACTAAAAGGGAGAGCCAGAGGGAACCACAGACATGTGGTCCCTGAGATGTAAAGCAACCAATCACCTCACCGTCAACGAACCTGAGTGATCAATGAGAGTGGGGAAGACAGCATCTAAACATACCGGTTCACCATAATACTCTACGTCCATGAGTCCCCCCGATCTGCTCCTTTAACTAAGGCAAATCTATTTACAAAAATGCTTGGCTAAATAAATAGGTTTTTAGCCTGGACTTAAACACTGAGACTGTGTCTGAGTCTCGAACATAACTTTGGGGCTTTGTAAGAAAAAGCTCTGCCCCTTGCTGTATTCATATTATGTGTTACTGACAAGCAGCCTGCATCCTTTGAACGAAGTAGCCGTGGCAGATCATAAGACACTAGCAGTTCGCTCAGATACTGCGGCGCGAGACCATTTAATGCTTTATATGTCAAAACTAGTATTTTAAAATCAATGTGGAATTTCACAGGGAGCCAATGAAGTGAAGATAAGATAGGGGTGATAGCTCATACCTTCTGGTTCTAGTGAGGACTCTCGCTGCTGCATTCTGGACTAACTGAAGCTTGTACTGTATATGCACCAGTGATGTGCGGTGAGGGTTGGGGTTGGTGAGGCACTGACTCAGAGTCAGATTTACAAACGTACTGTATGATGCTAAGGCACTGACTCACAAGTCAGATTTACAAGCATACATGGTTGTTATCCCATTCTTGATTAAATTTAATAACATTTTAAACACACCATTGTACATTTAAACACACCACTGCAGTATTCTTACCTTTACTTGTAAATGAAGTCCATTCTCCTGTCCTTCTGGACGAAGATCTCTATGACTTTGTTGTAGAAGTCCTCCTTTTTGTCCTTTTCTTTGAGTTTTACAAGTCTCTCTTTCTCAATTGAGATAATTGCCAAGTCAAGTTTTGAAAAATTTATTATCTTCAAGATTATATCCTCCATTTTCAGGGAAAATAAAGCCAAATAGCAACGCGTTAGCACCGAATGTTGTTGGTTGTTTTTCTTTTCTGTTTTTTCTTCTTAATTTACTCTCGCATTTACTCTTGTCGTGAACTATTAGCCGCAGGCTCACTATCGCCCCCATCTTTGAGGCAAAGGCCTGTATTTTCCTGCTGACTGCAAGCACGCGCCGTTTGCACGCGCTCAGTACAGTGTGTGAGTGGTGCACACTCTCACACGCACGCGCTGAGAGGCACTACCTGTCACTGCCTCAGCCTCCATGATTCTCGTCTACCGTTGTTATTTGAACAAGAAATACAGCTATTTTGACTATGAAAATGATCCGAATGTATAGGAAACACACCAAAATTGCATTAAAAGCATAGACCACAGGACAGATATTATATTATATTTTATTATATTATTCATTTTTTAACAACTTATGGTGACAGCTGAGGAAACCATGCTGAGCCCTTTACCGCCCCTGGTGGCAAGGTGAGGCACTGCCTCACCTGCCTCCTATGAGTGCACGTCCCTGATATGCACCTAGGTGAACATCCAGACAGTAAGGCGTTACAATAGTCCAACCTAGAGGTGATAAAAGCATGAACTAGTTTTTCTGCATCATTTAGTGACAATATATTCCTTACCTTGGCAATATTTTTAAGGTGAAAGAATGCTATCCGGGTAAAATTATCTACATAAGCTTCAAATGAAAGACTAGAATCTATAATCACACTGAGGTCTTTCACTGTTGCATTTGATGGAACAGAAAGGCCATCTAAAGTTACAGTGTGATCTAAAATCTTGCTTCTAGCTGCATGCGTTCTTATGACTAGAACTTCTATCTTATCAGGACTAAGCAAAAGGAAGTTAATTAGCATCCAGTCTCTTATATCCGTTACGCATTGCTCAATTTGAGCAAGCTGGTTTTTCTCATCTGTTTTTGCTGAAACGTATAACTGTGTGTCGTCAGCATAACAATGAAATATGCTTACGGATTATGTTGCCCAAAGGAAGCATGTAAAGGGAGAAAAGCAGGGGCTCTAAATTCGAACCCTGTGGAACCCCTAAATCCTGACTGATACAGTACATGTATGCCATTTCTATGTAGGTATGAGCATAGCTGCTCCGCTACTATCTTTTCCAGAATCTTAGAGATAAAGGGTAGGTTTGATATTGGCCTGTAATTGGACAGCTGACAGGGGTTGAGGTCAGGTTTCTTAATTATCGGTGTAATAACTGCTAATTTAAAAGATTTTGGAACATACCCAATGCTGAGTGAGGAATGAATTATTTTCAACAGGGATTCTGTTATTTCCGGCACTATCTGTTGAGAAAATGTGTCGGTATAGGATCTAATATACAGGATGATGAATTTGTAGAAGAGATGAGTGAAATTAGTTCATTCTCTTCAAGGGGAGTAAAGTATTCTAGGTTCCGATCTGACATGGTTAGTTTAACATCTGCATCAATTACATTGTCCGGTTTCAAAGCCTCAATTTTATGCCTAATATTTACAATTTTATTATTAAAAAAGTTCATGAAGTCCTCACTATTGCATGATGTTGTTGTGGAGATTTCTGCAGTGGTCTTATTTGTGGTTAATTTGGCCACGGTATTAAATACAAATCTAGGATTATTTTTGTTATTTTCTATAAGAGTGAGATATGTTGATCTTGCTAGTGCTTTTCTATAGTTCAGGATGCTCTCCTTCCAATTTAGTTTGACGCTATTTTGACGCTATACTGTACATACACACACACACACACACACACACACGAAAATAGTTATCAGTCGCTCGAATCAGGTTAAGCACCACATTAGCAAATTTTTATGCTAGTTTTATTAACTTTTATTACTTTTTTTTTGGTAATTTTAGATGAATTTCAGGGTTTAGGGATCGTTCAAGGATTCCACGATAATAATGTTAGACTGTAAATATTGTGATATTTCATCAGACTGACGATCAGACCACAATAAGATACTGAGCAGCCAGGAAAAGCAACGGGATTTGGAACAGTTTCATTATTAACACCACACGTGTGTGTGTGTGTGTGTGTGTGTGTGTGTGTGTGTGTGTGTGTGAGTTTCTCAGGCGATGTATGAAGCGAAGCACATTCCTTCCTCCGTGACCTCGGCTGAACCAGCGGCAGCTCTCGAGCCTACAGCGACTCAGAGCTCTGAAGGATTGGTGAGATTTCTCTGCTGTATTTTTTTCTCTTTGAACCCTCACTGTAGGAGTTGTGCTTCATATTATGAGTGTGTATTTCATTCAAAAGGACGTGGAGCTAAAGATCATGAACCTGAACCCTAACTCGGTGATGTGACCCTGACTAGTGTATGTGTGTGTGTGTGTGTGTGTGTGTGTGTGTGTGTGTGTGTGTGTTTACACAAGAGCTAGGAAATTAGTTTTTGGTAAATGAAAAAAGTGTTGAGATCTCAACTACAAACCACCTCCTGCAAAAGAGGAAATGTGTAGATGTAACGAGATTAGATTGAAGATTGTTTATGAAGATCTTTAGGTCTTCATGCTACATGTTAGAAAGACCTGTTACAACTGTTACATGTTAAAAAACATCCTGAGAGCACCCCTAGACAGCCCTGAGAACACCTCAAGAAAATCCTGAGAAAACCATGAGAACACTGAGAAGGTGAGTCCCCCAGGTTTTTACTCAGGGTGTAACAGCTGATCTCACACACTCCACATGAATATAATTTCATTGTTTCTTGGACCATTACATTCTCCTCATTATTAGAATCACAGAACGCCTTATTATGAGCAGGACTTTGGGAGGATCTGCCGGAATGTTGGACCATTACCTCATCCTCATCATCACTACGCCTTTCAGAGGAACCAGAACAATGGGAGAAGATGACATTAAGCCTTTGTGCAAGGCCAAACACAAAAAAGTGAACTGAACACAGAAAGTGAACATAGACTAAACAGCGAGGGAGTGAACATAGAGTGAACACATAGAGACTGAACATGTATCAAGATAGAGTGAACATAAAGTTCAATTCAATTCAATTCAGTTTTATTTGTATAGCGCTTTTAACAATTGACATTGTCTCAAAACAGCTTTACACAATCAAAAGAATTATTTAAGTTTGTATGGAATGTGAATGTGTATGAATCAAAATGTTCAGATTCTGATGAGCAAGCCGAGGGCGACAGTGGCAAGGAAAAACTCCCTGAGATGGTAATAGGAAGAAACCTTGAGAGGAACCAGACTCAACAGGGAACCCATCCTCATCTGGGTGAAACAGATAGCAGGAAATGATCTGCATTTATACAGTGTTAAGTGTTAGGTTCAGCTATAATAGTTGATGTTAATTGATGTTATAATAGTTGATGTAAAATGGAGTCCAGTAGTTATTGGAGACTCAGGTAGACTTGTAGAAAGTTCCAGTCCTGAACTATCGAATTGTCAAGTCCTCAGAGAAACAGCTGACAACACCAGTCGAGGCCAGAACCATCTTCTAAGTAGATAGAATCATCCCCAGACACCAGACGCATCCTAAAGAGACACACGGGGTATCCATGCGATGAGACCTCCAACCAGAAACCGGGCACCAGGATGGATCAGACAGGTCCGGAGGGCAGAGGGAGTCTGGATCACTGGCAGCTCAGGAACCACATGTGTAGCTCGACAGAGAGAGAGAGAGAGAAAGAGTGAAAGGGGGAGACAGGGGGAGAGAGGAAAGAGAAAGAGGGGGAGGAAGAGAAGAGGAGGAGAGATTGCAATTAGGTATGGTCACAGTCACAATGTCTAATGTGAATGTATATTTACTGTAGAGTGCAAGCAGGGACTCCAGCAGGACTAACTATGACAGCATAACTAAAAGGGAGAGCCAGAAGGAAACACAAACATGAGGGCTCCCTGAGATGTAAAGCAAACAATCACCTCACCGTCAACAAACCTGAGTGATCAAATGAGACTGAGGAAGACAGCATCTAAAACAAACCAGTTCACCATAATACTCTACGTCCATGAGTCCCCCAGATCTGCTCCTTTACCTTATGGCAAATCTATTTATAAAAATGCTTGGCTAAATAAATAGGTTTTTAGCCTAGACTTAAACACTGAGACTGTGTCTGAGTCCCGAACACTATTTGGAAGACTATTCCATAATTTTGGGGCTTTGTAAGAAAAAGCTCTGCCCCCAGCTGTAGTTTTCATAATACGCAGCCTGCATCCTTTGATGGAAGTAGGCGTGGCGGATCGTAAGACACTAGCAGTTCGCTCAGATACTGCGGCGCGAGACCATTTAATGCCTTATATGTCAAGAGTAGTATTTTAAAATCAATGCGAAATTTCACAGGGAGCCAATGTATTGAAGATAGGATAGGGGTGATGTGCTCATATCTTCTGGTTCTAGTGAGGACTCTCGCTGCTGCATTCTGGACTACTGAAGCTTGTTTATGCACCTAACAGAACAACCAGACAGTAAGGCATTACAATAGTCCAACCTAGAAGTTATAAAAGCATGAACTAGTTTTTCTGCATCGTTTACCGACAATATATTTCTTATCTTGGCAATATTTCTGAGGTGAAAGAATGCTATCCTGAAAGTGAACGAAGAGACTAAACAGAGAGCCGCAACACAAGACAGTAACGAGACTGAACAGACTGAGCACATACAGTCTGAATGAAGAGAGAGGGTTTGAAGAAATAGACTGAGCACAGAGAGCCTGTACGCAGAGAGAGGGTCTGAACACAAACTGACCACAGAAGCCTGAAAATAGAGTCTGAACACATAGAGGCTTAACACAGAGAGAGTCTGAACACAAAGACTAAACAGGTTGAGCACATAGAATCTGAACATACAGAGAGAGTCTGAACACAGAGAAGCTGAGCACAGAGAGACTGAACACACAGAGAGAATCTGAACACATAGAGAGAGTCTGAACACATGGAGAGAGTCTGAACACAGAGAAGCTGAGCACAGAGAGACTGAACGCAGAGACACTGAACAAGAGATTGAACACAGGCAAGCAACATCAGAGTTCATGTGGCTTTTCCACAGTCATGATCATATTTTCAGTGTAAGGGAAGGAAATCTGTGATTTACTCAATAGCTGCAAAACTGGAAGGACTCAAAACCGAGTAGTGTTCCAAACAGTTGCCCCAGAGATCTGTGTGTATGTGTGTGTGTGTGTGTGTGTGTGTGTGTTGTCGACTAATAAAGACTGTTGATGTTAAAGAGCAACAGACTAAAACTCTCAGCTCAGTGAGATGTGTCCTGGTTAACCTGATTTAATATTATACCTGATTCCTCACACACATGAGTGCAGATCCACGGTCCACTTTCACTAAACAAAACTTCATCAAACTAGAAGAATGTTTACAACAACATCCCTTCCTCTGGTGTGCCATGTAGACGTGTGTGTCTTTATCGAGTCCTAGTTCTGATCATCACAGCCTCGGGTTCTGTTTAAGCGTCTCATCGTCTCTTTAACTGAGCAGGTAAATAAACACACGTCCTTCCATAAACTTCCTCTAGGTGTTGGGTGTCAGAGAAACCTGATGCGTTTGTTTTTCTTAGACTTTCCCTTTCCTGCGCGCCGTGCAGAGGGACGTTTCTCAGCGTAATTGGTTTCACAGGGCAGCGCTGAGGCGAAACATTTTTATCACATGTGAAGGCAGAAAACACGATGCAGGCCCTGGCATTCGGCCCATATTGACCACATCACTTTCATCACTGTTGGCAGAGTTTAAACACACTCGCCCTAAAAGCAGTGTATGTGTGTGTTTGTGCTTGGTAGGGAATGTGTGTATTGAGTGATCCCTACTGGTGTGTACGCCTATTCCGTAACCAGGAAACTTCAACATTAAAACTGCCAACCTTAAACATTCAGAAATGTGCACATTAGTTGTACTCAGTTGTAACTCAGTCACAGAGGTGGGAAGTAACGAATTACATTTACTCGCGTTACTGTAATTGAGTAGCTTTTTTGTGTATTTCTACTTTTTAAAGTAGTTTTAAAAATCTGTAATTTTACTTTTACTTAAGTACGTTTTGTTTGAAGTATTGTAATTCGCTACATTTTAAATCATATTCGCTACTGAGTAAAAAATAAATTAATGAAAATGATAAAATAATAAATATATTATGCTTTGTATAAATGCTTCGTTGCGCCGCGTGTGTGTATCATGTCCTGGTCGCGCGCCGCTCCAGACTCCACTCCAGGTTTTCTGACATCGGCAGCTTCCTGACCTTCCACACGGTCGCTTCCGCCCTGAGTGACGTCATCGACTAGCGCGACCATGTATAAACCGGAGAGAGACGCGGGAAAGATGAAAGAGGTTGTGACTTTGGCGTTTTGATATTTGGTTGTGTATTCCGGTTTTGACTTTTTGCCTCCAATTGACTTTGATTATTGCTTTGTCCCTTTGGTTTGGTTGGTCTTTGTATATATTTGTAGGTAATTTCACTGTATTTGGTTTAGGGAGTCCGGGAAGGTACCTGTATTTTTGTTTGTGTTTTTCTTTTTTTTTTTTGCAGGTAATCTAGCTACTAAATATAAATACCATTTTGTTCATTATTTTGGCCTGGGTCCATCCTGAATCTGATCCTCCTCCTCCTCCTGTTGTGTGTGTGTGTGTGTGTGTGTGTGTATGTGTGTGTGTATACAAACCTCATTATTTCATCAGTTAATGATTGGATCTAGTTCTTTCTGCCATATACCACCATTTCCATACAGTTTAAAATAGAACCCTGAACCATTCTTTTGCTGTATGGCCCTAGACTGGGACGTAACACCATATTTAAGTGACCACTTTGATTTTCAAGCACAAGAAAGACAACAGCTTTATTATGCAAAGGTGTTCCTTCAGTTAAAAACAACTAGTTTGAGATTTATATCTGCTCATCTTTTTTGAGATGAGCAGATATAAATCTGCTGTTAAAAAATAAATAAGTAACTCAGTAACTTTTACTCTGAGTAAATTTTTTAATGAGCTACTTTTTACTTTTACTTGAGTAGATTTTTATAATGGTAACTTTACTTGTACTTAAGTAAAATTTCACTGAACTAACAGTACTTGTACTTGAGTACTAAATTTTATTACTCTTTCCACCTCTGCTCAGTCACGATAACTAAAGTGTTAAAGTGTGTGTTTTAACGTGTTAAACATGAATAAAGACCCATGTCAAGGCAAAGCTAAGGAAAATGACTAAATTCAAAATGCAAAATATAAGAATTAGCATTGTAGAAGAAACCAAAAATTCCCACCGCAAACGATTAACAAAAAAAATTGACATACAAAATTATAAACGCAAGCATCGAGCTAAATGGTCAATGTGACCTTGAACCTGAATTGACGTAAGTACAAATCTGTGAATAAACCAAGCAGCCCTCAGTCTGGTGGCTGAGGAGTCAGGAGGGTTAGCACTGTTATCATTAGCGTTAAGAGGAAGTTGTATTTGTCGTTTCAGCACAGATTCACTTCCTTCTTCCTTTATCACTGACCCTCTTCACCCCAATGCAGGAAACACTCAGTGCTAAACAAACACTCCCAACTCAATCCCTGTGTGTGTACGTGTGTGTTTCCTCGTTGCTCTTACACGCAGTGGCACGGTGGTGGAGTGATTAGCACTGTCGTCTTGCACCTCCAGGGTTTTGGTTTGATTCCCGTCTCTGTGTGCATGGAGTTTGCATCTTCTCCCCGAGCTTGGTAGGTTACCTCCAGGTACTCCGGTTTCCTCCCACAGTCCAAAGATATGCAGATTAGCTAATTGACGTTCCCTGCGATGGATTGACACCCTGTACAGGGGTCTACTCCGCCTCATGCCCCAAGTCTGCTGGGATAGGCTCCAGGCCCCCGTGCGACCCTGAATACAGGATAAAGCAATATACAGTAGACAATGAGTGAGTGAGTGAGTGTAATGACACCTCATGCAGTTTCAGTTTCCTGGGCTGTGTTCTAAACATCACCCTGTTCCCTGTTCCCTCCACTGCAGAAACATCTGCACCACGAAAGGAATTCATTTTAGAGACAATATTAGAGTAAATCGGAACTAATGATGTTGTCAAACAGCGCCATCTCCATGGTTACAAGAAAATTCCACAACTTTAGAAGTTAGGCTTCAGGATTTATTTTATTTTAAACATTTCATTTAGAAAACAAAAGCTGGTTTGACTCTGTTCTCGCCCTGCAGCTTCGAGTCGTTGTTGCCATGGTGCCATGTTTGCCCTTCTCCTTTTGCCATTAGTTCATTTGATTGTTCACCTGCCTCTCATTATTTCTGATTAGTATGCCCCCCATACACACACACACACACACACACATACAGGCCCCCTGAATAATAACACATGGACCCCTTTAGCTTTGAGATTTGGGACTTCAGTCCTTAGTGTTCTCCATGCTGTTTGCGATATTGTATTTTTTTTTATTAATCTGACTTCAATTTCTCAGAACTTCAGAAATTTTCCAAAGAGTAACGCTGGAATAATATCATCGACATGAATCCTAACTCACTCACTCATCAGCGTTCGGAGTTCTGATCAGCAGCATTTTGTTAGTGGAGTTCATGGCGCTGCAACGTTAATAATGAACATCTTAAACAAACAAGAAGTGGAGAGGAGATCATGTGTGACTTGTGCTGCAACCTCAAAATCTAGTGAACCAACAGTTGAATGTCAACAACACTGATTAATCCACTGTAAAGCTTCACAGCTCAAAAACAGATCATTTTAGATTTTAGTCTTGTGTAAAAGTTTGTGCATAATACAAATCATTTAATTGTAGTGGAGACAGCATGGTGGTATAGTTGTACACTAGGTTCCGTTGCACCACCATGGATTGACTCCTGGTCAGGTTCGATTCCCACCTCTGTGTGCATGGAGTTTGCCTGTTCTACCTGTGCTTGGTGGATTTCCTCCAGGTACTCCGGTTTCCTCCCACAGTCCAAAGACATACACATTAGGCTGATTGGCATTCCCTAAATATTCCCATAGTGTATGAATGAGTGTGTGAGTCTGTATTTTTGCCCTGTGATGGAGTGGATTTGTGCCCTAAGCCTCCTGGGATAGGCTCCAGGCTCCAACGACCTTGTATACAGGATTAAGCGGTGTAAACGATGAGTGAGTGAGTAAGTGAGTGGCAAAGCATCAAATCATAACAGAGGCGGCATGGTAGCATAGAGGTAAGCAACGTTGCCTTGCACCTCTAGGATTGAGTTTTCAATTCACACCATGCATCTGTGTATGTGGAGTTTGAATGTTTTCCCCATGCTTGATGGGCTTCCTAAGGGCAGTCCAATATCCTCCCAGTGTCCAAGCACATGCGTGTCCTGCGATGGATTGGCACTCTAGTAGTGAGCTACATCAAGACCACACAACATACAGATTTGTGTCTGTCAGATGGAGAGATTTAAAAACATAATTCATATTAAAATTTTGAATGAGGACATCATGAAGTTACATCGATTGTAGCAATGTAATTAGTGCACCTCTTCAGAACCTAAGCCTGAAATATAGAGTTAACCCAGATAACTCAATCTGGTTAAACTAATCTAGTTCTCAGGTTTGAAGCAATGATCAGGATCAATGAATGTACAGTATAAAGTGAACTGGTACGAATGAGTTGATGCTCAGATGAAACATGAGGTAAAGGACCGTGCACTTAGTCGTTTTTGTACACGCCGTGTTCTGGGACGTTTGGAGTTGAGCGAGCGGTTAAATAAACCTCCAAGGAGCGAGTGTTTCAGCGTGTTTCTCTCTCATGGACCTTGCAGGAGAACTGAAGATGTTGGAAACATCTGGAAGGAGGCACTGCTTCTGTTCTCACACTGTTAATGCCAGAACACATCCAGTCAGACTTTGATCATGTGAATGAAACGACTCAGGAGGAGAAGTGCAATGTCTGGAATACAAAATGAATAAACACACACACACTCACTCACACACACACACACACACACACACACACACACACACACACACACACACACACACACACACACACACACAGGGAATGAATTAACAGCAATAACACCGGCCTGAACGTTCCTCTGAGTTGTGGGTGCCAATATTAATGGATCTGTATGGAGGTCAGTACTCTCTCACGATTGTCACTGGCTTATGCAGGTCGCACAGAGGTTTCCAAAAGTATTCACGCCCCTTTATAAATGTCCTAGTTATTAGAATCATTCGCTTTACTGTCACACTCTCCACAATCTTCTGCACAGGACCAAAAACCAAGAGGAATCGGAGAACAATAGTCGATGATAAGAAATCCCCACCGCACCCAGACGTCCAGCATGAGCAGTGCTTTGTGGGAAATGACAGGTCAGTGTCAGCAGTCTGATCTGTAGCACATCCTTAGGTTAAAAATACTAGCAAAGGAAGCACTAATCTGTGCTAATCGCTGCCAAGGATGGAGGGTGTCGTTTCCTGTCTGAGGTTCATCCACCACACACAGGTTCTGATAATAAAATCACACGTTTATCTGTTCCTTCACTGCGAGGAAATGCAGATACAGCACAAAACCAGGACACTGAGGTTTACAGTCAAATCTGAACTTATGTTACTGATATTTTTTTTGCAAAAATCTGTGATTCTTTTAAACAGTGATTAACAGATTATTATTGATGCTAATGTGTGATATTTTAGGTTTATATGGAGCTTTTGCTGTACATGTCCCTGTGTGAGACTATAATAATGTAATTTCCTTTTCTACTGTTTATCAAATATAAAGAAATCTGAAATTATTCAAATTTTTTCTATTGTATTGTGTGTATATATTGTATGTACTGTATGTATGTATTGTATGTACAGTACTGTATGTATGTATGTATGTATTGTATTGTATGTATGTACTGTATGTATGTATTGTATGTACAGTACTGTATGTATGTATGTATGTACTGTATGTACTGTATGTATGTACTGTATGTATGTATGTATGTATGTATGTACTGTATGTACTGTATGTATGTATGTATGTATGTATGGTATGCATGTACGTATGTATGTATGTATGTACTGTATGTATGTACTGTATGTATGTATTGTATGTATGTATTGTATGTATGTACAGTACTGTATGTATGTATGTATGTATGTATGTACAGTACTGTATGTATGTATGTATGTATGTATGTATGTATGTATGTATTGTATTGTATTGTATGTATGTATGTATGTATGTATGTACAGTACTGTATGTATGTATGTACAGTACTGTATGTATGTATGTATGTACTGTATGTATGTATTGTATGTATGTACAGTACTGTATGCATGTATGTATGTATGTATGTATGTACTGTATGTATGTACTGTATGTACTGTATGTATGTACGTACTGTATGTATGTATGTACTGTATGTATGTATGTATGTATGTATGTATGTATTGTACTGTACTGTACTGTACTGTACTGTATGTATGTATGTACTGTATGTATGTATTGTATGTATGTACAGTACTGTATGCATGTATGTATGTATGTATGTACTGTATGTACTGTATGTATGTACGTACTGTATGTACTGTATATATGTATGTATGTATGTATGTATGTACGTATGTATGTATGTATGTATGTATGTACGTACTGTATGTATGTATATATGTATGTACTGTATGTACTGTATGTATGTATGTATGTATGTATGTATGTACGTACTGTATGTATGTATGTACTGTATGTACTGTATGTATGTATGTATGTATGTATGTACGTGCTGTATGTATGTATGTATGTATATATGTATGTACTGTATGTATGTACTGTATGTATGTATGTATGTATGTATTTATTAATTCTTTTTTTTATTTGCTTGTTTGTTCACATTTAAGGGATTTTTTTCTTTCATCTTTTCTATAAAAGTCATTGTATAAATGTTCTCTGTGAAAGAATATTTGCTATAAAAATTTTATTATAGTTCTTTCTCCTAATAACAGGGATTCAGTAAGCAGGAAACAGCATGAACAATGTGAAGCTCGAAATAGGGCCTTAAAAACACTGGCACTCATAATGAGCGAGGCGCTTGTGTGTAATGTGTGTTTATGTTTGAGTATGTGTGTTGGAGTAGGGTGTTGAATGAGAAGTGTAGTATGTTCTGGACTCACCCTGCTGTGTTTCCTAATCAAAAGCAGTTCTGGATTTTTGTGTGTGTGTGTGTGTGTGTGTGTGTGTTACTCTCTTGGCCTCCCATTAATTGTCCTAATTCATCACCGCAGCTACACTTTAATTGTAATTTAAAGCAGTTTAAAATCTGTTTAATTAATTTTATTTATTTATTTATTGGAAATGAAGCCCGATCACTCTCTTTTTTTGGACCTCTGGGTTCATGTGCTAAACATGTTCTTTCAGGTCTTTCTGGACTCATGCAAAACAAATTTTAATAAGATCTCCATCGATAGTATTTGAGATGGACAGTAGCTGCAAAACAAAATAAACAATAAAAGTGACTAAATTATGACTTTCATTGCATTATATTACACATTAGATAGAAATATAATAAATAGAATTCAGCATACAGCAATAAGTTCTAACTAAGTTTAGCAAAGTTTACAAAGCACAGTATGGTGGAGAGGATCTGGCAACCAGGTCAAAATCTTCCAGCAGTCTCACTCACTCACTCATCGTCTATACCGCTTTAGCCTGTGTACTGGGCCGCTGGTGCCAATCCATAGCAGCGCACACACACATACACACACTCTCATTCACACTCTACGGGCAATTTGGCAACGCCAGTTACCCTAATCTGCATGACTTTAGACTGTGGGAGAAAACTGGAGTATCCAAAGGAAACCCACCAAGCACAAGGAGAACATGCAAACTTCATGCACACAGACCGAGGCAGGAATCAAACCCAGAATTATATTTATAATAATATATTTATATTGTATTTAATATTAGTATCAAATTTATCATCACAGCTGTGCTATATCCAGCAATACAGCACAACCTCAAGTTCGATATTGTTTTTATATAATTGAGTTTATATACTGTATATATAGTACGTATACATACTGTATATATACGGTCTGCAGTACTGAGGGAAACGCAGCTGCCCACAGAAGCACTTTCAGCAAGACCACGCATCTGATAATATTGTGTCTTCTTTAACATCATGCTGTCTCCTTAATATTTGCCTCTAAGTCATTTCAAATCGCCTCTGAACCATCATTGTTCTTTTTTTTTTATGGCTATGAAGCTAACTAACTTCTCAGACAACTCACTCTTGAATACCTGCCCTACTTAGTGTTTGAAACAAGGAATTGCAGACCCTACAAAGTGCACACACTTTTCATTTAACACTATTTGTGATTCAACCCCAGACCCAGAAAATTAAAAGAGCTGATATTCTATAGAAATGATAGAAATGTACGGGATTTAAAGAACTGTCCACCATCTCCATGATTTATTCTCCTTACCTTTGGCTACATAATGTAGTACCGGTAAGAATTTAAAGCTACTTTCACCCCTTCTAATTACCCTAACTGTCTGTCGGCAGGTCCGCCTGTTGCAGTTACTTAATTCCACCAGTCACAGAAGGATATGTGATGGCGGAGCAAAATGGCTGGTTAAATAAACAAGCAAATCATAATCTGTTAATAATAAATAGTGCATGTGGACCTGTTGTATAAAAGAAATATCACACTCGAGGTTGTGCTGTTGTGCTGAATATCAGTACGGCTGTAATGCTTTCGGCACCGAGGCTGCGCCCCCGTGTCTACACCAGCAGCTCAGCACGACCTTGAGTTTGATATTTCTTAATTATAAATATTTGTTATTAAATTACAGCAGCAACAATGACCAACGGTAAAACTGTTACACAACAATTGAATTGAATTGAATATTTGTCTCTATGTATTATTTCTTCCTTCCTTCCTTCCTTCCTTTAGTCACTCCAGCAGCTGTACAGCTGGAGCTACACACATTGCTATCACTCTCTCTCTCTCTCTCTCTCTCTTCTCTTTAACACACACACACACACACACACACACAATGTGAGAGGTTCACATCTGGTGAAGAACTTCTTTACTTAGATTTCCAAATACCAACTCTATGTGTGTGTGTGTGTGTGTGTGTGTGTGTGTGTGTGTGTGTGTGTGTGTGTGTGTGTGCGTGTGTGCGCGTGTGTGTGTCTGTTGGTGAGATCAAAACATTTAAATCATCACGGAACTGTTGTAGCAGGATTGCAGGAACGTTTCTAAGCATTACGTGAAACCTTCTCAGAACATCTAGAAACCTTGACAGAAGTGTAATTTTCTGAAATCATTCTGCTCACCTTTCACTGTATCTCCTGATGTCCTGAATCGCTGAACATATTTTTAACATTACAATAATGTTTTTAAAAACATTTGAGATGAATGTTACAACAACATTGACTTCAATTTGAATTATTCACACTAAAACGTTAAAATGAGTGCTGTTATTCCAGCATAACGTTTCCAGGATGTTGCAGGAGCGTTCGTTTCACGACGTTACAGCTTTTGAACCTGCCAAACTCATTTCTGATAACATTCAGCTGGAAGATCTCAACCTAATGACATGCAGGTGTGTGTGCGTGTGTTTGTGTGTGTGAGTGTCTGAAAATTCACAGACGCAATTAACCCTTAACCACAGACATATTGTCTAAAATTATTTTTAACCGTTTTGGGGTTTTTTTTAACAGGGCACAAAAGAATAAGAGTCCACACACACACACACACACACACTTCTTGTTTCTTTTACATAATCAGAAACAGGTCAATCTTTTTAAATTGAATCAGTAAAGCAGCTCAAGTCGATCTGATCTGTTAAACATCACTTATATTTTGCTTTCAGTCGTCATGGTAATGCAGTGCATTCTGGGAAATACGAAAAAATCATCTAGCAGACAATGAAGGCAACTTCTGCCAAAAATCTTTCTGCCTTTTCTGCTGCTTGTTGCTGCTTCCAGGCTTTCGTTACTGTGCTGGGGATGAAATTTAACCCCTCATACACACACACACACACACACACACACCTTTTCCATCCCCCCCTAGTTCTACAGTGAGCTCAGC
The DNA here is from genome assembly GCA_030522415.1 of Channallabes apus. NCBI lineage: Eukaryota > Metazoa > Chordata > Actinopteri > Siluriformes > Clariidae > Channallabes > Channallabes apus. The sequence continues at coordinate 6,105,357 of CM060116.1, forward strand.
GTTTTGGACACTGCTCTGTTTTTCTACTTCTGAACCCCTCGACCTCGTCTGCGTCTACGCTCCCTATACCCTACACATGTGCGCTACATGTGTACACTCCATAGTGTTGAAAAGTGAACTACTTACTTGCTCACAATGTCTCTTATAAAGCCTCTTCTACTCCATATACAGTAGTATTGCACTATGTAACCAATACACAGCTTTGTGAAGTTCCTTGTTTCCTATACTTCTTGCACTGCGGCAGAGAGACGGGTAAAAAAATCGATTCAGTTATGAATCGCAATTCTTTCGTGTGCCGATTCACGTATCTCCAAAAAAACTAAATTGTTTTTTACGTTCATAATAGAGATGAACCACTTGATCGGCCAGTGACCAGAATTGTTTGATTTTCAGTTTGATTCCCCATGACCGGTGATCGGCCGATCAGCCTCACTGATTAGTTAACGATTCCGTGTCAAGTGCAGAAGCTTTCGAGTGGCGCAACAGAAACTCATTTTTATTATTAAAGTGTTACATTACATCAAAAATCACATGGGTTAAAAACCCTCCCATCTGCCTTTTTCTCCAAACTCTGTGAGCAAATTAGAATCAAACCTATACATTACACATGCTTACACCAGTCTCTGCGTGGCCACATTATAAGATGCACGTCGCTTGAGCTGGTAAAACATCACCAAACCAATTAACAGGAGATGGGTGATAAACCTGTGATAAATAACAAGTGGCGCACTCTGAACTATTTACACATTTTCCATTTTTACCCATGTGGTAAAAGTAAATTTTTTGCTTAATTTGTTTAAAAATAATAATAATGTCAGATAACAGAGATATGTGCTGCTCAGTAACAATGTAGCTTTTTGGTTACATGTTAAAATCTTGTATTTGAAGTTATTTTGTATTGTTTAAATCCTGCCCTTGGGTTTTAAGTGAGAAAACAAAAAACGTTAAAAGGATTGGGCTACATGTAATGAATCATTAAACATTTTTTGAGGTTTAAAATTGTAACAAAATGTAAATAAAAAAAAACATGATATTTATATAATCGCATTTTTTATTGAATTGGCTCCTAGGTATCATTATAATATCGGTGTATATATTGTATCTACATAAGATGCTGTATCACTCGTCTGTGTAGTACACGATGCTTAGGGTGATTTGGGACTCATCCCACCTTTCTGTACAAGTAGAGTAAATGAGACACTTTCCCATTAACATGAAGCCTTTAGAGATTCAGCTCTCCTCTCCTTACAGAACCAAATCCACACAGTGCCTACTGTATATAGTGCTCTTGTCTCAGGAGCAGAGCACTAGGTCACTGGTCCTAGAGGGCGCTCAAGCAGAACAGAAGGTCGAGAGATTACTAATAAACTGCTGAGCTTTAACCTGCCCCAGGGGGTCGTCTTGTGTCCAACTCTGACATTTGACCCTGGCCTTTGACCCTGATATTTGATTTGTGCTTCCTAACTGAAATAGGTAAAGAAACTGAATTATTTGGATTTGGTCATACTGTAAGGGTATAAAGACATTTAAATTGTCCTTTCTGAACCTGTAAGTGCTCTGTGATGGAAAACTCACTTTGCTGAACTTTCCAACAGTAAAATGTAAAAATATATTTTTATTAAACAGAATTGTAGTTCCCGTAATTTCTTTGTTAAATAAATTGTAGTAAATTTGATTCATTTTTGTTGTTTTTTTTAAATGCTTTCCCTTTTTTGTTTAGTCATGATGATGTAATGATGTGAAATCATTCTCATTTTATCTCACTGTTTCTCTGAAGGCGGCACGGTGGTGTAGTGGTTAGCACTGTCGCCTTGCACCTCCAGGGTCTGGGTTCGATTCCCGTCTCTGTATGCGTGGAGTTTGCATGTTCTCCCCATGCTTGGTGGGTTTCCTCCGGCTACTCCGGTTTCCTCCCACAGTCCAAAGACATGCAGATTAGGCTAATTTGCGTTCCCAAATTGACCATAGTGTATGAATGAGTGTGTGTGTGTGTGCTCTGCGATGGATTGGCACGCTGTCCAGGGTGTACCCTGCCTCGTGCCCTGAGTCTCCTGGGATAGGCTCCAGGTCCCCGTGACCCTAAATACAGGATAAAGCGGTATAGAAAATGAATGAATGTTTCTCTGAAACTTTAATGTTTAAACCCCAGCAGAGAGATCCTTGTTTTCTGTAATACAACATTGTGAAATTGTGAGACCTTTCCCCTGATTAAAACTAGACTTACACAAACACATTTCCCGTTTTAACACTTTCACGCAGCTACGACGTGTTGCATCGTTCCATCAGTGTGTCAGGAGCAGGAGTGTGTGTCATGTTTAATGCACAGGGTCAAATAAAAACTCCAAGCACTGACGTACATCTGTAGTGTACGTTTATAGAGTTCACTCTGACCACCAGTGTTGGGAGACGTTACTTTTTAAAGCAACTAATTACAATACAGAATTACTGTCATTAAAAAGCAAATCAGTTACATTAAAGTGTTGACTATGTAACGCGTTACACCCTACATTGACTCTGACTTAGAGATCCAGTGCACTTCTGTAGTGAGTTGAAGCTCTCCCGTGGCCTCACTCTGGAACAGAAGGACGTGTTGATAAACAGATTCCCAGAAAGTCCATTTTTAGGCGTTTCCATCAAACCTCTCAGCTCAGGAGGATTTAAAAACGAGGGCACGACTGCAGTCCGAGTCGTTAAGTGAAGCTGGCGCTCTCTGTGAAATGTATTGCAGCTTTATTCAGGAATGTGTAGTATAAACCATCTCCAGACTACACACACACACACACACACACACACACACACACGAGAGAGAGAGAGAGAGAGGGGACTCTTACTACAAACCAGAGCTGAGTGCTGAGATCAGAGCCTCTGATATGAAACAGTAATGGATCAAGACGTGATGTTTGGCAGAGAGACAGAGAGAGACTGTACATCTGTACAAATCTACAGTGACCACAGGCACACGAAATAAAATTCATACAGTAGGTTCGGGTCTGCTGATGTTTTTCTCAGGTGCTCATCTGCAGTAATTATTTTAAAAGTCAGAAGTCTGGAGGACGTGTAGGAGCAAATCCAACCCATTCAAACCTACTTTTACCTTATCTGTCTGTCTGTCTGTCTCTCTTACAGTCTGTCTGTCTGTCTGTCTGTCTCTTTCTTACAGTCTATATGTCTGTCTGTCTGTCTGTCTCTCTTACAGTCTGTCTGTCTGTCTGGTTGAGGTGAGTGTCGGTTGTTCTTTCTCTGTCACAAAAAAATAGACTTCTAACCTATTTTTAACTTATTTATCTTGTCTGTATGTCTGTTCTTTCGAAACTGAATTTTTTTTTTTTTTTGTAAAACATATCTATACTCCCTGAGGTGATGACGCCATTGTCTGTGTTGAGACTGCTATGTGTAAATTACATTTTGGACACTTTGTCACCTTTTCAAATAAATTCTGTCTTTCTTTGTATCAATTAATACGTGTAAATGTAATGAATCTATATCCATCGATTAAATAATATCCATGTTTTTTGTTTTGTGATGATGTCATTAATGGCGAGACTTTGCTGCCATCTATCGGCTACATTACGGCTGAACGTAATGAACGTTTTTGCAGCATTTACGACAATACAAGTTGCTTGACGACAACTTCGGGTTGCACGTTTCAGATTAACATGGCTACCGCGCAGACTGAGAGCGCTGGTGCTGCGGGTGGAATTGAACAAAATGATGGAGTCGGAGATGAAAATCCAGAGACAAGCAGCGCAAAACCTTTGGGAAAGAACCCGGAACAGAAGCCAGTCTGTCTCATAGTGCTTGGGATGGCGGGTTCGGGCAAAACTACTTTCGTTCAGGTAAACACCTGATGACCTGACACGATGTTTTTTTTTCTCCACCTCTATTCTTACAGATTTCACCTGCTTTGCTCTGATTGGCTAATAGTTAGTAATTCATAATGAGGCACGCGCAATCCACGGAGATGCTTTTGGTTGCCTAGAAACGTTCCTCGTGAGGGTGAGCCGCTAATCCTCGCGCGCTGCTACTAGCCAGTCATAGTCTAGGAGGGCGGGGTTTTGTGACAATACGGGCAGGAAAATAAAATAAAATGTGCGCGAGGCATTGGACACAGACCAACGAGCTTAGCATGTTAGCCGGACATACATACAGTACATACACACACACTCTCTCTCTCAGTTCAGTTTAGAAGAGCTTTATTGGCCAATTATAAAACATTAATTACATTATAAATAGCATCTATCTGAATTTATAAACATATTCGATATGAAATATCATATTTTGTACACAAACAAAACAATATATAAAATATATTTAATATATGTTATAATATATAAAATCAATATTAACAACAATAACTATTTAAACAGTAATTTATTTAAACTATTTATAGAAATATAAATTTTTAGTTAGTTAGGAATATTTAGGGTGTGTGTGTGCTGTGTCTCACTGTCTCTCAGGCTCTCGCACTCTATCTCTGTGTGTGTGTGTGTGTGTGTGTGTGTGTGTGTGTGTGTGTGTGTGTGTGTGATTGAATGCAATTTTTAGTCAATAAACTAAAAATTAAGTGAGTTAATTTTGTTAATATGTTGTTTTCCAGCGACTCACAGCTCATCTGCACTCTAAGAAGAGTCCGCCTTATGTTATTAATCTGGACCCTGCCGTTCATGAAGTCCCGTTTCCGGCCAACATCGGTAACTCGACTATTATTTATTTTTAAATAGAGACATCAAAGAGAGAAGAATACATTTTACATGATTTCTGTAGTAAAATAATTAGAAAATGAAACAAGTTCTGATTTATCTTGTAGAAATGACTAACATGTGTTCACTTGGGTTGCGAGGTTACTGAACCTGGATTTTGTGTGTGTGTGTGTGTGTGTGTGTGTGTGTGTGTGTGTGTGTGTGTGTGTGTGTGTGTGGTTTATTTACAGACATCAGAGACACAGTGAACTATAAGGAAGTGATGAAACAGTATCCTTTACACCTTCAGTCTGATCTGCGTCTGATCTCATGTTCTTATGCATCAGATTAGGGTTGCACAATTTAATGCAAAAGTAACATTGTGATCATTTTCAACAAAAATTCTGATAAATATAAATATTTATATTTATAACAGCAAATAATTGGACAAGTGGTCTAATTAAGAGGATGTTTGTCAATATTTACTAATCACCTGAAAAGTATTTTTAAAATTTTGAGATTCTTACATTATCGCAAAACTTTACTTAAATTATTACAAGTAATAAATTGCACTTCCTTGGGATTATATTGTCTCAGATTTCTATGTAACTGATTGTGCAGCTCTACATAATGATTATTAATGTATAGTTACAGAAGTGCTGCGTCGGAGCATCTTTAACTTTAACGCAGATATGGTTTGGGTCCAAACGGAGGAATCGTCACATCTCTCAACCTGTTTGCGACGAGGTTTGATCAGGTTGGGGTTTTATTTTTTTTAATACTGATAATGCTAGAAGCCCCCATACAGGTAAATATCCATATATAATGACTGATGAGCTCCTTGCTTTCCTATTACAATATTGATATTATATTGCTCAGGTCTATTATGAAATATATTCTTTGCAGTGTGTGTGGGGAGCCAGCAGATGTCAGTGTTCTTTATTTGTTTAGTTGTGTATTAGTGTGTGAGATTTATTTCTTCCTTCTATGTTCATTAGGTGATGAAGTTCATTGAGAAGAAGCAGCAGAATCATGAGTGAGTGTTTATAGTGTTTCACACATGTACGCGCGCACACACACACACGTGCGTGCGCTGCAGTGTTTGGTAGTGTTAATCAGTGTTAACTGTGGCTTGCACCTTTACAGGTATGTTTTGATTGACACTCCAGGGCAGATCGAGGTGTTCACGTGGTCTGCATCAGGAACCATCATAACTGAGGCTCTGGTGTGTAACATGGGGTCTTTGTGGTGTGTGTGTTCTTTTTTTCATGTAAATGTATGTATTATTTAATTCCATAATGTGAATGTTGTGTATTTTAATGTAAGGGTACACACTGCCTCGCCAAAAAACCAAACCAAAGAATAATTTAAGTTTGTATGGAATGTGAATGTGTATGAATCAAAATGGTGTGTCATTTTGATTCAAACTCAAAACTCCCTGAAATGGCAATAGGAAGAAACCCTGAGAGGAACCGGACTCAACAGGGAACCCATCCTCATTTGGGTGAAAACGGATGGCAGGGATTGATCTGGATCATACTGTGTGTTAGGTGGCAGGCAGTTCAGCAGAACAGTTGATGTTAATATCGAGTCCAGGTAGTTATTGCAGGCTCCGGTGGACTCGTAGGAAATTCCAGTCCTGAACTATCGAGCAACTGCAGCCAAGTCAAGTCCTCAGAGAAACAGCTGTTAGCATCAGTCGAGGCCAGAACCGTCTTCATGGTGGAGTGAAACCATCCCCAGACACTGATTCCAAGAGACACACGGGGCATCCGTGTGACAAGATCTCCAACCAGAAGTGGGGCACCAGGATGAACATTCCACACAAGAAGTCATCAGGTGGTATAAGATCGGGGGAATGGGACGGGGATGAGAAGGAATGGTTTCTGCCCCCTTTTTCAAACTTGGTCCCCGTTCACGAACATTTCCTTATGAGCGTAAATAATACTCATTCTATGAATTATGAACTTTTATTTTAGCCGGGCAGGTTATTTGTATTTACTTATAATTTTTTTGTTACTATATATTATATTATTGTATTGTGTGATTTGTTTAATTTGAATTAAATATATAATAAAAGAGGTAATCTGTGTTTTGTGTGTGTGTGCGTGTGTGTGTTTGATGCAGGCCTCGTCTTTCCCGTGTGTAGTGATGTATGTGATGGACACGTCCCGCAGTGTGAACCCTGTTACCTTTATGTCCAACATGCTGTACGCTTGCAGGTCAGGACACCACTCGTACACCACTTGCGCGCACACACACACACACACACAATGTGTAATCATTTGTGTCTCACTCTGGCAGTTTTGTTCCTCAGATCTGTGTAACTCTGGTGTGTTTTGTGTTTAGCATTCTGTACAAAACCAAGCTTCCTTTCATCGTAGTCATGAACAAGGTAGGATGTAAGCACGATTGTGTGAAATATAGATTCAGTTGTCCCTTTAAGTGTAAATAACTTTTTGTTTGCAGACAGTAAATTGAAGTCAGTGTTAAAGTCTTTTTTTAATGTTTTGCTGGCAGTTTGTTAGTAAGCCTTTGCATCATAAATGTGTTGTTTCACAGGGTTAAGATGTTTAAGTCGTAGCCTTAGTGCAGCTACAGCGCGATAGTGTCCTATAATAACACCTTGTGGTAAAAAGCTTGTCGCTGCTGGGTTTTTTTTTTTTTCAGCACTAGGGGGCGCTGATCAAAGAAAAATAACTGTGTGCAAATACACTGTCAAATCAATAAAGCACAGATTAATGAAAGATAAAAAAAAAAATCAACATGTTACAGGGACACAGCGTGAACTTGTGTATGTATGTATGTGTGTGTGTGTGTGTGGTGCAGACGGATATAATCGATCACCGCTTTGCGGTGGAGTGGATGCAGGACTTTGAGGCGTTTCAGGACGCGCTTAACCAGGAGACATCGTATGTCAGTAACCTCACACGCTCCATGAGTCTGGTTCTGGACGAGTTCTACACAAACCTGCGTGTAAGTAACACACACACAGAACAGTTATGAAACATACACCACACTTTATTTCAATACATTTTTTATTTATATAGTGCTTTTAACGATGGTCATTGTCTCAAAGCAGCTTCACAAAACACACTTTAGCTGATGTGTTAATTCAGGACGGTTATGTTTATTTTTGCGTTGTGGAATTGCAGTCAATCCTACTGCTGTTACTTCTTTTTAACTCTTAAAACCCATAATAGTTCTTTGTACCGTGCTCAGGAACGATTGCTTCCTCCTCCCCACTCTGTACTGGTTCTCTGTACAGGTACACTGGTCACTCTTCGATAAAGCAGGTATGCACCCTGTTAATGCACAACCATTAAGCACAAAGAGAAGAAGACAATAAGGAAGTCAATCTTATGTCCAATATTATTGATATTTTGAAAGAAAAAAAGAAAGAAAACAAGAGCAATGCTCTCACATTCCTTTCTACGTTATCAGCTATGACTGTGTAGGCCAGAGGATGAGACTGACACATGCTGTGCGTTCACAGAAATTTCGGAGGAGACGTCGTGTCTAAACAGTGGTTCTCAGGCACGATCAGCTGTCTTATCTGACTCAATCCATGCTTAAGACCACCATTCCAAGCAGAATCGGGCAGCTTCCCAAGAACGGAACGACTTGAAAAATTAAGGTTCAAGTCAAGGGGTCAAGGTGTTTTATTTTAAATTTTTTTGGGAAATGATCCCTTGGAAATGCCTTTAGAGAATCCTAGAAGTTTTTTTGTTTATTAATAAGTTTAAATAGGATCTTCTGTATTGCACCCTAAGGGGTTCTTGAGCAACTGTGAAGTCCTTATCTAAGTTCACGGTAAAGTGTTTTCCTGTCACAATGTTTTTTTTCCGGTTGTGCATTGTCGTGCCGGATCACAACGCCCTCAGATAGCACTCCGCCGCGATTAATCCGAGAGATGTTTCCGTTCCATAGTTTACTCTCGGGCTCATAGTGATGAATTTGTGTCTTGTCACCAGTAATGTTTCTCTTTCACCTTTTATATATTTGCAATATATTTACAGACACTTTCTCCTTACTGCGCACAGTTTTTGCTCACAGTTACAAATGAACAGATGTGACATGTTCACTCCTGCACAGCAGTAACTGGGGAGACAGTAAACTGCTGATAAGACATAAGTTTTAATATAATCGGAGTGCAGATAATTTTTGATTCGTCTTCGTAAAAAAGGTAGGAATGAAAGTTTTCTGTAAGTAGAATTTTAGAGGAAAACATCAAAGGTTCTACATACAAGAACCTTTGTAAGTGTTCTCTATAAGAAGTAGGTCCGTATTTGAAAGCTAAGAGCCCATAGGTTTCCACTGAACCATTAGTTTTCATTTAATTCTTTTATTAACGTTTGCTTGTAGTTCTGGGTCACTTTTAGAGCTCTGCAAGGTTTCTTTAAGGAAAGACGCATCTTCAGTATTGAAGCAAAAGTGTGAAACCGTCTAGACTGTTGCTTTAGATCATTTTGTGTGTTTGTGTGGTAGGTTGTTGGTGTATCAGCTGTTACTGGTTCTGGACTGGATGAGCTCTTTGTTCAGGTAGCAGACGCTGCCAAAGAATACGAGACGTGAGTTCATCTTCACTACAGTCTCATTGTGCATGTGATTAGGTTTGAAGTTTGTATAGAGCCGTAGAATCTTTAAATGTGTTCAACTGTGAATGAGCGTGATGTGTTTGGTGGTCCATAGAGAGTACCGTCCTGAATACGAGCGCCTGCACAAGGAGCTGGTGAGTCAGAGCCTGCCGGTGGGCGGGACCAATGAGTGCTGAATACCGAGTGTCTCATTAAAGCTTTGACTGTGTCCTTATTCACTGAAGTGCTGCTTATTGTTTCTTTTGAATCTCTAGGCTGAAGCACAGAGCAAAAAACAGCAGGAACAGCTGGAGCGCCTTCAGAAAGACATGGGAGAAGTGTCCATGGAAACAAGTGTGCAGCCAGGTGAGTTGTCTTAGGTGAGGGACACATGTGTCCGCGCACACACTTCTCCACACGAACACACTCACTCAGTATTGTGTGTATCTTAGAGTTGATCTTGTTAAATAATTAACCTGCAGACATTCCTGACCTCGGCGGCCCCAGCGACCTCATCTTCACCCGTGGCAATCCGGACGAGGAGGACGTGGACAGCGACACGGATGACATCGATCACCATGGTAACCAGCGCTACTGTACAGCAGTACAGTACTCATTTGATTTATACAGGGTGGGCAGTGGACCAATCAGAATGCAGTCCAGGTTCTTCTGCTTCTCTGTGGTTCCACCTAGTGTACCCTGCTGATAACTAAGACACAGAGGGGTGTGTATGTGTGTTTGGAGTGGGTCTCGCATCTCTGAAATCTTTAAATGTGTGTTTTAACATTATCTTCTTTGTCCTTTTTTTTTCCTCCTCAGCTACAGAAGAGAGTAAAGAGGCCACGTCTTTTGGAAACTTCCTGAAGGAGAGAAAGGAGGTGGTGCAGAGTCGAAACAGGAAGTCGCAGTGACACCAGGAAGAAGTGCAGGTCACCGCTCCGGTCTGCCTGACCCTGAACTCTGAACTCTTGTGTTCTTTGCCTGTTTCTTCTCTGATAGAACTCAGAGTCAGTTCTTAAAGCTCTGAGATGCTCCTGGTGTGGCGGAATAAATATTAAATATTTTTTTATATATATATATATATATATATATATACACACACAGTCAGATGTGGGAGATTTTATTCAGCATGTTGCACTCCGAGGCCTTCTGTGATGAAGTGACTGGTGTGGGTGCCTGAGAGAGAGAGAGAGAGAGAGAGAGAGAGGATCTGTCCACCCTCTGTCCTTCTGTTCATCTGCTTTAACATCCAAATGTGTGGCATATCATTCAGGGAGAAAAAAAAAAAACCTGTCACTCACCCGGTGCCTACTGCCTAAGTGAAACACGAGGACATGCATGCTCTCTACTGCTTCATATTTCTTCTCTTTTTTTTTCCTCCTTGATTTTTTTTTTTTTTTTTTTTTTTTGTCCCTGTAGTGTCACCAAAAAAAAGTATTAGCACCCTCCAAACATAAAAAAAAAAAAAAAAATTGCTGTTACTAATTGCACCCTTAAACAGTTCTCGCATCTAACTTGGAGCAAGGCCGTTCTGCGACGTGTAACTATATGTTGCTGTGAAAAACCTTTCTATTGTACTTCTGCTAATAGGTTATGATTCAGCTGTAGGTTGACCTTCGTGTGGGACACAAACATCCATCTGTATCAAAACAGGCGCATCTGCAATCTTGTGCACACGTCTCCAATAGTGTCCAAGGTTTAAACTCGCACCTGTGGAACGTTGTACACGGATGAAGCCCTGAGATCCCCTGCAGCTCTCACCAAAAGTTTTAGACATCACAGGACGTCTAGTGTATGTTTACGTTCATGCTGTGCCAATAATTTTGGAACAAATTGTCCTTGCAGTTGTGCATCAGCCCTTCGTGCAAAGGGTATGTGTTTTGATGTGGTGATATTTACCCCCACACATACTTTACATCCCACCTGCTGTCTCACACGCAGTGCGACCTGTCTGTATGTGCGCGTGGGTACATGTGTGTTTAAGTGCACACACACACACACACACACACACACATATATATATATATATATATATATACTGGAGAGAAGCAATGAGAAGCGCACACTGAATAAAAGACTATCGTTTTGAATAGCATGCCAGGGTTACTACACACACACACACACACACACACACAGAGAACAGAGAGACAAGATGTAGAGCTGAATGGGACTCTGTTTGTGAATATGAACCGCCTACGAGAAGCGGACAAGGCGACACACACACACTCATACACACACATGGGCAAAGCTCTGAGGCTGAGTGAGAGTGGAGGCGGATATCAGCCTGACATTTATTCACAGTTCTCTCTTCATTCATCACGACACACTGAAAATGTCTAACACAATGTTCAATTCAGTTACCGTGCAGTTTTGCCTTCACACACACACACACACACTGATGAGACCAAAGGCCTGCTTTATTGGTGTTACAGCTCAAAGTTTATTATGGAACAAGACAAAATAAGTTTAGTGAGGGTTTTACTGTTACATCGCTCACAGACACTATGTAACTGAAAGTATGTGCACCCATAACCCTCGCACATAAAATTGTATCAAATGTCTCTATACGCTGAAGCATTGCAGTTTCCTTTTCTTGCGACTTTAACTGCAAACCCTCACCACAAAGCAAGCTTCATGGTGTGTTATGGATGTGTTGGAGTGGAAGAACTCCTGCACAGAGACCTGAATACCTGATGTTCAACACCGGATGTTTAACATATGGGTCTAATGGTCAGGGGTGCACATACCTTTAGCAATATAATATAATTTGCGGAAACATGGACAGAAGGGGCAGAGCCACCAAAGAGAGCATAGGTACAATGGCGGGGGGAAAAAAAGATAAAATTGCACAAAGACAGGCATCAACTGCGATTAAACGTTTGCGATAACTGGCAATGAGTGTTTTACTGTAAATCGCTGTGGAGGAATTTTGGTCCACTCTTCTTTGCAGAATTCATCCACATTGGAGGGTTTTCAAGCATGAATGTCCTGTTTAAGGTCATGCCACAAGATTTGAGGTCCAGATTTTGACTTGGTCACTCCAAAACCTCAATCCTATTTGTTTGAGCCATTTAGACGTGGAGCCAAGTGCGCTTGAGGTCCCAAAGAGTGCAGGATTCATGGTTCCATCAATTTTGGCAAGTCGTACAGGTCCTCAAACTGTAAAGCCGCCCCAGACCATCACAATACCATCACCATGTTTGACTGCTGGTATGATGTTCTTTTTCATGAAATGTTAATTTTGTGTTGTATTAAAAATTAGCTTGATAATCTAAGATGTATGCAAATTAAAAAAAGAATAAAAAATTTGCAAAAGGGAAATACTTTTTCACGGTACTGTATAGGCGTGTGAACTTGACATGACGGATGTGAACATGCCCCCTATACTGTATGTCCTGCTCTTACACACTCGTCTGACTTTAGGAAGTACTTTCTGACTGAAGTTTTGGCTCAAGTGAGTTAAAGAAGAAAAACACTAAAACGTCCTGCTAATCGCACGTTTCTGGAATCGGACCGAGTGAGGTGTGTGTGAGGTGTGATATTCTGTAGAACGTCATTACATCATAAATTCTGAGTCATGGTTCTGCAGCACAGGAGCTGTGGAATGGCGTCATTATGGATTAATGTGTTTATAAGTAATGATGCTGGGAAAGGCAGGATGGTGAGAAGCTCGCAGGAAAATGACGCACACTCAAACTGAAATCTAATCACATGTCTGAAGGCTGAAATATCTAAATATTACACGCTGTTGCAGTAAAAATAAGCATTGTCCAATTATTATAAAGAGAAGTGTGAGGGGGTCGGGGTGTGATGGAGATCTTCTGCTGATGTTCTGGAGGATTTGTTTCTCTTCCAGTGCTGTGTTGTTTTTCCAGAAAGGTAGTCATGTGAGGTGTTTCAGGTATGCAGGAGAGACTGCATCACTGTAGAGAAGACACCCACACACACTCATGCTGTGGATGCATCTGATTGGTCGACGATGACATCACTACTGTTTTTTTGTGATGAGGCTTCCCTCTCAGCTTGTTTTTTGCTCTCTCTCTCTCTCCCTCCAATCCTGAGGTCATGGTTCTCTCTCTGTAGAACCCTTTGCAATTCTCATTTGTCATTTCTTTAACCTTCTTTAACCCCCTCCCCCCCTCCCTCTCTCTCTCTCTCTCTCTCTCTCTCCCTCTCACCCAGACATCATCTGGATGACATCACTGAGTGTGTGCAGAATAGCAGATGAGGTGTGTGTGTTTGTGTGTGTGTGTGTGTGTGTGTTCATCTCTCTCACCTCCCTTCCCCCGCCTCTGGTAAACAGGTCCACTACAAGGAATTGTTACATAGGGAACATGATGCTCTCTGAGTTCACCCCTGAAGAACAATGTGTTCCGTGAGCGGTCTAAAGCCAGCAAGAGAACCGTAGAGAGAGAGAGAGAGAGAGAGAGAGAGAGAGAGCTCTGGTTCTGTCACACTTCAATGTGTGTAAATATGAGTAAAGGATTATGTGGAAGAGAAGCTGTGTGTGAAGTGTTTAATGAATAAAAAAAAAACTGAGGACTCACCTGCAACCTCATAGCTCTCTCTCTCTCTTTCTCATTCTCTCTCTCTCTCTTTCTCTGCCTCCAGATTTAAAATTCCACCACATGCACTTTCACACACCCACGTATACACATTGAGTCTGCACGAGCAGCGCATACCGATTGTAACCTGCCTCTCTCTCTCTCTCTCTCTCTCTCATACCACACACTTGTGCCTCAATGAAACCAGATTACGGAGATTACTAATGATTTACTAATAAACAGATTTAATAAGAAAAACTTAAATGTGTAACATAAAAAATAAAATAATATTAAACCAAGATGCATTCATTATTCAGGCACAGTGGCTCAAGGGTTAACACTGTCACCTCGCACCACCAGGGTTGTAGGTTCAAATCTCACCTGCCTGTGTGTGTGTGTGTGTGTGTGTAGTTTGAATGTCTTCCCCGTGCTCAGTGGGTTTTCTCATCCAGGTGTACCCTACCTTGTACCCTGAGACAAGCTCAAGGCCTCCCACGACCCTATACAGGATAAGCGCTATAGAGAATGCATGGATGAAATAACGTGCTAAAAATGTAAATATAATAATAATTTAATCATAGAATTTAAATCCAAGTCTTGAAGATCACAGTATTTTATAGTAGAAGTCAACAAATTTATTTGTTTATTCATGAATTCTAAAAAAGAAATGGTAAAATACAGTAATATGGCATAAATAAAAAATAATGGACATTTAAAAAAGAAAAAAAAAGGAAAAAGAATTAATAAAATGAATATTTTTGGTACAATTCATCAGGAAAACTCACATTGTGGTGGAAGAGAAAATAAACTGAGTATGCATGCAATAAATAAAATGCACAAACGAAAATAAATGCATGAAACATGAAAATAATTAAGTATTTTTTTTATAATATTTCTAAAATTATTTAATTATTAAAGTTATAGTAAATATTAAATTAATAAATATCATTCTTAAAAAGCAAACTGAATAAAATGCAAAGAAAATAATCATCAAATAATCATATACACACTATATGAGAGATGTGTGTGTGTGTGTGTATAGTGTGTGTGTGTGTGTGACAGATGGCAGTGTGTGAGACTGTGCTTACTGTGAGGATCTGCTGCTGCTGCTGCTCTGCTGCTCTCACACACTGCTCACACATGATGACACACACTTTATAAATCTCCGCCTCAGTATTTATAGAGCTGACATTTGAGATCGATGCTCAGCCAGACAGAACCAGTTTCTCACCAGAACCTTTCAGAAATCGCAAAATGAATCACGGAGCATTAGAGACACGAGTCTGAGGAGCACAAACTTCTCTCCTCTCACTTTATCCACCTCTGTCTTTTTAAACACTATATTTACAGGTGCATTATGGGTATTCTGGTTGCTCTAGAGCAGGGTTCTCTGCTGCTCGTCTGAAGTCTCAACTGCACACTTTCAGGTACGTCATCCACCTAAATCACCTGATATTGCTGACAGAAGCTCCAGGACTGCAGCAGGTAGAGTGTGGGGAGCCTCCAGATTCAGGCTCAACACTCGGGTTAATATAGAACACAAGCGTTCTTCAGCTTCTATAGAGTGTTCACACAAAGAGTTCCACTTAGGAACATAAAAAATGTGGACTTAGGAAAAACTTAGGAAAAACTTAGGAAATGAAATATTGTTTTCTAACATTATAGGCCAACAGTGTTGTATATAACACCTTCAAGCGCTCACTATGTCTTCCTAGGATCCTCTTAAAGGTTCTTTATGGGAAACCTTTTTATATGGAATCTACAGCAACTAGGCTATGCATCCATCGTCAGCCCAAGAACTCTTAACCACCAGAAGTGGGGAAGTTCCAAACAGCTAAATATTAAAGCTCCAGACAGGTTTTAAGGATCTTAGGGTTGGTTACTGGTTAGCACTGTGGCGTTGCACCTCCAGGGTCGAGGGTTTGATTCGGGTCTGTGTGCATGGAGTTTGCAAGCTCTCTCTGTGCTTATTGGGTTCCCTCAGGGTATTCCGGTTTCCTCTCACAGTCCTAAAACAGGTTTATCTGTGTTCCCATATTGCACATATTGTGCGTGTGTGTGTGTGTGTGCGTGTGCGTGTCCTGTAATGTATTGGCACCCTGTCCGTTGCCCGAAAGTTTCTTGGGATTGGCTCCACCGACCCTGTACAGAATAAGAAGTATAAAAGATGAATGAATGAACATAACACACTTACACTTCTTTGGATACATTTACATAAATTTTTAGGCATTTGGCAGACGACCTTATCCAGAGAGACATACGTTTTTCTCTCATTACACATCTGAGCAGTTAAGGGTTAAGGTCCTTGCTCAAGGGCCCAACAGTGGCAACCTGGTGGTCATGGGGTTTGAACCTGAGACCTTCCGAACTGTAGTCCAATGCCTTAACCACTGAGCTACCCCTGGATAAATAAGGAGTTTTATCTTCCAAAAAGGTTCTACTAATACTAATACTCTGCTAATACTCCTTTGTGCTCCCGCAACTCAATTATTAAACTGTCTAGTGCAGAACTGGTCAGAACTAGATTTACCCTTCTTTCTAAGAAAGTGTCTGATTTCTAGTGACTGAGACGACTTTTATTTCTGACAACCTTTCTGAGTGATGATTCATCAAGCAAGTCTGATCTGTCATCGACGTAACTGAAAAAGAACCACTTTCCTGCAGAACTCATAGAAAAATGGTCTCATGCATGCAAGTTTATAAAAGCTGTAAATGTCAGCTTTAACCTCTGAAATCCTGAGCAAGTCTTTAAATCTAGAACCATTAAGTGTTCTTCAGTTGTCCCTCTGGAGGATTGTTTCATCGTAGAGCCCTAGGTGAGAAAGATGAGTTTCATTATCAGAATACTGTATGTATCAACCTAGAACCAGTTTAGAACCTGTTACAGAACCTGTTTTCTGGAAGGAGCAGGAGCAGGGTTCTCCAGGGTCGGGGTTCTCCAGGGGCGGGGTTCTCCACAGCATCTACTTTTTTTTTTTTTTTTAAGAAAGAAGAGCAGAATCTGCCTTTCCACAGAAATGAATATAGGATCATGCAAAAAAATATTATTTGTTTTAAAAATAAAGAGAGTTTTCAATAATCTATATATAGATAAAGTTTTAAGCAGTGTTTAGGCTTTTAGGAGAACCCTTAGAGGTTCTGTGTTTTCCCATCACAGGGGATTCCTTTTAGCAGGCTTGTAGTGTCAGGCGGCTTTTTTTTCCAGACGACACCCATTCTGTCTGAGTAGAAAGAAAAGACCCTGATGAAATAATTGTTGCAAAATGATAAAATTATTCAATCTCTGCATCTCTGAAATGTAAAAATAAAAATAAAAAATAATATAATCTCCTGCAGTGCATCCAGCACATATCGATATTGATATGTAAATCTTTGCAGCTCTTCTAACAAAGAGTTAATCACCCCCCTGTCCCCCTTTCTCCATCCTCTCAGCCAATCAGAGCGCAGCATTCCTCTCAGCCAATCAGAGCACAGGGAGGTGATGTAATGCTTTAAAGAGCAGAAGTGGTGCTGATGCTGCGCAGTCAAACAGCAGCACAGAGACAGGACACAGCGTACAGACACGCAAACCAGACATCACACCAAGGAGCGGAGGTAAGATCTCAGCTTTACATCTGCACACGCTCTTAATTTTTTTTTTCTTAAACACTCTCGCTCTCTCTCTCACACACACACACATACACATGTTCTGCTTGTTCATCTTCTTAGCACAGACTGTAGACAAAGAGCACAGAAGTGATGTTGCTGCGTTGCTTTGATGTTCTTCAGGTTATTCTGTAATAACAATGTAATCTTGCATGTAAACTGTAAAAGTGCATGCATTTTTTTTAAACGCTAATTAAGCTTGTAAACATGCATGCATTTCTGAAGCTAGGGAGAGTTGTGCAAGTGAGATGACATCATCGGAGAATGACATCATCTCATGTCTAGAGTTAGAAGTGCAGAGTGGAACACATAAAACAGTATATGTATTTAATGATTTAATTTGCAGATTTTCATTTGCAGCCTGTAAAATACATTTTCTATGAACATTAATGCAATTTGTAAATGAAATGCATTTATATTGAATATATTTATTTTAAAAATGAGTCAGTTACTTTATAAATCATTAGGATTCCTTTTGTGTTGTTGGGAATCTTTATGCATTTGTGAAAATTATAATAATTTTAAATGTCTTTATCAGTCGTTCCAGACTGCAATGAATCATTTGGAATCAGTTATATGAATCAATTATGAATTGTTCAGAATCATTTAAATGAATCATTCTGAAAACATTTGCAATAATTACAGTGTAGATTGTTTTTACACACAAAGTGTGTGTGTGTGTGTGTGTGTGTGTGCGTGTCGGTGGGAGAAGCTTAGTAGCTGGTGTGTCTTAACCTCTGCAGCCTCCACACACACACACACACACACACACACACACTAAGAATATCTGCTGAGAAAAACAACAAAAACATTTTTTAAATTGAATTGCTTTATGACTATATTATTATATAATAATAATTAGCACACGTTTACGTCAAACCGTGTATTAGATGCAAAATTAGATTCGATATATTAAATGAATTTGGATTAAAAACAAATGTGAGGGGTTTTTTAGACATATTAATGATAAAGTGCACATTTTGCAAAGAGAGTTTGATGCACGATTTGGCCTACGTGTTACAATCAGCATGCGCTGCTCGTGCAGACTAAATGTGTATATGTGGGTGGGTGAAAGTGTGTGCGGTGGGATTGTGAATGTGGAGGCACATGGAGAAGGAGAGAGAGAGTGGGAGAGAGAGAGAGAGAGCCCAGTGAGTGAGTCAACAAGTGTGGGTAGAAGAAAGAGATAAAAAGAGAATAGACATGGACACTAAAAAATAAAAAATGAATGAAAATGACAGAATTAAATAAAAGCTGTAAATTAAACTGAGTGCAATTGCAAATACATACAGACACAAAATATAAGATGCAGGAGATTCTCTGCTTTTGATGATTTAGGTTTATTGATGTGCCTGCTAGTTGATTAGTGCAGCAATAGCATTCTGTACAGCAATATCTTTATTACTGCTGCTGTATTTATTAGTATTAATTTAATATTAATAGAAACTAGCAGGGATCATTTATCTGGAGCCAGCATAAGAAGAATGTTCACTGTTAGTTCAACAGATCAATTCTTCTTAACCATCGACCTAGACACCTCCCTGTGCTACACGCCTTCTTCAAGTCAGAAAAGGCTGTTAATTAGCTGACGAGTTAAATCTGGTGTGCTGAGAGAGCACTACAACGTGTAGGACAGGGGGTCGTCCAGGACCACTCCATCATGTGTAGGACGATCAGCTTTACTTCCTGAGTGATTTTACGCTTGAAACCAGATATAAGGTTTAACACAAACACATATCACTGAGGAATTATGACATCATCACATCATCTCAGTGTCTGATGCCTAATGACATCACTTTTTAAATTAAGTTCAGTCTTTATTCGTCACATAAACATTACTGCACTTCGCATATCCCAGCTTCTTGTTAGTAGGCTGGGGTCAGAGCACAGGGTCAGCCGTTATATGGCGCCCCAGAAACAGACAGGGTTAGGGGCCTTGGTTAAAGGGCTCAACAGCGCCAACCTTGCAGAGCTGGGCCTCGGACCGCCGACCTTCCGATCAGTAACTCAGAGCCTTGACACACTGACTGAACTCCACCATTTATTAAAATGTATGTGTTTCTTCACAGGTCCAGTGCAGACTCGCCTTCAGAGACAGAACAATGACTCTTGCAGGTATGTTTGTTTGTGTATGTGTGTATATGTGTGTGTGGATCTGTGTGTGGACATAAAGGGGGTAAACGTGTCCATGTGTTTTTTGTTACAGCATACAGAGAGAAGATGAGGGAGCTCCCCCTGGTGGCCTACTTCTGCTCCTGCATCATTCCAGAGTCTAAAGAGAAAACCACCAAAAAAACCCACCAAGGTAAGCTCACACACACACACGCACACACACACACTATCAGATATCTATTCCTGATAGAGTGATTAGTGATCAGATATAGAATATTAGAATATTAGGCCACACTTATTTCCAAAGGTTCAGATGCTGTTTTATTAGAATAAACATTATATTAATAAGGCATAAAAAATTATAATAAATAAATAAATATATAAATATATATCTTTATATATATTTTTAAATATTTTTTTATATTTTATATATCTTCATCTTCTTTGTCTTGCTGTTATTGAGGAGTTTATATGTGTATTATTTCTGTGCAGGTGTGGTGGATCTGAACCTGTGCCTTATCAAAGACATGGAGGTGATCGAGCTGAACAAGCGTTCCTCAGGTCAGGCCTTCGAGGTCATTCTGAGGCCGCCATCATTCGACGGTCAGAGAGAGTTTAATCCCACCATCCCGCCCCGCAGAGACCCCTCACTGGAGGAGATCCAGAAGAAACTGGATGCCGCGGAGGAGAGGAGGAAGGTGAGATATCAGCGTTACTTACTCTTAGACCACAGCTCTGCTTAATCCTGGATTCTGATTGGTTACAGCGCGTTGATTTCATTTAACCTGCAGCTGCACTGCTCTCAGCAATTCTGTTATAGGAAATTAATCTATACAGTACCTTCTGACTAATCAGGGTCCCGGACTCGATGCTGTTTGTTAACACTCCGCTAATGACCAGCGTTAAACTAACATTCGTTTCATAATGCTGCTTCTGTATGTTTCAGGGTCAAGAGGCCGAACTTCTGAAACATTTGGCAGAAAAGCGAGAGCACGAGCGCGAAGTGGTTCAGAAAGCCATGGAAGAACAGACCAACTTCATCAAAATGGCCAAAGAGAAGCTGGAGCAGAGGATGGAGATCAACAAGGAGAACAGAGAAGCTCACATCGCCGCCATGCTTGAGCGCCTGCAGGAGAAGGTGAGCCGCCAACGCTAATCTAACACATGCTACACATGTCCACACACTCTAACGTCCGCTAAAATCCACTTACTCTAATTTTAATGAATACTCAGTATTGGATCAGTTAGCTTTTACATCTAGGTTAATGATAACATTGATAACTACTAATTGTATTGATAATACAAATATTTAGCGAACATGAATTGCTAAATATGCTTTGAAATATTTTATACCTGAAGCAATTTCAACCAGTAAACTGAAAAACAAGTTATTTACAAATGACTAATTATTGCCAAGCTAAACGACTAGCGTAGCGGGTTGTTATCGTAAACAAATACAGTTTAGCAGTTTAGTCAGATTCACATTTGGACATGCTAGCATGTTATTTGCCAGAGCTAGCGCTTCAGCTCTTGCTAAACTGCTCACATTTAAGATTACATTTGTTTGCACCTCAGTTATGCTAAATTAACTTTCAGAATACAGTTAGCATCTGAACTCCAGACCCTGAAGGATTCATGTAGGAAATGAAAACTACTGTAATCATTTAGTGCGCTCAGTGCAATGTGTGTATGGTGATATTTAACAGGGTTTTAATTAGTTTCTTTTGTGTTTTTTTGTGTTTGTAGGAGAAACACGCTGAGGAGGTGAGGAAAAGCAAAGCGCAGTTGGAGGTGGATTGGCAGTAGCGCATGCGCACACAAACACACACGCACACACACACACATGGTCTGCTGTCCGTTTCAGTCATTTTTATTTTACAGACATTTGGTCATTGTCATTTGGTGGTGCTATTGGTGTTGGGGGGTGTTAGGGTTATCTGGCATGATGTTAGATGTTGTGATAATGTTGTAATAAGGACTACATAGGAAACAGAAGTGTGTGGTGTGGGTTTGATTTGAGATTTGTGCATTTAAAGCCAAATAAACACCAGAAACGATAGCGTGAGAAAAATCCAATTACATTCAATTCAATTCAATTTTATTTATACAGTGAAACCTCGGATTGTGAGTAATGCGGTTTGCAAGTGTTTTTTAATAACGAAGCCGTTTATTAAACTAACAAGTCTTGGTTTACGAGCACAGAGTATCATGTATCACACATGCGCTTCTTGTTTTGACGCCGAGCATCACATGATCACAACTTAGCCAACGGTTTTTCTCTCTCTTGCACTGTGGAATTGTGGGTAATCGTCTCCCCTGCTGGGTCTTAGAGCTCGTCTCTTACTGGTATAATCAACTTCCGTTTACTGTAACACTGTAACCACGTGTGTGCGCGTAAAACATATTTTATTTTGTGTCTGTAGGCGTGTCTGTACAGTGCGTGTGTAAAGCTAAAGCAAGTCTCATTAGAGAGGTTAAAGATGCATTTTCTCTCCCTGTTCAAGGCTCAGCCTGCTCTTTGTGTCTGTGCGCGTCATTGGACACCGTGCCACACACACAGACCCCTCCTACTTTCGCCTTCACAGTCACACACACACACACACTTTCTCTCTGCTCTACACTGAAACGCTGCTCTGTCACAATTCTTTTCCAAGGTAAAGTGCAGGTTAATTTGTTTTATTTTTACTTTATGGCAGTGATTCCGTTAGTGTGTCGCTCAATCAAGTGTCATTAGAGAGATTTCTTGTTTATGTTTTTCGATAAAACAGCGTTTCCGTTGTGTGCGCACGTGCGTGTAAACAGAGTGGAGGAAGAGTAACTGTAAGACGAGAAGGGGGAGGTTGGGAGGGGCTCCGTACTTTAGCTTCACTCACATGTACACACACACACACACACACATATACACAAGCGGAAACACTTATCTAATATTTCGTTAATTATTTTTATGTTTTTATTTTTTTGGGCTGTGAAATGAATAATTACAATTTCCAATATTTCTTATGGGAAATTTCGATTTGGTTTACAAATGTTTTGAAACACAAGCTCGCTTCCGGACCGAATTATGCTTGTAATCCAAGGTTCCACTGTATAACGCTTTTAAAATTAAGAAAATCTGTATGACTTTCATTTCTTTTGAGGTTTTGCATGTTTTTTTAACATGCAGAATGTACGGTTGTGATGTGTCTTTGTCATGTCTTTGTAAGAAACTTCTTGTTTGTGTACCTACAAGTGGTTTGTATTAGTTTTATTGTGCTAGAGATTGAAAAAAAAATGATCAGGGCCAGATTTGAGAGGAAGTAAATCATGTGACCTGTGGCTCTATTTCCTGTTTGTTTTAATATGTGCATGACCTGATAAAGTGTGTAAAACTCCGTTTCCGTGTGTGTGCGTGTGTTTTTTGTGTGTTTTGCGTGGTTCTGTTCCTAACCTCGGTATCTCTGGCCTTTATCTTCCAGGTGCCTTGAGGTCTTCTGAACATTTTTGGATCCTGATCAACCAAAGGACTGAATACGATAAAGCTGTGAGCTTTATTAGCTTTTTGGAAAAACTTAACATACAAACAAACAAACAAGTGAACAAACAAAAAGCGAAAATCACGAAAGGTTGTGATGTTGCTATGGTTCTGATGGCTTTTGCGGAGGTTTTTTTTTGCGAGATGAGAAACGAGTGCCAAGTTTTCCAGTTAAGTCGGAGACAAGAGTGGCGCTAATAAAATACAAGGAGCCAAATGTGCCAAAAATGAGTGTGTGTGTGTGTGTGTGTGTGTGTGTAAATATGTGTGTGTGTGTTTGGACTCTCCTGTGCCTGTTTTGTTATAAGGCGAGACCTTAAATCCTCTGGTTTGCTGTGAATGTATTCCAGCACCTCCATGATCAGCTGGTTTCTGATTTTGCTGTACAGAAATATGTAATATATTTTAGATGCGAAGGGCATTAAAGACATGCTGTGTGCTACAGCTGTAGTTGTTTTATTCATTCACTCAGCCTTAACACTTAAAACACTCACCACGGAAGACGATATCTTACAAACACAACTGTACTGTACCTTCACACCAGCAATCGATAAAAGTCACCCATGAGCCCTATGTACTGTACGTACAGTATTCAACACACAGCTGCAACGTTTAGTGTTTCAGAGTAATCCTGTAACGATTCTTGTGTGAAGTTTTTTCAGTTTCTCATTCATAAATGCTTATCACCATGGTTTCATCATAAACAAGCAATTTGCAAAGAAAACAACTAAGGAGATTGCTGAACCTACTTAAACTGAGTTAAGAACTGTTCAATACATTATTAAAGCCTGAAAGGGGACTGGTGAACCATCATCTAGAGGGATAAATGTGGTCGGAAAAACTTCCTGAATGAGCCTGATGGGAGATCACTTAAAGGCTTAATGAAAAAAATAAAACAGTAGAACTCATGTCTATACTGTATGTACAGTAATAGTGAAAGTAGGAGCATTTTCACACCGCCAATGCTAAGAGAACTCAAGGAATTGGAACTAAACAGCTGTGTCACCTTAACTAAAAGTGCAACAAAATGAGCAGAATGGAGCATTGGAAATTTGTCATGTGGTCTAATGCGTTCAGATTTACCATGTTCCAGAGTGATGGCCGCATCAGGGTAAGACGAGAGGTGGATGAACCTAAATATACTGAATTACCAGGTTTTTTTTTCTCCTGATGGTACGGAGATATCCCAAGATAATGATCCCAACGTCATGAGCAGGACATGGTACTCGGGTTAGAAGCGTGATGGAGATCTCTGGTGAGGTCTGAGCTTCTGATCATGATGAGGTTGTGAGCTGAAGCGTTTGGAAATGAACAACAACAACAACGACCAGGCTTTGTAAGTGTTCTGATTATCTGTGTGTGTGTTCTTGGAGTGCTGGTGCTAGAACCAGTGAAACATGAACTTATGTAAAGGGGAACATAAAACATCATTGGTTCTTTTGTTTAATAAATAAATTTAATTCACTTTATATTCTCATACATATTTTAAGTGAATAAATAACAGATGTAACACACATGGGGAAAAAACATCTTAATTGACTAATAAATAAAATAACATTTTACAAAATAGGTGAGCAGGGAATACATAAATAATAATAATAATAATAATAATAGAGTTGTGAGTAAAGCTCCACAGGAAGTCCAGTGTCCCCTGTGTCAGATCTCCTGGACGTACGGACGCACACAGGTGCAGCCCACTGAGATGGCTTTATATTCCAGTCTGAAGTGGTAGTTTTTGTCGTCGCCTCGGACTCTCTGCAGCACCGGAATCTGACGGACAATCCGTCTGGACTCCAGCTCCATGGTCTCGACTCCTTCCCAGTTTAAACAGCCGCTCAGGAGACACCGGGCCTCATGGAGCTGCGCCGGAATCCGATTCGAATCGGTCGTGGTTCTGCAAGAACACCAATAAAGAGATCGATCAGATTAAATTCCAAACAACACAGCGTTAGTGTAATATCTACGCATGTAAATCACGTAAAACAATGTGAAAAATTCTCCTTTAAATATCTCACTGGCAAGAAAATTGACAAATATAAATAAATTTGCCAACATTAAAGTTTAACTGCTTTTAGGAAACCTTCAGAAGACGTGTGTGTGTGTTTAAAACCAGCATTGGAGTTCATTTTTTGCGCACATTAAAAATGATACAAAAACTAGCAACGTGTGTATATGTGCACGTGTGTGTGTGTGTGTGTGTGTGCTTACATGTATTCCCAGGGTGAGATGGAGTCGTTGTGGATGGGCCGCACAGAGTGCGACGTCGTCTTGATTTCGTGTTCCAGGTTGCCGATGATGTAATATTTCAGGGCATCATCTTCAGGAGGTTTGCGATGTGTGCTGACTTTTCCTGGAGTTTTATGAGGAGCAGCCTGAGCGACCATCATCGCAATCATCATCATCATCATCACATATGGTAGCTGTGGAGAGACCAAAAAAAAATCATCTGTCATTTCACCTGTTGTAGTTTTTACATTTACTGTAGAAAATCCAGTTCATTTGAGCAGTAAGTAAAGCCTCACAATGTGATTTAGTAAAATAAATGATATATTATTTGAATAACTCTCCACCAGTCGAAACCATATGACCTTTTCTGCAGTTCAACACTTTACTGTTCTTCTCCAGAAGTGGTCCTGGAGAACCTCTGTGCTGAACATCGCAGTGTTCTCTCAACTTCCAGCTCACCTGATTTAACTCATCAACTAATTAACAGCATTTTCTCAACAGAAGTGTGGAACACTGCAGTGTGCAGGACAGGAGGCCCTGTGAACACCTAGAACCCCTGATGTAAAAACTTTTAGAGTTTTATAATTTCTACAAAAAGTGTAAGAAATTTGTTAAACATTTGAAAAAATTCGAACCCATTCATAGAATTTTTATTCCATAATTTCCGTGAATTGCAGAATGATCATCACTAACACCTGCAGTCAGACTTGGGCTTTGTACTGTTCTATTGTAAAATCCCTGTTCTATGCGGGTTCTATGTTATAAGTGCTACCTGAAACCCGTGCTTCACTTACCACACACACACACACAAACAGAAACACAAAACGAAGACCCAGCTGACATGTTTAAGGGTTTCCTTTTGAGAAACAATCATATGCACAATAAAGACTAAACATACTGTAGATTTGCATAACGAATTCAAAGCACTCGAAAAGAACTCACCGATGAGAGTGCGAATTTTAAAGCCATTTTTTTTTCCACGGTCTTGTCGGGGACCTCTCTGCTCGTACTCGACCTTTCTGGTACCTGCAGCGATCATGGCTCTGAGATTTATAGCAGGTGGAGTGTGTGATGTGGGAGTGTATTTCCTCTGACGAATGCTGCTTTACTTTGATGGTGTCAAATCAGGACACTTAAACCGTCTGTCTTCATAGTGATGAGTCTGCAGATTGAAGCTTCAACCTCAATGCTCTCTTCAGCTCAAAAATGAGACATCTAACTTTTTCATATGGTGGAATAATAAAAATGAAGTTAGCAAGCCTTTACATGTAGGTTGACTTAAAGAAACACAATCTTACAACTTCATTACAAATAAGATGGCATACATTAGCATTAATTAAATTATAGCATGTTATTAGGTAATAATCTATATATAAATTAATAATAAATGTAATAGATAAATTACAAATTCAACATCAATTACATTAACACACAATTATTTAATTACTTCAGAATTATTTTTGTTTCTTGATAATGGAATGAACCTTTGGGATTATTGGGATCAAGTGACTGTTACATCCAATATGTCATACATCATTAAAAAAAAATGCTTTACACCACACCACACCACTACTGCTGAGTTCTGGATTCTGATTGGTCAGAAGCTGTTAATTAATTCTCAGCTCTGACAAGCACAGTACACTGAGGAGACTCTTAGCCACAGTGAAATTTGAATGGTGCTAACATGTTAACGTAGACTGTACTGTACGTCTGTGGATGATGATCTGTGAAACTCCACCTGCACATTAGAGGAACTCGGCTGAGCCCCCTGTACAGTCCTGACCTCGCTCCAAGCCATTTCCACATGTTTGGGCCATTAAAGGAGCTCCTGGGAAGCCAGGGTTTCATGGCTCCAGCGTACTAAGTAAACTTTCTGCCTTGATGGTATCTAAGCACTAGTGAAACACTGTGATAATATAGGGTGATTATCAGGGTCGCGGGGGACCTGGAGCCTATCCCAGGAGACTCAGGGCACGAGGCAGGGTACACCCTGGACAGGGTGCCAATCCATCGCAGGGCACACACACATACGCACATTCACACACTCATTCACACACTACGGTCAATTTTGGGAACACCAATTAGCCTAACCTGCATGTCTTTGGACTGTTGGAGTACCCGGAGTACCCGGAGGAAACCCACCAAGCACGGGGAGAACATGCACACTCCACGCACACAGAGACGGGAATCGAACCCAGACCCTGGAGGTGCAAAGCGACAGTGCTAACCACTACACCACCGCGCCGCCGACTCTCATAACTGTGTTCTATTATTCTGCACAATCAAAAAGTCCCGGTTTGACGTTGACTTGACTTCTATAGCAACAGCTCATTCAGGCGTGAAATAACATTGATTTTGTGATTTAATTTCTTGAAGTAAAGAGATTTTCTGTAATATTTTCTGCATATACGGCTTTCTGTATATACGTACAGTATATACAGATTTAAAGCTATAGGAGTAAAGCTATATGTTTTTTTTACATCTCGTTTCTCGGTACATGACAAGACATTAACACAATCTCTCACTCACTAACCGCTTCATGCTGTATACAAAGTCACGGTGACCCGGCATGAGGCGGGCAACACCGTGCATACAGACCCAATGGAACCTGGAGGTGTAAGGCAACAGTGACATCCACTAACTACTGTACTGCCTATTAACACAATCAGTCTGAATCTAGTCAGATTACTTTTGTGTTAATATTGTATAATCTAGAAGATGTGGGAATTCTTTCAGTTTCTGCCTTTTTACTCATTTGTTTTGTATATTTTCTTTTTAATTCCACATCTGATGCTGATTTATATATAAAGGAACACACACAAAAAAACCTCAACCCAATAGCTGAAGTATCAGCAAACCAGGAAACCTTCTTTTGCTGAAGAGTTACTTATTTTAACTAAATACTTCAGATTATATGCTGTTCTTTCCTACACAACACCGCTTGAGTGAGAAATATCTGAGTAAATGTACAGTATGCATGTCTTAGTTGCTGCGGTTGTTTTTTCATGTGAATTTGTCAGTAAGTCACTCTGTACATCTTAGCGACTGCCCTTAATAGTGCTGCTTAACTACTATTAAGTTTTACTCTCTGATTATCTATTGTTTCCCCCCCCCCCCACCCCCCACATTTGGAGATGATGTGTATAATCCTTGCTAAACGTGTGTGGTATGAGTGTGATGGTCTCGCTTTCTGTTAATGACGTTCATGCCATTGAGGGCAAATCGTGTCACTTCCTCCTCGACAGAAAGCAAAGGGGCTTTTTCCGTTTCATTTGTATATTCTGTTTCTCTCCTTCCATTCCTTTATCAGTACGATGTTGAAGGAAAGCTGGTGAAAAATTTGATTGTATTTTTCTATATTATGTCTTATATTTATTTTTCTGGTAAAAAAAATAAAAAAAAAAAGTTATGGATTATCAGATTACCTAAAGGTTTATGGGGATAAAATGTTTAAAATGTACACACAGTATACAAAGCACACCATGCTGTATAAATATTCACATCCCCCTATAACCAATCCCACAATTTGTAGTGTTTCAAATCTGGAACTGTTTGATTATCCGATCACAGCATTTTTCTTTTTTAATCCTCACCACTTTAGCATTACTGTACATTACAACTTTTTTTTTTTACAATCCAATAAAACTAGAAGTGATAAAAGAAATTAATTTTATTTATAGTAATTGAAACCTAAAACATGCCATTGATTGAATTTATCATTTTTTATTCATGTACATTCATGAGATAATATTTAATTACAGTAATATACAGTTTTATATATATTATATATATAAATGCTATGAGTTTATTAAAGTGCATCTAAATCCTCCTCATTATGAGTCTGTTGTTTCTCCACTGTAAATCCACAGTAAATCCTTCTGAATGATTTGAAATCCCAATGAATCCTAAGATAAACATGATTTAAATATTCTCTCTAGGAATAGAAAGTGTTGGAATTTACCACAGCTTGCATGATGTTTGAGTAAAACCCGAAGCAGTCAAGAGTCTTGGTTTCATACTTATATGAGCTGTTGCATCAGTAGAGTTTATGAGCAGATCATTAAACAAGACAATCAAACAAAACCCACTAATATTATGATCATTTTATTTCATGAATATTCAGGATGATAATTCGGGATGTTTATTAGGAGCTCAGACACATTCTGGAGATTAAGAAGAAAATGCTAAACAATACAGTAATTTGAAGTTTTAGTACTGCAGTCTAACCCAGGTAATACACACACTCTTAGGGGTTCTGCAAGACTTTTTAATTAGAAACTTTCGAAAAAGGAAAGACAGTGTGTTAAAGGATTCGACAAACAGCCTATGAGGGTTCCTAGACAAGAAACTACTGAAGAACACACTAGAGTCTAATATACAGTAGAGTCGTCTCTTCTAGGGCTTTTGGGGAGAAAAAAAGGTTATTCATTATTGAATATACAGTATTTTCTTCTCTGAGTTGATGTATTATTCTGATTACGTTTCTTTTTTTAGATGAAAGATCAGGAGATGCCACAGTGGCATAGTGGTTAGCATTGTGGCCTCACACCCCAAGGGTGGTGGGGAGTCGATTCCGATGTTGGTTGTGTGTGCTTGTGCCCTGCGATGGACTTGCACTTGAGTCAGGGTATATCCCCTGGGACAAACTTCAGGCTTCTCATGACCCCAGACACAAAATAAGCAGCATAGAGAAGGAATGAATGAATGAATGAATGAATGAATAAGAATACAGATCATCTCATTTCAAACACACATTGAATCAAGGCGAGACATCAGGAGTCACACAAGTGTCATTTTATAGGGATAGCATGGAGTTTTTTCAAGTCTGTCTTAAATGAAAAATGAGGTGCATGTAAGTATCTTGGAATAGGTCTTAATCTTTATAAATTTTCCTGCCCTACACTGTGAAGTTTGTCACCCAGAAAGCGAATACAATGAAAATAACTGGTGGCCAAATTCCACAACCCTCGTTCGTGCAAAAATGCATTCCAAAGTTCAGCTGAGACTCATATGAAACTTCTGAAGTCAGATAAATTGAGTTGTAAGTTACAGAGTTATGATGAATTGAGTAACTAGTTTAGCATGGCTATCCGGAATGTCCGCATTTAGTACTAAATACAATTGAAGTCAGAAGTTGACATACTTAGATTAACAGATTTCATGTTAAAATATAGTTTTGGTGGGGTTAAAGATCTTTCTTTTTGGAGAAATGTCCTCTTTTCTGATTAAATTTCAATTTAATTATTTGGCCATAATGACCATCATTGTAGGGCGGCACGGTGGTGTAGTGGTTAGCACTGTCGCCTTGCACCTCCGGGTCCGGGTTCGATTCCCGGCCAAGCTCGATTCCCGTCTCTGTGTGCATGGAGTTTGCATGTTCTCCCCGTGCTTGGTGGGTTTCCTCCGGGTACTCCGGTTTCCTCCCACAGTCCAAAGATATGCAGATTAGGCTAATTGGCGTTCCTAAATTGACCATAGTGTGTGAATGAGTGTGTGTGTGTGTGTGTGCTCCGTGATGGATTGGCACACTGTCCAGGGTGTACCCTGCCTCGTGCCCTGAGTCTCCTGGGATAGGCTCCAGGTCCCCGCGACCCTAAATACAGGATAAAGCGGTATAGAAGATGAATGAATGAATAGAAGACCATCATTGTCAGGAGGTAAGAAGGGGAGGCTTGCAAACCAAAGAACCCCATTCTCACAGGAATGTGGCACTGGTGTGGCAGCATCATGTTGTGGGGGTGCTTTGCTCCAGGAGGGACTGGTGCACTTTACAGTATAGACGGCATCATGAAAAAGGAAGATTAAGGACATATTGAAGCAACATCTCCAGGAAGCTTAAGCTTGGTCACAAATGGTCAATGACCCCATGCATACTTCCATACTTGTGGCAAAATGGCTTAAGGAGACTAAAATTACGGCACTGGAATGAAAATAGATGTCATGCACACTCAATCTGCGCCCGGCACTAGGACCCGGAAGTAAGGCGGGCGCCAAACCAGGAAGTATAAAAGAGGTAAACAAATGTTGGCTTACCGCTCAGTCATTGAGTTTCGGCCCATGTCGGTTACGGTTGTCATCCTTCGAATCTGTGAGTACTCACCATTCTCTGATCTTGAGTGTGTATTTCTAGGACGCGGGTTAAATTTGTGTTTTTCCCTTGCTCCCCTTTTGTGAGAGTCCTTAGACTAAATCGCGTAGTTATCCTATCCACTCGCTAATCCCCGCGTTTGGGTTCACCATCCACGCTACATTGGGCTAACCGCTAAAGCTACGTCTTCTGGTCACCGAGGTTAGTTCAATCTGACAGAATGACTGAGACCTCCGCGGTGAACCCAGCAGATCATGCGCACCTCTGCGATGTGGTGGATCAGCATGCCGAGCTCATCAACAAGCTAACCGGAAAGAGATTGCTACTCTGCGCCTGGGCCTCCAAGACGTCGCGGAGCTCAGGCGGGAGAACGCCGATCTCCGCACGGCTGTTGCTAGCGCGGCTAGCGGGCCCCCCGTCGAGGCGGCCGCAGCGCCGCATCCGCCCCCCCCTCCTTCTGATGTTTTCTTATCATTACCAGAGAAATGGAATGGCACGGACGGGAAGTGCAGTGTGTTTCTAACAGCGCTTGATCTGGTGTTTGAGTTTAATTCCACCAAATACTCCACCGATTGGCTACGCATTGCTCTACTCGTTTCGTTGCTCTCAGGGCAGGCAGCTGAGTGGGCCACGGCAGTTCTCCGGGCAGACACAGACACCGCTCATTCATATAATGAGTTCACCCACCAACTCAGATTAACTTTTGAACACCCTGCGGGCGACGTGGAGACCGACACAAAGCTCTATCACCTGCGGCAGGGAGGATCGTCCGTGAGTCGCTACACCGCCGAATTTCGAACACTCGCCGTCCAGACCACCTGGGGTGATGCAGCGCTCCGGACATCCTACTACGAGGGACTGGCTTCCAGGATAAAAGACGAACTAGCCGGGCGAGAGCTTCCTGCCACGTTGGAGGGTTTAATCCAACTCGCCCTCCGAATTGACCAACGCCTCATCTCTCGCCCGAGGCCAGCCCCTAGAACCCTGCCGCCAGCACCCAGCTTCGCCTTCACCCCCCCACGACCACCAAGTCCCGCTACCAACACCACTTATGGACATGTCGGTTCTCCACCTCCTGCCGTGGTTGACACGGGAGCCAGGGAACCCATGCAATTAGGGCACGCATCCCTGACCGTTGCAGAACGAGAACGACGCTTCAGAGAGGGGCTCTGTGCCTATTGCGGTTCAGCGGAGCATCACAGAGCCATATGCCCACGTCGCCAGGGAAACGCCCAAACCCGGTGAGTGATGGGAGCTGCTCACCGGGTCACCTCCACCTCTCCGCCACGACACCTAGCGTCTCTCGTCTCACGGTACAGGTATCCCTCCAGTTTGGCCACAAACGGGTCAGAAGTACTGCATTCATCGACTCCGGGGCCGCAGGCAACTTCATTGACTCTTCCTATGCCAAAGAACTGGGGGTAAAGTTCGAAGCGTTATCCCAGCCTGTTCGAATTACATCAGTCGACGGTCGGCCCCTCTCCTCCAGCCCCATTACCACCCAGACTCAACCCATCACCCTCATCGTCGACCATCACCACGAACTGATTCAGTTCCACCTCACCTCCGTCTCATCTCCACCTATCATACTCGGGCATCCGTGGCTTCTACAGCACGATCCATTAATCTCTTGGACCCAAAATCGGATCTTACAATGGGGCCCGACCTGTTCCGAACTCTTCCTACGGGCTCCGGCTGGGACGTGCGCTAGGGAGTCCGAGGCCCCCGACGTCGACACCAACGCCATCCCTGTCGCCTATCAGGACCTGGCTGAAGCATTCTGCAAGCGACAGGCCACTCACCTACCACCTCATCGCCCTTACGACCTGGCAATAGACCTTCAGCCGGGTTCCATCCCTCCCCGCGGCCATCTCTACTCCTTATCCACCTCCGAGACGCGGACGATGGAGGAGTATGTGTCTTCTGCCCTACGTCATGGTACCATCCGACCCTCCTCATCACCCGCTGCCGCGGGGTTCTTCTTCGTGAAGAAAAAAGGCGGCGAACTACGCCCATGTGTCGATTATCGGGGGCTCAATAACATCACGATTAAGAACCGACACCCTTTGCCTCTTACCAACTCTGCCCTGGACGCCCTCTCTGGCACCACCATTTTCACGAAGTTGGACCTCCAGAGCGCCTACAACTTGGTGCGCATCAGAGAGGGCGATGAGTGGAAGACGGCCTTCATCACCCCCACAGGACACTATGAAAGCCTTGTTATACCATTTGGACTTTGCAATGCACCAGCAGCCTTCCAACACTTCATAAATGATGTTCTCAGAGATATGCTCGGCCGGTGGGTTTTCGTCTACCTAGACGATATCCTCATATATTCACATACCCTTACAGAACATGTCCAACACGTCAGAGCGGTAATGAAGAGATTAATCGCCCACCAACTGTACTGTAAGTTGGAAAAGTGTGCTTTTCACGAGCACTCCACCACGTTCCTGGGTTTTGTCATCTCGCCCCAGGGTGTGGCCATGGACCCGCAGAAACTCGAAGTTGTGTGTCATTGGCCCCTACCCAAGACCCTCAAGCAACTTCAACGGTTTCTCGGGTTTGCGAACTTCTATCGTCGCTTTATCCGGGACTACAGTACGGTTGCGGCCCCACTAACCGCTCTGACCAAACCCTCTTCTCATCATTTCCAACTCAACTCTACTGCCATCTCCGCTTTCCATGAACTCTGCCACCGATTCACCTCCGCACCCATTCTTCTTCATCCAGATGCCAACCAACCATTCGTTGTGGAGGTGGACGCCTCGGATGTGGGCACCGGGGCCGTTCTATCCCAACGAGGTCCAGACCAGAAGCTACACCCTTGTAGCTTTTTCTCCAAAAAGTTTGATCCCACTCAGCAGCAATACGGGGTAGGGGACCGCGAGCTGCTGGCCATAAAGTGGGCATTGGAAGAATGGCGACACTGGCTCCAGGGCGCCAGAGAACCATTTATCGTCTGGACCGACCACCAAAACCTCATCACCATCCGAAATCTCAAACAATTGAACCCCAGACAGGCGCGGTGGGCTCTGTTCTTCGATGTTCTTCCAAGAAGAACAAGTAGACGACGAGTAGTTCTTCCAAGTAGACGACTCTACGTACCCAACGCAATGAGGAGCGAGGTCATCCAATGGGGACACTCAACCCCCATCTCTGGACACCAAGGTACACAACACACCCTACACTTCGTCCGATGTGCCTTCTGGTGGCCCTCCATGGCGAAGGAGATCGACGAGTTCGTCCAGGCGTGCCCAGTGTGCGCCCGGGCTAAGAGCACCAACTGACCAACACCCGGGGAACTCCAACCGCTCCCTGTTCCCCGCCGGCCCTGGTCGCACATCGCCGTTGACTTCATCACGGGCCTGCCGGTCTCAGAAGATAAAGACACCATCCTAACCATCGTGGACTGTTTCTCCAAAGCTGTGCACTTGGTGCCCTTTCCGGACTCCCGTCAGCTAAACGGACAACCGAGCTGATATTAGAGCACGTAGTCCGTCTGCATGGGTTCCCCAAGGACATCGTCTCGGACAGAGGGCCCCAGTTCACTGCCCGGTTCTGGAAGGCCTTCTGCCGTCTGATCAACTCCACCTGCAGTCTCTCATCCGGTTACCACCCCCAAACTAATGGTCAGACGGAGCGGACCAACCAACAGCTGGAGCGCAACCTGAGATGTTTCGTGGCGGATCGTCAGCACTCCTGGGCCCGCCACCTCACCTGGGCTGAACTTTCTCACAATCTTCACGTCTCCACCGTCACCAAGTTAAGCCCTTTTGAGGTGTGCTACGGTTTCCAACCTCCGATGTTCGAACACCAAGAACCGGAGGTTGATGTACCCTCGGCCCATCAGTTGGTCCGCAGGTATCGACGGGTATGGCGCCTTGCCAACGCAGCCATACGACAAGCCAACACCCGTTACATCACCCAACACCGCCGTCGACACCCACCGGGATGATTGTACCACGTAGGTGACAAAGTCTGGCTGTCTACACAGAATTTACATCTCCACACTGAATCCAAGAAACTTTCCCCCAGATTCATCGGCCCTTATCGCATCACCCACCGTATCAACCCTGTCACCTACCAGCTCCAGCTGCCTGCGGCGCTCCAGATCCACCCAGTATTCCATACCTCTCAACTCAAACCCTTCATCACATCACCCATGATTCCACCCACCCCCCCAGCTCCTCCTCTCCAGACCATCGACGGCAGTCTCGCCTACACCGTACGCCGAATCCTCGACTCGCGCCCTCGGGGCAGAGGTACTCAGTACCTGGTTGACTGGGAGGGCTACGGCCCCGAGGAGCGGTCTTGGATCCCGGCCCGGTTCATTCTCGACCCCGAACTGATTCGAGACTACCGTCGCCGGGTATCCTCCACCCCAGGACCGTCAGGAGCCGGTCCTGGACAGGGGGGTACTGTCATGCACACTCAATCTGCGCCCAGCACTAGGACCCGGAAGTAAGGCGGGTGCCAAACCAGGAAGTATAAAAGAGGTAAACAAACGTTGGCTTACCGCTCAGTCATTGAGTTTCGGCCCATGTCGGTTACGGTTGTCATCCTTCGAATCTGTGAGTACTCACCATTCTTGGGTTTTTACTTTCTGATCGTGAGTGTGTATTTCTAGGACGCGGGTTAAATTTGTGTTTTTCCCTTTCCCTTTATCCTATCCACTCGCTAATCCCCGCGTTTGGGTTCTCCATCCACGCTACATTGGGCTAACCGCTAAAGCTACGTCTTCTGGTCACCGAGGTTAGTTCAATCTGACAATAGAAAAGAATTGTGGGAAGAACTTAAACAGCGTGTGTAAGCAAGGAGGCCTACAAACCTGACTTCGTTATACCAGTTGGAAGGGTGTAAAAGTCTTATTGTAAGACGATTGTGAAAGTTGACCTGGAACATTTTACACAAGTTAAACAATTTAAAGGCAATATCACTGTGAATTTGATGTAAAAAAAAAAAAAAAAAAAAATTATCTTTCTCTCTACTATTATTCTGTTAGTAATCCTAACTGACCTGAGACAGTGGATGTTTAAATTTCATTGTTAGGTTAATCTGAATTTAAATGTATTTGGATAATGGTGTACAGTTAACAACTTAATTTAGCTCAGAAGCATCATATAAGCCTCAATTACATCACATTCTTACATTGAAAATTTATAGCGACCAGAACCTATTGTAATGCACTTATGTTGACCTCAATAATAATGACAAAAATAGCAACTCTCGTCTTCATTTACAGCTCAGACTTTTTCACATTAAACCATGACATATCTGATTTCAGCATTATATATCTGTAGACCGCTTGTGTCTGCGTGGTGGTAGTGGCAGTAGTGGTGGTAGTTCCACTTCTGCGTCTGCTCGCTCATCGCTTCATTGTCACGTTTGATTGAAGTTTTACGTTATTTTTTCCATTAACCCACATAGAGTCAGTTTTGAAACTTCCAGGAATCTCGCTCAGAGGAGAGAGAGAGAGCATCATTACACTGCATCCAGGAACCGGGGAGTTTTTGCTGCTTGACCCAAATACACACATACATGCACTCGCACCTGCACACACACATACATATGTGTGTTTGTGTGTGCATTAGCTGATTTCATTTTTTTTTTTTTTTATATATATATTTATATTTATTTAATGTGCAAATGTTTTATAATGTTGTTATATATAAATACTCTAAATATATTGTTTAATCTGACGACACGGGCTACTGATTTTCTGCTTAATAAGGAGAAACATAACAGAATGAATATCAGCATACGTTATCAGAGGATAAAACATAAAATCTTAAAATCTTCAAGATTCAACACACAATACATTCTCACAGTTTTCCCCCGCCTTATAAGGAGACACTCTCTTACATGGTAAAACATTTACATTACATAAAATGTTTAAGGTGCTGGTACTGTTTTGGTGCAGAAAGGGCTCTGTAAAGGTTTTGTAAAGATTCTGCAGGGGTTCTGTAAGAATTCTGTAAGCATTATGCAATGGTTTGCAGCTCAATGCACTTTGTCATTTTGATGCTGTTTGGTGATGCTCTGCATGACCCACATAGAACCACAACTGGATAGAAAACCACAACAAAGTGGAGGTCTGGTTTATTCTCTACAGGATGCCTAGGTTCAGCATCAGCACTTCTGACACAGGAATGAAAGAGTCATGCTGTGGAGAACACCAGGGACAGAAATTAAAGATGAATGAAACTAATTCTAAAATAATAATCAGTGCAACAGATCTACATTATAATGTAGATTATATTCAATAATACTTTTACTACACTACAATATACCATAGTGCAAAAAAATACTATACAGTACCTTACTATACTATACACAACACCACACACTTTAGTACAGTATATTATACTGTAATGTATTATATAGACACTATATTATATTGTACAGTTCTGCACTGTATGTACAAAACACTGCACTGTACTGATGTGTGAATGATATTAGAGTTCTTTAGATTTATATACGGTATGTTGATATTCATCTGTAATTAATTATTGTTGCAATTCTCTCGCTGCACACACATGCGTTCACACCTGCATTCACACACACAGACACACACACACACACACACACCTTTAATATTGCAATTTAATTATAATTCTATTTCCCTGTTAATTCCTAAAATTCATTTATTTCACTTTATTATTTATTTCAGTGCATTAATGGAGCAAATCTTCAAGTCCAGTTCTTTAGAAATAATGATTTCCTTTTTTTATTTTTGCTATATATATATGCACACTCAAACATCTAAGACAATATTAAATATATATTTTTGTTACTTTTTTATTTAAAAATGGCAAATGAACAGATTGTTTACATTTTTAGACATTTTTTTTTTAGGAATGAAAATGTTCAATATTTTGAATATTTAATATTGAAGATTCGGCACTATTTTAGCTCCCTATTTAAATGACCCCAGTGTGTGATTCTTCATATATGAAAGGCTTTGGACAAAAAACAGGTTCCTCATGTCTAATCTCTTCTAATCTCTAAAGCATGAGATCACTTGAAGCTCTGATATATTTAATCTAAAATGGATAAAATGTACTGCAAATTACAATAGGCAGCACATAGAAGCATTTTCATTAGCATATACTGTTCTAGGTTTACTGTGTACATGTTCAATAAATTTGCAGTGTGGTGTGCTTGTTTGTGTGTGTGTGTGTGTGTGTGTGTGTGTGTGTGTGTGTGTGTGTGTGTGTGTGTTGACAATGACAAATTTGATTATTATCGATTATATAGCTCAACTAAAATCACATTATTTACTCCAATAATAAATAAATAAATGCTTTTACATTATAAGTTCATTGATTTGTTTTTAACCTAACCGTATCTATCTGAAAATGTAGAGAGAGAGACACAGACAGACAGACAGATAGATAGGTAGGTAGGTAGATAGATAGATAGATAGATAGATAGATAGATAGATAGATAGATAGATAGATAGATAGATAGATAGATAGATAGAAAAAGCAAAATTTTAAGTCTATTAAGTATACTTTTGTTTGCTTATACTATGAATATAGTCTTATTGCAGCATTAGCATGCTGTTATACTTCTGGCCAATCCCAAATACTAAAGTACTAATATAATATAAAATAGAATACAAATAGTACACTTTGTGGTTAATAAAAATATTATTTTATTATATCATACTCAATTCAATTCAACTTTATTTATATAGCGCTTTTAACAATGGTCATTGTCTCAAAGCAGCTTCACAAAAATGAAAGAAATTTAACAATAAATAAAAAATAAATAAATAAATAAATAAAATAAAATAAAATAAATAAATGAATAAATAAATAAATAAATAAATAAAATAAAAAATAAAATAAAAAAATTATAATAATAATTAATAATAATACTCTTTTTTTATTTTTACTTTTTTTATTATAGCATACTTTTTGTTTCACTTGGATGTCTTCCACTTAGTGTCCTTTCTTTAAGTGTTCCCCAAAGGGAGAACTGTAGAACAGTTATCGGTGTCTATCTAAAATGCCCTTTGTTTAACCCCTGAGTTCACTGCGGTGTCATTATTATACAAACACACACACACACACGCACACACACGCAGACACACACAGCTGAATGTAGGTGAGAAGTGATGATTTGTTCCGTTTTTGATATAAACCAGTCACCTACTTACAGTCCTCTGTCATCCTTACACCGCAGAACCACCAGCCTGTCTGCGTGCTGACATCACAGTGGTCTTTCCTTCTGTTCTGTACGCTGTGGATGCTCAGGACAACATCTTCACCACTGCTTCATACCGACTGAGTGTAATATTAGAGGTCACAAGACTCACTTGTGACCTCTAATAGAACCAAAACTGCTCGCATCAATTGTCCCAGTTGTTATATCTATTGGGGGTGAATTTATATGTAAAGTTAAAAAAATATTAAGCCATAAAATTATACATAATGGTGGAGTATAATGGAGGCGATTTTGAGTAACAACTGCATTATAGGTGTCAAACCAATTTCTGCAACTGTATGCATCACTTTTGCTAACGAGAATTTGAACTTAACACAGAAATGTAGGCATTTACACGGGTGAAGATGACATACTGTAGTTCAGCCAAATGCAAAGAAACGTTAATGTATAAATTAATATTTGCCACTTTAGCATTTTCTTTTTTTTATAAATTTTTCCCGCTTTTTCAGAATTTTCCGATTTTCTCCCCTAATTTAGTCGTGTCCAATTCCTCCCAGTAACTGGAGGCTCCCACATTAAGCTTCTACTGCCACTCAGTCGGGAGGGCCACAGACCGACCCACGTCTTTCCTCCGATCCACGTGATGTCACCAACCATCTTTTCGCTCACACACCGTTGGGGGCGGCGTAACACACTTGGAGGGACAGCGCTATCCGCTCCTTCCGCATGCGTGAGCTCACAGACGCCCCTGATTGGAGTACCTCTCATCCCTCCCCCCTGAGAGAGCTTGGCCAATCAGCTCTCTCTAGGACTCCGGCTGTGAGAGGTTACAGCATCACCCGGGGTTCGAACCAGCGATGATAGGGCGAGCGCTTTACCACTGCGCCACTCGGAGGCCACTTTAGCATTTTAGCTAAAGCTAAGTTCTCTAGCTTGTGGTAGCTGAAGTAAGTTGGCATGTTGCAACCAACAGCCAGGAGCTTGATCCCTTTGTCCGTTTTCCTATTTATACATTAACCAGAATTTAGACGAAGTCAGCCCTGCCAAGATGGGCGACAATCAGAGCGCCAACATTTGAGCTCTTGGCAAAAAAAAAAAAAACACTCTTCATAAAACCTACGGGTGACGTCACAGAGGGTTTGTCCAGTTTTTCTTACTGTATATGGTCTATGGTTACATGAGCATCACTGAAGCATCTGACTGCGCTGATCAGAGTAAAGAGGATAGAGGTATCACTTGCAGCAGT
This sequence comes from Channallabes apus, assembly GCA_030522415.1. NCBI lineage: Eukaryota > Metazoa > Chordata > Actinopteri > Siluriformes > Clariidae > Channallabes > Channallabes apus. The sequence continues at coordinate 6,146,160 of CM060116.1, forward strand.
AGGAGTTGATGTGCGAACTTTGAAACAAGTTAGAGTAGGCGTGCTGGACAAACTTCCCGCAGACATCTTGTATTTTCATCGGTTCAGTAATTTCTGCTCTCGCATCTTCAACAGGTTTATCTGCTTTATCTGTGGCGGAGCAGCAACGGCAGTGCAGTGTAGCATTGTGTGTGTATACAGTATGGTGTACGTGCGTGTGTGCATGTGCATATAGTGGTAGATGACTATTTAGATATATATTATTTAAATCACGGATTAAACCATCGCAGTCTTTTCTGAAATCATACAGTTTGTCAGGATTCATCACTGATCATACAGACATTTGACATGTACAGTACGGATTATTACACTCAGTCGGTAAGAAGCAGCAATCAAAATAAGCATTACACTGGAGCACTAGAAGAAGGAGAAGAAGAAAAACAACAAGAAGAAGGGACACTATTTTGGGGTTTATATGTGCGTGTAAAAGTCCATAACAAAGGTTAGCGTTTATGACTAATATACAATTGCAGAGAAAATACTATCAGTATTTGGGTTGAGCCTTATGAGACAATGTATTACACAAACACTAACACAACAACATTCTCCTATTATGAAATGAACTGTCAAAGTTTTCCCGCTAGCTGTGCTGCAGTGCTAGCGTATGGTTATTATGCGTTATTACATTATTATGCGTTATTATATTATTAGCGTATAGCGTATTATGCATGCATAATGTATACAGTATGTGTGTAGCTAAAGTACATATTAGTTAGTAAGGTAGGTATTATAGGTTCAAGGTTTTTATTTCTCAATGCCACCATATGTGCAAATATAGTTTCTTTTCTCTCTCATTACTGTAAGTGTTTACATTGTCAATGCAATATAGAAAGTTTACATAAAAATAACAGTAAAAGATTTTTGTATGAAGGTAACAGCAGTGTACTTCAAATGAATAGATGTAAATAAACCAAGTAAATATATCTTGTAAACATACACAATATTAAACGTTCTGAAATTAGTTACACTAATTGTTTGTCTTAATATATGACTTTAATCATTGGTTAATCTATCGCTAGTTGCCTTGCTAGAAGTCAGTTCTTCACTAAACAGTTTAAAAGAGAAATGAGTTACACAGACAGAGTGCAGGCATTTTCATGGTGATGAAACGCAAGGGCAAAGAGAATAGACTATTAATCGTCCATTTCATCAGGTCATGTATAATATCCTATACAAAACACTACACACACACACACACACACACACACACACAATGAACAGAATTCTAGGGGAAAGTCTTCCATTTATTTCCTCACTGTTTTCTATTCCATTTCAGTATTTGGCAGACAATCTTATCAAGAGTAATTTATATATATAATATTATTATATCTCATTACAGTATATCTGAGCAGTTGGGGGTTAAGGGTCTTACTCAAACTTGACTTGACTCAACTGATTAATACTGATTTACTGTCTTCGGCACAGTACGGTAATGAGACACAATAAAACATCTCTATGGTGCAATCCCGCCCACTGCGGTTGTTTATCAACTTGTCATCAACTTGTACAAGAGTTGCCTCTGTCTGTGGGAACTGAATTTCAACATGTTTGGGCCATTAAAGAAGTTCCTGGGACGCCAGCGTGTTAGACATGAAGCAGGCACTTAGCAGGCAATAATGTCTCCAGTGTACTGAGAAAACGTTCTACCTTGATGGTATCCAAGCACTAGTGAAATATACGGGATACAAGTGCATTAGTGTAATCGGAGATACGTTTTTACCCCCATAACTGTGTTCTGTTATTCTGCACAATCAAAAATCCAGGTTTGACTCAAACACCTCTCGTATAACACTAAACACACATTGTGACACTGGAAATGAAAAACTCTCCACTCTGACCCACCTAACGTCTGTCTGACGGTCTGACCTTTTGAGTTTGCAGTTCAAAAGGTTTATTGCCAATCATGTTCATAAAAGTTCTATATATTTGCGTGATTTACGTTCATTATTACTCCATGTACCCCTATTTACCATTACTGATCATTACATCACACACACCGTATTCATTTTCATTCGTCTGACATGGATTTAACAATGTTGTGTTTCATTTACAGACACGCTTCTTTGTGTGTTTCTAAATAATGAACTCACCGAGTTCTAAATATTTGGCTTGTGTTTGGATTTAATTTAATATCTTCTTATATCACACACATAAAAGTACACACACACACACACACACAAAATGCGGAAATGAGGCCAAAGAACTGCTGATTTTGTTCCTATACTCAGAGCCGAGTCAAAGTGAGAAATGATTTTTTTTTAAAACTCCACTGAGGATGCCAACAGTACACCACATCACACACACACACATATGCACACTGTCTGTGGTTCCACACAGATAAAGGCATGCAGGCATCAATAGGTTGTCTTGATAGCGTAATGTTGCATTTGTGCTTGTGGTGTTCTGGGTTTCGATGAGTACTGTTCATGACACTAAAATGTGAATCACTGACACACATGTGAAAACAATCGAATTAATTACTTTTAATTAATACTCATTAAATCATTAACGCACACAGTTTCATGCAAAGGACATAAAAGGAAAGCTGCTAATATGGCTGGAAGAGGAAAAGTCAACATTGAATTCAGGATGAAACTCCTCTTATACACGTCATTAAAACATTTAGTCGAAATCCATCGAAAAAGCTCATATACTGAGATTAAAAGGAATAAATGCTTTGTAAAATTTCGCTTACATCATCAGAGTTGCATGTGATTTTGCAGAGTGCACAGACTGAGAAGCGCACTGTGTCTGTGTGGGCAGAGAAAATAGGGCAGTAAAGTCAGGTCTGCGTTTTCTACTGCATAATCGGCAGTCTAAATCTTACAGTGGGAATCTTACACACAGATCAACTGATAAAGCTTTACGATTCCGAATGCGCAGAAATGAATCCGCTTCCATTCACACAGACTTCTAAGGCTGATGTTTACGGCACAAAGCTTCTCCTGGGTTTATTGTGAACGTTCACTGTGCTCATTTTTTTATGCTTATTTTGAAGTTTCACTTTATGTAGAAGAATAGTAAAAAAAAAATAAAAATAAAAAAATGCTAGAATGCTAGTCAATTTGTTGAAATTTAAATTATAGGCTAAAATAAGCTATTAAAAAATAGTTATTTATTTTTAAATGATGTAAAACATATATATATATTAAAAGCTTTAAAAGGTTAATAGTAATTTTTTTTAAACGTCCAATCTTTTCTTTTATTACATTTAGACAGATTGTTTGTGGCAGGACTACGCGCGTTGTGAACCTCTAGAGGTGTGTTGTGGAATTGCAGGTCACTCGAGACCCTGTTATTAAAATGAATGTCATGTGAAAATTGTCCTGAGCTCACGATAGTTCAAACTGAACCCAGTAAACAAGTAGGCTTGCATGCAGGCTCACCCTCAGGTCCTCTGTAGAAGCGCTTTAAAGGTTTTACTATTTCTTTATTACAGTTACCACAGGTCCTCCGAGCTCCCCCAAATGTGTTAATGCCCCAGCTGAAATACCCCAATGATATTGCATTTCTTTTAATATGTCAACATCCAAATGTGCTGTTTCAGTGTTTATGTAAGTGAAATGCTGCTGAGCCACAAACCTCCTGAGAACAGTAAAGCTGAGCAAGAAGTATGGGAGGAATTCTTCTTATATGAGGTCACATAGGGGATATTTTTATTTGATTTATGTAGAAAAAGACAAACAGCATCATATTTTTTTGCTTGTACATGCACACTGGAGAGGCAGAGTAAAGTCTAAACATGACCTAAAAGTGTTTTTTGCATAATAGGTCTTCCTTAACACTCAAGAAAATGAAAATACTTCTAAAATGAAAGAGTCCACTAAATGGAATATTATTAATTACTCAGTTAAGGTATTTGGGGGTTAATATTTATATTATAAGCCAGTAATGGATTGCCGGGGCGGGGGGGGGGGACCAGGGCGTCCCTGGTTTGAACCCCGACACCGCTGGTCGAAGTGCTCATATACAATTGGGCATCGAGATGGCAACCCGCCCCTGTAAATAACTGTCACAGTAAAAAAAAATCTATATATCCAGCATATAGACAGACCACACATACAATGGGTCGTGAAGATGTCCTGCGGTGCCACCTGTGCACCCTGAGAAACTACATTGTGAGCACATTCAGTCTAAGAGCATCTTGGGACCATCATGTTGTCAGGAAAAGATATATAATTTAATCACAAATCAGACAATCAAAGTTCCAGACTTGGAACAAGACCACGCCCCCATCGTCTGTCTCTCAGACTGTGAGACTGTCTGGACCAGATTTCTGCTTCTTAAAGTACAAATCCTGCTTTCTTAGAAAAGTTATCAGGAACAAAAGATGGGAAATAATTTTTTATAAAAGTGTGACAAAAAAATCTTACTGAATGTTATTAAAATGCTTAAAATCAGGGAAGGGACTGATGCAGATCAATTAGGTTGAAGAAATTCTGCTAACAGAGACGGTTTGGGAACTCCTTCTTTACAACACAGTCCTGTTAATTCCTGGACTTTGATTGGTCAGAAGATGTTGATTAAGTTGTTTGTTTACTGGGTCACTTATTTCATAGCTGGCTTTTTTAACACTTCATGGGTGTCTGGCTTTACATGCGCTTATATGGACTTCAAACAAACTGTGCATGTGTTTTTTTGGATATGTCAGATACAGGGGTGGAAAGTAATGAATTACATTTACTCGCATTACTGTAACTGAGTAGATTTTTTGTGTACTTCTACTTTTTAAAGTAGTTTTTAAAATCTGTAATTTTACTTTTATTTAAGTATGTTTTGTTTGAAGTATTGTACAACATATATACTACATTTTAAATCATATTCGCTACTGAGTAAAAAAATAAATGAATGAAAATGAAAAATAATACAAATAATACAAAAACATTGCACCCCGGAAACCACTGCACTGATTGATTGATGGAGAACAAACGCGCTAAATTTACAAGAACGATGGAGACGGACAGAACAGATGCCAGTGATGCAGACACAGCTGGAAGTGAAATGCCAACAAATTCTGATGAAGCAAACCCCTGGCCATATTTAAGCGACCACTTTGATTTCAAGCACAACAAAAGGAACAAGGCCCGGTTTCTCGATAACGCACACTATTCGCGCGCTAAGAAGACTCTTAAGATATATCTTACGTTAAGTGATAACTTTTCTAAGTGTATTTCTCGAACTGTCTCTTAGGAGTCTTCTTAAGTCGCTGCCTCTTACGTCCGACGTTACGCGGCGCTGTCTACAGTGAAGGTCCTGAATTAGCGGACATCGGTGGCTCTGGAATCGATTTTTCACTCCTTTTGCATGACAGTGTTAAGAAAGACGGCACTTTCTATGCAAATTAAACATTGCACTAAATTCTTTTAATAGCGTTTATTTCGACATGTGTTAACTTAACAATAACATGCCATAATAGACAAATATATAAATTAATATTAATTAATATAATAATATAATATATAATATTTTCATGTAACATGTGGCGGTGAAACGAACCGGGTATACAATCATAGTTGATGGACAAACAGCTGATAACACTCTTCACCAGCTTCAGAAACAATGTGAAGTGTCAGTTGTTGGGGTTGTATAGGGCACTTATGGAATGAATACGATGAGATGACAGAGTGGAGGTTTAATACCTCTATCTCACACGCGGGGCCGTAAGTGCGGTTCATTATGATTCGGCGCGAGTTTTGGTGCTGTTATTACGTTTCCATCTTACCACGCAAAAAAAATAAACATGTTTAACATGTGGAAGCTCGCGGACCTTGTAGATCTTCGCGGACCGTCGGGCGCCGGTCACTCGAGGCGGATCACGGTGTCTAATACCCCTCTCTCACCTGTGTGGTGCCTAATACCCCTCTCTCACCTGTGTGGTGCCTAATACCCCTCTCTCACCTGTGTGGTGCCTAATACCCCTCTCTCACCTGTGTGGTGCCTAATACCCCTCTCTCACCTGTGTGGTGCCTAATACCCCTCTCTCACCTGTGTGGTGCCTAATACTCCTCTCTCACCTGTGTGGCCGGACTCATCTCCGTGAGCTGCCGCGATTGCCCACGACGTTCCTTTAACGTTCCGCGAAGTTCTACAAAGTCTGCAAGCTTCCGCGAGGACCAGCAAAAAATTAAACGTTGAATTTTTCACGCGGAAAGATGGAAACGTAATCACAGCGCAAAAACTCGGGGTGAATCATGATCAAGCCTACGGCCACAGCGCGAGCCCGCGCATGCAGGTGAGATAGGGGTATAACACACCGCATCTCACACCGAGTCACACCGCATAAGTAGGGGTATTAAACATAGGGGTATTAAACATTACAATCACCCAGAAACATGAATGGATGCGGGGTTTGAAACTCCCAAGGTTATTTTCTCATTTAACTAAATCAAATTTCATAAAAATAAAACGTGTCAAAAGAAAAACTCATAAAGTCATGGATAATGGCTAATGATCAATGAAACATATTTTAAACAAAAAGCAGCGAGCAGCTGGACATCGGGACGGGGAGTGTACAGTACAGTAAGTACAGTAAGTACGACGTGTTGGTCTGGCACGCGCAGGTCTGAGCAGCTCAAGAAGCTCCATAATCTGTTGCCCTGGAAGGCAAAACTTTTAATTATATATATATTTTTAATAACGACCACGGGGAAAATATGAAAAGGGCTGAAGTTTTGTCTAAAGGAAAAATGTACATGACTCACACGGCTCCACGGACCGCGCCGTCTTCAGTTTAACACAACACCACGCTGTATCGCTGCCTAATTGTTCACCACCTGTTTAATATTAATTGTGATTGGCAATTTTAATGCATTAGTCACATTATGAAATAGGCTAATTAAAAGTCACTCTATTAGTTCTGATATCAAATAAAATAAAATTCTTAAACAGGTCTACAGTATATTCCATCATTAATACGACTTTGATAACGTGCCATAATGTGCTTGCATACACCGCTGATTTATAAAGACTGCTGCTCAGTGGCGGCGACTAGCGTCTAGAGCTGAAACTACGCTAAGTATGAGTTAAGGTTGGTCCAGACCAACCTTACGAACGTCTGACGTAGCTAAGAGATACTTAGCGTAAGAACGTTTCGGGAAATGCGCCATTAAGTTAAGAGAGAGGTTAAGGTACGACTTAAGAACTACTTAGAGATAAGAAGCTTTCGAGAAACCGGGCCCAGATTTATTATGCGAGGGTGTTCCATCCCCCATCCCACCCCCCGCTGTTAAAAAAAAAAAAAAAGTAACTCAGTAACTTTTACTCTGGGTAAATTTTTAAAGAGCTACTTTTTACTTTTACTTGAGTAGATTTTTATAAGGGTAACTTTACTTGTACTTCAGTAAAAGTTCACTAAAGTAACAGTACTTTTACTTAAGTAAAAAATTTCTGGTCAGGTAGAACAAAATTTATCGGTACTGTTATTAAGGGTAAATTTTACCACTACCAAAATATGGGAATGACATCGCAAAAACGTGGAACTCTCAAAATGAGAATAATATTATTATTTGGTCATGGAAATATTTCTTTGCCTATGTGACCTGTTTTTTTTTTTTAGCCTATTCCTGTTTGCATAGTTGGTTAAAATGAACTAAAAGTCAGTTTGTCATGTTGCCTATTTTGTGCTGAAAAAAAAAAGGATCAGGATCCTATATATTTTCATTAAAAAAAAAACGCTAAACAAATAATGGCTGAAATGTTCTGAGCTTTGAAGGCTATGTGTGTGGTTTATCGTAAAATTCACCTTTGCATGGAGAATAAGTGTCCAGGGCACATGACATTACTGTCATGTGTCAACAGATCAGATGGCTTCACTTTCTGCAGTGGAGTTTAATCAGGGCGTTTTCTCACTGGGAACGATGTGTTCCGTTCTGTTCTGTTCGCTGAGATTTGAATCACTTTCTCACTGCAGTCTAATTTGCTTCTAATCAAACAATAAGGGCTCGATTAGAACCAGTTCAGAACCGTATCCAGACGGATGTCTATTTGTTTCGTTTGGCACCTGAGTTCCATCACCGTGTTAGAAAAGCACACCAGGGTTCTGTTCAAACTCTCTAAATATACCGTCTTAGACCCACTGCTTAACAAGCTTACATACGTTTTTCAGTTGCGTGACAACTTTGTTTTTTTGATTCCTTTTTTCTAAGAAGTGAAAAACGCAGCCTAATTTTGTGTGATTGTCAACTCCTCCGTACCTATTAAATGATCTGATAACGCAATTCAGGTCAGGTTATCTGATAAATCGACTGTATGTGCTTATTGCGTTCAAGTATATATAGAGGCAGAGCAAACCTGAGAAGCTCCGGGACTTTAGAAAGTCGTCTGAGAAGAAGTAACAATGAGCTTAAAACAGATGGTGAGTACGCTAATGAGCAATTCTAATAGTGATAATACGGTACTTATGTAACACGCTCATGTTCAGGTCAGGAAGATCTAGTGATCAGAAAAAAATTATAACTGATAACGAATTCACATGAGTTGAATATAACGTCTAGCCTAATGCAACTAAGATAATACTGAGTTTATAATGTAGTTTAAAGGGTATAAGGTAGTTTTTAAGTTGATAATTAACTTTTAATTAAGTAATAATTATGTTCTCGTGAATGGCTGCTTTGCTGTACAGAAAGTGTTTTCATTATAATAGCATTGTATATTAATGGTATTAAATGTTAATTATAAACGTAATATACTGGACATGAGTTCAGCAAGCTTTCCAACGGTAACTGCCTCAATACAAACATCCTTTCACACAGGTTGTGTTCTGTTGTGGGTTTCTGATGCTGAAACTAACACAAGCCTCATTCGAACACAAGAGGATCTGTGACATCGGACTGCTGATCCCGAAACAGCTCTACACTGGGGAGTCAGGGACGATGGAAAGAAACGGCAACATCAACAACCGCTCACTGTCTGTCTGGAACTGGATGTGAGTAACTTCACCTACACTACTACTAATAATACTAATAATAATAATAAAAAAATTTTGGCTGTTTGCTCATGATGCATTTGCGACTCCAAGCCTGTTGTGTTACTGCCTTTTCACTACAAATAATAACTTGATTCAAGATGGCACCGGTGAGGTCGGCTGCCATCTTGACTGCTCTGACTAAGCATTTCACTACATATCATACTTTGTATGGTTGTTTATGTGACAAATACATTTTCAATTTGAATACCTCTATGCTTTACTCCCTCTTCAAGTACTACTAACAAAAATTGGGTAACTTCAGCATCTGCCTCTTTCGTGGTGTTTCAGCTTTACCTCTGACTGTTACAAAGTGTGGCGGCACGGTGGCTTAGTGGTTAGCACTGGCACTCTGCGTTCAGTTCTTCGAATCCCATCTCGGGGCTGTGTGCATGGAGTGCATGTTGGTGGGGATCCCCTTGGTACTCTGCTTTTCTCTCCCAGTTTAAAGACATGCAGATACATAAGGCTAATTGACGTTCCCAAATTGCCTGTTGTGTGTGAATGAGTGTGTTAGTTTATGTACTGTATGTACTATAGAAATCATAATCTATTACAACTAGTGCATTAGTAAAAACATGTACTAATATCAATAACTGCGGTTACAGAGAATTATTCAACATCTTTTTTAACATCAACATCAACCATTTAGTACATGGACTGAGGTTTAAATCACACGCCACGATTAATTCAATTCAATTCAATTCAGTTTTATTTGTATAGCGCTTTTAACAATTGACATTGTCTCAAAACAGCTTTACACAATCAAAAGAATTATTTAAGTTTGTATGGAATGTGAATGTGTATGAATCAGAATGTTCAGATAGTCCCTGGTGAGCAAGCCGAGGGCGACAGTGGCAAGGAAAAACTCTCTGAGATGGTAATAGGAAGAAACCTTGAGAGGAACCAGACTCAACAGGGAACCCATCCTCATCTGGGTGAAACAGATAGCAGGAAATTATCTGCATTTATACAGTGTTAAGTGTTAGGTTCAGCTATAATAGTTGATGTTAATTGATGTTATAATAGTTGATGTTAAAATGGAGTCCAGTAGTTATTCGAGACTCAGATAGACTTGTAGAAAGTCCTGAACTATCGAATTGTCAAGTCCTCAGAGAAACAGCTGACAACACCAGTCGAGGCCAGAACCATCTTCTAAGTAGATAGAATCATCCCCAGACACCAGACGCATCCTAAAGAGACACACAGGGCATCCATGCGATGAGACCTCCAACCAGAAACGGGGCACCAGGATGGATCAGACAGGTCCGGAGGGCAGAGGGAGTCTGGATCACTGGCAGCTCAGGAACGACATGTGTAGCTCGACAGAGAGAGAGAGAGAGAAAGAGTGAAAGGGGGAGACAGGGGGAGAGAGGAAAGAGAAAGAGGGGAGAAAGAGAAGAGATTGCAATTAGGTATGGTCACAGTCACAATGTATAATGTGAATGTATATTTACTGTAGAGTGCAAGCAGGGACTCCGGCAGGACTAACTATGACAGCATAACTAAAAGGGAGAGCCAGAAGGAAACACAAACATGAGGGGGAACTGAGATGTAAAGCAAACAATCACCTCACCGTCAACAAACCTGAGTGATCAAATGAGAGTGAGGAAGACAGCATCTAAACATACCAGTTCACCATAATACTCTACGTCCATGATTAAGAGCACAGTGATGAAGCGGTATGTTTTTAATGATTTTGTGTTGCTTCCAGCCCTCACCATGGCACCAACACGATCCCCGGTGTGATATTCGAGGCCAAGTGTCAGTCTCATCACTGCACGTATCCTAACAGGCCTCATCACGCGGAGCTGAACTCAGTGCCGATATACAGCAACATGCTGGTGCTCACGCAGGACCAGAGGAACAGGAAGTGCTTCACTGTACAATTCCAAAGAGTCGCTGTGGGCTGCACATGTGTGTGGGCCAAATCATCACCGTGAAGCCTCGGAGTCCACTTCAGCCGAGCGGGTTTAACACTTGAATAAAACGAGATTCATTTGAAATTTGATTTGCTCCAATTTGTGTAAATTGTTCCAGAGATGTGTTAAATATTAATTATAAATAATGGATTAAATATGATCAGATATTTACATTTATATGTATAATCTATACAATATCTAAACGCTACACTAATGCAGTCTACAGTAAACTATGCTGACATTGATGTAAGATATTAGATGATCACTGAGTGATTATTAGTTTTATAATGTATGACTTTTTAATAAATATTTGTACATATTCTTCTTGACATCTGGGGATATTGGGGGATAAGAAAAAGATAAGGGATTAGGACAAGATTAATCAGTTATTAAACCATGTGTACATTTATTCTGTGTACATGGTGCCAGAGATCCTCACAAAGTAAGCCAGATTAATTTTATTTTTACGCAGTAGTTTAGATGTAGTTATGTTTTTATGTAGTTAGAGAAATTAGATTTTCATTCTCTGGTGTGCTGCTGGGATACAAAGGCTGTGCCTATGAGACATTCCCTCGCAGACCGCCAAACCACAGCACAGCAGACCTACAACCATCCTGAATCCTGAGAGAGAGAGAGAGAAAGGAGTTTTTGGATGAACAGAGTATGTGTATTTGTGTGTGTCCAGGTTGGTTCAATGGTCAAAACAAACACACTGATTTGCATACAGTATACATAAGAAGATAATTTTTTTTATTCTGTTCATTCTGAAGCGCTCGTACTTTTTCTGTCACAGTTTTAAAAAAAAACTTTCCATCTCAAACAAACATTCTGTGCAAGTTATTTTACGAGGTAGCCATGTAACAGGAAAATGATCAAGAGTTTACAGGTGATATTAAGGTGAATCATTAATCCAGTGAGTTTGTATCTCATCACACCTCGGACCATCATGCCGCAGTAACCCAACAGCCATTCTCTTCTTCTTCTTTGTCTTTTATTTGTTTAACTGAATTCATTATCCCCCGTTGGCTCGAACACACAAGTTAAAAGTTTCTCATTTCAAGGTGAGCTTTGCATCAGGAAGGAGCACCGGAGCACCTGATCTTCTAACCGGATTAATTTTTGATTGATTAGTAAATTAGCAAATTACACCGAAACTGGGATCACCATGACAACCGTCGCAATCCTGTTTGTCCTGTTTGTAGGTAAAAATTGTCTCTTAATTAGTAAGCTTGACTACTGTACAATATCAAAGGAGAAATTGAACATTTTAAAAATATTTTTAACTCTCTCTGTCAAAACCTATACATTTTAAAGAATTAAATATGCTGATTAATATCAACAGGTGTAAGATTAGAGCTAAAATATTTGCTAATATTAACATATATTTGATGTAAAGTGTTGATGTAGAATAAACATTCTTAGTGAAACTCTTTAACTTAATATTGAGATTTTTTCTGTATTTGCTTGAACTTGGCTGGATTTTGTCCTGGTCTTATGTTTGCAATGTCATTTTTTTCTTTCTGCACAAACTCACTCTCTCATCGCTTCTGCGTCACAGAACTTAACTACAGTAGCTTACCCGATGGCTTGGTTTTCCTTCCAGACTTGACTCTGTCTCTCTCAAGACTCCTAGTTGTAATTAGGATTAAGTAAAGGAGGCCCGAGTCCCTGGTCTGAGTCCCTGATCTACTAATTTGACTGACATTTGCCTAATAATAAAAAGCAACTAGAGAATCATACTAGCTGAGTGCGTAAAGATGATTCTGTATTCCACTGCTCCATTCACAATACCAGTGGTGGCTGGAGCTAAAGATTTTGGGGATGGGCGCAAACAAAATTAAAATAAACTTTTTTTTTCTTTCTTCGTCCGATCACCTTGCGAAGGGCATTTTAGCAAAGAAATTACAGAATTTTCACATTTATCTGGCTTCAGCATCAATCACTATTCAATACATTAACTAACAATCTGTTGATTGTTAATTAGACTCGTTGAGAATGGTCCAATCACATGAGCCCAAATATTTAAAAACAATATTGATTCGCTAAGAGCAAAAGTGGGAGGGTTCGGGGCACACGGTGCTGTACCCCAAGGATGATTTGAAAAAATCCAATTAGGCCTCCGAGTGGCGCAGTGGTAAAACGCTCGCCCTATCATCTGGGGATCGCTGGTTCGAATCCCGGGTGATGCTGTTTTCCTCTCACAGCCGGAGGCACAGAGAGAGCTGATTGGCCGAGCTCTCTCAGGGGGGAGGGAGGAGAGGTACTTGCGCTCCCACATTAATGACGGCTCTACAGCCAATCAGGGGCGTCTGTGAGCAAGCAATTCGAAAAAGATGCGGTCGGCTGACGTCACACGGTTCAGAGGAAACACGTGATAGTATTCGGCCCTCCCGGTTGAGTGGTAGTGGTAGCCATAAGGGGGAGCCCCCTAGTGTCGGGGAGGAATTGGCCACAACTAAATTGGGGAGAAAAATTGGAAATACCACCCCAAAAAAAATCCAAAATCCAATTAGACCCTCAAATCACATGCTTTTCAAAAATGTTCGTACCTACAGTACATAGACACTTGTTTGTCCGGCGCCCCGCATACATGAACACAAATGAACGTAATACAGTTTTGATTTTGATTTTTATTGTCAATTTATTTTATTAAGAAAGACAGCGGAATATTGTGACTAAATGACTTTATTTCATTATTAAAATAAATAATTACATGGTAAAGTAGCATTCTTCTCTGCCTAACTTGTTGCACCGCTTGTTGACCGGCCACGACTGAACATTAGTATTTTCTCCCTCAGCTTTTTCACCTTCAGTCCTGAGCCGTCACACGACATTCCATGTGATGAGACGCAGAGGTTTGAACTACACTGAGGCTCGGGCAGCTTGCAGATCGAACTACACTGACCTCGCCACGGTGTACACTGACGCGGACAACGATGCACTGAAAGACATGGCCGCATCTGTACGTTTCACTGCCTTGTACATCGGGCTCTATCGCAGTCGGCCAAGTGAGAAATGGTCTAACGGCAATGAGGTGAGATTCAGCAAGCTGAAAGGAATGTGTGGAGAATCAGACTGCTGTGCTGCCATGAAGCCTGGTGATGGAACATGGGAAAGTCTCCACTGCCGGCAGACAAGAAACTTTATGTGCTATAAAGGAGGTAAAGATCAGAACAGACAACTGCTAACAATCTAACCTGAATGCACTAACTGATGTCCTTTAATCAAATGTGTCTACGATTTAATCTTCACAGGTGCTCATCAGGGCGAAATTAGTTATCATTTAATCTCTGAGAACCTGACCTGGTACGAGGCTCAGCGATACTGCAGGAGCAACTACATGGATCTGGTCAGCGTCGCAGATCAGCAGCAAAACACAGATGTGCAAAGAGAAGGGTTAAAGAGCAGCACAGCGTTCTGGATCGGCCTCCTGTGGGACGACTGGGAGTGGTCTGATGGAGGACGCTCTGCCTACAGAGATTGGGCTGCGAACAATCCTCAACCAGAGGACAACTGTACAGTGCTGCAAGAGAAATGGATTTCAAGTGAATGCACTAGAATGTACTTCTCCCTTTGCTACCAGAGTAAGTACTGACTTCACACTGAGCAAACACTCTAATTTCATGTCTCACCGATATCACTCTAAACTCAACCTGATTTTCATATCTATCAGCAACCGTCCATGTGAGTGATGTGGGTATGAGCTGGGAGAGAGCTCTGGAGTACTGTAACCATGGCAACAGGGCCGGGATCCTGCGCATCGACTCGGCTGCTGAGCAGGAAGAGCTGGAGGACGAGCTCAGGCGGAGGCATGTCCCTGCTGGGTCTCTGTGGGTAGGGCAGACACATGGCTCTGAAGGACACTGGAGTGGAGTGAGACAGACAGGACCTCCTCTGTCTCACTGTCCCGGAGACACACACACCATAGGAGCGGCACCGCAATATCAGCTGAACACCGCTGAACTCAGAGTTGTGTGTGAAGTGAAGTCTCCCTAATCTATAATCAAACGGAGTATATGAGTCAAGTCATTCAAATGTTTGTCAGATGATTAAAGGTTCCAGCTTCTTACAGGTTCTGTGTGGAACTTCGAAAGGTTCTGCAGAGGAACAAAATGCACAGAGAAGAAGTAAAAAGCTGGTTTTCTGTTCTGTTCTGAAAATATTATATGTGGTGAATTAAATGTTACTGAAGCTGTTTTACTGTACAATGTCTAAAACTGAAACGGCTGAATACAAATTAAAAGCTTTTCTTTAAAAACTTCACGTGAAATATTTTGTAGGTATGTTTGTTTTTTTAAACAAATGAAACAAGATAACTAACTACTTAATTAAGGTGCAGTGAAAAAGTATTTGCCTCTTCCTGATTTGAAAAAAATAAATTAATTAAGGGGGAAAGAAAGCTGTCTGGTGTTATGTGAAAAAGTAATTGCCCCCTGTAAATAATGACGGATCTGTGATAAGGTACGTTTTAGGTAAACCTGAATTAAATTTCACTTGCCACAAACAGGTCTAATTACTGCCAGACCTGTTAAATCAAGAAATCGCTTAAATAGAACCTGTCTGACAAAGTGAAGCATAAAATATCTCACATCATGCCATGATCTAAAGAAAAGGACGACAACCAGCATCATTAAATACCAGTCTGGAGTCCCAAAAATAAAAAATCAGAAAGGAGCAAATACTTTTTCACAGCACTGTAACTAACTAACTAACTCACTAATATAGAAACAAATAAATAGACCATAGAGTACATGATAGAGAATAGTTCCACAGCACCACCCGGCCGCCACTGCTCTAAACCATGATCAAGCGAAAATAAAATGTAAACGATCCCCTTCCTTGTTTCTCCACCAGATGTCACTAATGCGCACAATTTCCCCAAGACGTTCAACTAATTCAACTTTTCTTGTATTATTATTTTAAAACTCATTCATTATAGCATAATATAATATAATATAATATAATATAATATATCAGTTCTTTCACATACTGTATATTTTCAAATTTCTTAAAATTCCTAACTTGTTTAAAAACACTGCCATACGTGATCCTGCAGCGCCGCCTGTTGGATCATAAAAAAAATCTTTCGTCTCTGTTAAAGTTGTTGCTGCACACAGACGCTTATTTCACCTACCTGTATTCTGACAACTTCCGCCTTAGTCAACCGTCAGCTGTTGCGTTACTCTACCTTCACAGTCCAATCCGTGGCCTCACTTTAGCACAACCAACCAATCCGAGCAAAGGAGGCGGAATTTAGTCGGAATGCGGGTTGATTTAAAATTAATACACATTGTTTGGGGTGTACGTCAGTTAGCTTGCTTGCTAGCACTTTCCACGCTCTGGCTTTTCCCCCCTAACGTTTCATCATCCTATCTGAGAAATAATTCTTCTCATATCTGAGTTGAAGTGAAATTTAGTGCGATTCCGGACCTTATTTATTCATTTTGGATCATTTTTGAATTAGCTTTGCTACAGGAGTTAGTTTAGCTGGCTAACAAGCTAGCTAGGTAAGTAATTATTATTATTATTGTTTCATAATGAAATAAGTTTATACTTTAGGTTACTATTTAGATCTGGTTTGTAGTTTGAATAATTGTATTTAATGACGTTAAGTCGTTAATCTCCGTGTTGTTGGGATTAGTAGCTGTAGTTGGCGGTGTCTCAAGCTGCGCTTTGAGGGACAGGGAGTGCACACGCGCCATTCTCCCACACCCCTCGGTAGCGCACGTGTACAGACAATCCACACCCATTTGGAACACAGCCCGTGTGAATACGCCTGTATACAGTAAGCCATTCGAAAGGAAACGGACAGAGGACATACGTGTGTGTGTTGTAGGGTAAAGAGACGCAGTGTAAATGGGGAACAGCGCTCTCAAAGCTCACCTGGAGACCTCAGAGAAAACTGGCGTGTTTCAGTTAACGGGCAAAAACCTGCAGGAGGTAAACAAGCACACAAACAAGTAAACAATAAACAAACAATTCATCATTGCATATTTTGGATGCTTTCTATGTTTTAAAATGTAGAAATGAGTGAAACTCAGGAAAGACCATGGAGTTAGAAGGTGTATTCAAACTTTTGACTTTCTGTATGTAGTTGTTAAACAGCTGTGTGTCGTCACGAGGACCAGATGTTACACACTAACACATTTCCTGTGTGTGATGATGTACAGTTTCCAGAGGAGTTACAGCGGCTCACTGGGAATCTGCGCACTGTCGACTTGTCCAACAACAAAATCGAGACACTGCCTGCATTCATAGGAAACTTCCAGCAGCTGAAGAGTCTGAGCATCAGCAACAACCGTCTGAGTGAGAACCTGCTGACGTTAATGATGCTCACACTCAACATTAATCAGATAACAAAACAGTAGGTGAGCTTGTGTATAAAATGACTATATATTAATTGCCTGTGTGTGTGTTTGCAGCCAGTCTCCCTGCTGAGATGGGGAAGCTGAGGAAGTTGGAGACGTTGATGTTGAACAGTAATCAGCTTTCTCAGCTCCCCGCCTCGTTCTCTCAGCTCAAAGCCCTGCGCACTCTCAGCCTCTCGGCCAATCAGTTCAGACAATTTCCCGGCAGCCTCGGCTCCCTGCGTCACCTCGACGTCCTCGACCTGTCCAAGAACCACATTCAGAACGTTCCTGCCGAGGTGTCCGAGCTGCAGGCCATCGAGATCAACCTTAATCAGAACCAGGTCCGTCTGCTCACTTCTGTACTCGTACTTCTGTACACAGGACATCTTTTCAGAATATTTATTATATTTAATAATTATTAACATTGCTAGTTCTAAAACAGCTAGTGTTCTGCTTCTGTGTTGTAATCTGCAGCCGATCTGTAGTGACCCACTGTGTTCACTGTGCCGTGTTCCAGATTTCCATTTTGTCTCCGGAAGTTTCTCAGTGTCAGAGACTGAAGGTGCTCAGGCTGGAGGAGAACTGTCTGGAGCTGTCCTCCATTCCCTCCTCCATCCTCACACACTCCAGTGTATCTCTGCTCTCCGTCGAGGGAAACCTGTTCGAGGTCAAGAAGCTGCGTGACCTCGAGGGATACGATCAGGTAATGCTAAAACACACAAACACAGAGCGTGAATATGCAACACAACTCCTGCATTAAAGCATTGAAGTCCTATTAAGATGAAAAGCTCTGTTGGGTTTTTTTTTTTTTTTTGGGGTGGGGGTGGGGATATTGTTTAAGCTCTTCTATTAATAATAATTATTCATGTTGTGTGTTTTATGTGGATTAAACTTGAAATACCAAAAAAATAACAAAAACATGTAAACTGCAGTAAAAATATCGTCCCTCACTCTTGCCTTTCACTCATCCCGCACCCGTCTCTCACTCAGCCTGTAAACACTGAAGGTTTGAAAGTTAAACAAAAAGAACCTGGGTTTGAATATTTCCAAAACAGCAGTTGTTGTTGGTCTTTCGGCTCCTCCCGGCAAGGGGTCGCCACAGCGGACACTTGGTCCGTACATACAGGCTTGGCAAGCCTGGTTTCTACGCCGGATGGCACTCCTGACGTAACCCTCCCATTTTACCTGGGCTTGGGACCGGCACTGTATCCAGTGGCTGGGGTTTGAGCACTGGCTGGGATTCGAAACACCTACCACTGAGCTACCAGAGCCCCATTACCAAAACAGTAGTGAAGATGATAAATAAAAACACTCTCAGGAGGAGTCTGGAATCATCTCACTTCATTTCTTAATTATCCATTTAATTAAAGCCAGTATCTCAGTGCTGATTATCTTTCTGCATCACTCACACTTTAGTAAAGTAATCAATGTGTGACAGGCGCAGACACACACACTTATGGTGCTTTCACACCTATAGTTCGATTGCTTTAGTCCGCACCAGTCAGAAAAATGTTACAATGAAGTAAACAAACGTGGGTACGGTTTGCTTTCACATATGCAGAGTTCTAAACGAACCAAAATATCCCGCGAAGCCCATCGCGCCACTTTCAATAATCATGGAGGAACAGCTTTGCTTTGCGCTCATGGCGCTGATCCTCGCGCAGTACATTGTAGGTGCAAATCATTATTTTCAGATAATTAATTTCGAACACGATTCGCAGATGCGACTCCTATCCAGCTTCTTGGTTTATTCATCTCGCCGACGGTACATCGCGCGCCACTGCAGGGAGAAGAGACGTGCCCTCCTCCTGAAAGATCATTTTGTTATTAGCCGGCGATCTTCCTGCATTAAACTATACCATTTCATCAGATTTGGTTTGGTTGCTTTCACACCAGACGAACCGTACCAAAGTAGAGCGGATAAAGTGGTCCGAGCCCACCCCTTCAGGCAGGTCTCGGATCGATTGATTTGGTGCACACCGAGATTGCATTCACATCAACGCAAACGAACCGAACCAAGGGACCAAACACGTTTGGTGCGCACCAGATGCTGTAGGTGTGAAAGCACCCTTAATTTAATGTTTTATATGTTGAGAGTAGTTACAGGATTCACCAGTCACAACAGTATATAATATCAAAATACCTTCATACCGATTTAATTAAAATTGCAATTCTATGAGTATCATGATTTTCTACATATACAGATTCGATGTTACCTTTTTCTCTAATTTATTTTTAAAAGGTTTAATGAGTAATTCAGTGTAGTCCGTTTCTTATAACATTAGTTTTCTAATTTAAAAACCAAGCGCAGCATTTAACCAACACAAACTTCAAATACAAGTTTATTCAAATTTGAATTCAGCAATCTGCCATATTTATTATTTCTAAACAAACCTAGCAAATAGTACACTCCTACCACACAGGGTGAAAATGTGTAAGTAGTTCATAGTGCACTGCCTGTCGTTTTACCTCTTCAAATGCCTCCAAAGTCTCAAAACTCAGTTTGACAGTGAGCACATGGTTTTCAACTTATTAACACATGCTCAACTTATTAACACACTTATTAGCACATGTTTTGCATAAGTGTGTGTAATGAGTGGGTCTGAGAGTAATTCTGTCAGAGTTTTGAGGAAAAAAGGCAAATTGGACTCTAACAAGCATAATTTTAGACAATTAACGGCATAAAAAGCGTTTCTGTTATGCTACTCGAAAGGTTCTGTGTTTCACTATTATAAATGTAAAAAAAAAAAAAGAAATGAATAATACTTGAATTGCCACACAAAAGGATAGTCAAATATTACCTATGAACATTGAGCTTTTTAGAGTAATTGCTAGTTTAGACCTGTTTTAAAATAGTCACATATTTGGGTTCACACAAATGAATAAATCTACATCAATTTAAGATCACATGTCATTAAAGTTCAGGTGTTTTTCAACACACAAACATCAAAGTGAAATGTGCTTCAGGTGTGTGTTTAAATATTTTTTTGTCCTTTGTCCAAAATATCGTTTAATAATTTAAAAGGCAAAGAATTAAATTACATTCGTTAAAAATCATTAAAATTATTCTGCTGCCACCTTGTGGTCAAAGTACAATAATTCAGAAATAAAATAGAATCCACTGAATGGATAGATGTTCACATTAATCTGTACATTTAACACACAGGGTGTATGGTGACCTGAATATGCAGATTAAATGTAAATGTATAACTTTATGAATATTCTTATTCTTCGTAGTGCCTGTGAACCTGATCTGTGCCACGCCTGTATGAAATTTGTTTCCTGATCACTGATTTATTTATTTTTGTCATTTTACAGTACATGGAGCGCTTCACTGCGACGAAAAAGAAATTTGCATGAAAGACAAAAATAACTAAAAGCAACCTGATAACTGGGGACATGACAGTAACAACAGCAAAAACATTTCAGTGAATGTTCAAACTCTAGCACTGCGTTTCTGGTTTACGGAAAAAGGGTGTCTGGAAGGGAATCTGAAGGAGTGATGATGATTATAACAGACTGTGTGTAAAGACTGTAATGCACAAAGGGCAAAGTCCTAACAGCCTCAGGCCTGTTAATTCGTTTTATGTTAAAGTTAATTTAATTTATGATCATGTACAAAACTGTATGACTAATACCCCTCTCTCACTTTCTGTCTCTCTCTGTCTATATCTGTCTCTTTCTGTGTTTATCGGTTTATACAGTTACTTGAAAAACTTAAAGCTACTGTAGTCACACCCAGTCCCTGAAATGTTTATTGAAAAAGAGCCATTTTACTGACTGTTAACTTAAACATAGACCTCTTATCAATGTCTTATTAACATTTTATTAACATCTTATTAATACTAACATCTTAAAAAAAAAAAACCTTTATTGCATGTGTGTGTTCATGCTTCACAGTAGTCTGGAACAAGCTGTGTCTAAACACTATACAACATATGCAAAAAAACAAACACTGCAAAAAAAATATTTATATTGGTACCCTGTCCTGTGTCCTGCTTAAACCTTTTTTATTATAATTATTTTTGCATGGTAAAGGAGGACAAACCGTAATGCTGTGGACATGACGGTGATCTTGATGTGAAAATTAAATATCAGCACAGGCCTGAACTGTATTGTGCACTGTTTAAATGTGTCATATATAATAAATACAAATGTAAATATAATAATAAATACAAATATAAATTCTAATGTGTATATGGTCATTGTGTGTGTAAGTTTGGGTGCAAAAAAAAAAAAAAACGACAGCCACAACCCAATTTAAACCCTTAATTTTCTCTAAATGTAACACCAGTAGATCATGTATATTGGATGTATATTTATTAACAAAAAAAAGACCAATAAACACCAGAGCTAATCAGTCACACAGTAGTGTAGTCGTTAGTGTCACAGCTTCTGTTGTGTGACATCCCTGGTCCACGTCTGTGTGTTTTAGTTTAGCTTTAGTGCAGAGTTACTAATATTAAAATGAAAAGCTCTATTATACAGCACATGTGTATCAGATCCATGTGACTGAGCACTTGCTCCTGGTTTGAACCGCAGCCAGGCCTCCAGGATACAAAGAACCTTGAGTTAGACCTCTCCTCCTGAACGCTTTATTGTCCTGCTATTGTCCAATAAACACCACGACAGCTTGGTCTATTTCAATCAAAAACATCCTAACAGGGTTACATGTTACATCTTAACATAGGACCCCTTCTTTCATATCACCTTCACAATTCTTGCATCCATTGAACTTGGGAGTTTTTGGTCAGTTTCTGCTTGAATGTCTTTGCAGGATGTCAGAATAGCCTCCCAGAGCTGCTGTTTTGAATCAAACTGTGTCCCACCCTCATAGGTTCTCAGTGGGGTTGAGGTCAGGGGAGGATGGTGGCCACACCATGAGTTTTTCATCTTTCATTCCCATAGCAGCCAATGACACAGAGGTATTCTTTGCAGCATGAGATGGTGCATTGTCGTGCATGAAGATGATTTTGTTACGGAAGGCACGGTTCTTCTTTTTGTACCGTGGAAGAAAGTGTTCAGTCAATATACTGTGCAGAGGTCATTTTCACACCTTCAGGGACCCTACAGCGGCCTACCAGCTCTCTCCGGATGATTCCGGCCCAAAACATGACTCCAGCACCTCCTTGTTGACATCGCAGCCTTGTTGGGACATGGTGGCCATCCACCAACCATCCACTACTCCATCCATCTGGACCATCCAGGGTTGCACGACACTCATCAGTAAACAAGACTGTTTAAAAACTTGTCTTCATGTATGCCCGGACCCACTGCAACCGTTTCTGCTTGTGAGCATTGATTAGGGGCCGAATAGTAGGTTTATGCACAACGGAAAGCCTTTAAAGGATCCGACACCTTGAGGTTCGCGGGACTCCAGAGGCACCAGCAGCTTCAAATACCTGTTTGCTGCTTTATAATTTCATTTCAGCAGCTGTTCTCTTAATCCAATGAATTTGTCTTGCAGAAACCTTCTTCATTCTGCCTTTATCTGCACGAACCTGTCTGTGCTCTGAATCAGCCACAAATGTCTTCACAGTACGATGATCACGCTTAAATATCTAAATATAGAAATATCTAATGTTTTTATACCTTGTCCAAGGCATTGCAATATTTGCAATATTGCAATAAATAGCTTTTCGGCAGCAGAGAGATCCTTTTTCTTTCTTAATAATGTGGAACAACCTCCTTCAGTACTTTTCCTTTAATTGGGCTTATCTGGCAAACTAATTATCACATGTGTCTGAGATTCATTTCAGTGATCCAAAGAGCCCTGAGACATAATACCATCCATGAGTTTAATAAAAACTAAACATTTAATGTTTATGACATCAAATTTGCATAATAATTTGGAACACGGTGTGTATATATATATATATATATATATATATATATATATGTAACACATACGAGCACAGAAATTAAGGTCCAGACACACAGACTCTTCTCTCCACAGAAACTCAGCTGTCACGGTACTTTTCAGAGGTAAGGTGCTGATTCAGTTGTTTGTTTGTTTTACTTTACAGCAGTGATTCTGTTAGTTTGCGCTCACACGAGTGTCATGAGCGATGTTTATGTCGCGAGCAAAATTAAAATAAAGCTTTCCGTTGATATGTGTGTTTAAACGAGAGGAGAAAGTTTTAATGTGTAAGATGAGAAGGGGGAGACAAGAGGGGCTGAAAGCAAGCGTCTCCACTTACTCTAGCCCAGTGGTTCTCAAAGTGTGGGGCGCGCCCCACTAGTGGGGAATATAGACACGACAGGTGGGGCGCAATGAACGGGAGGAAATTAGTGGAAAATAACAGGAAAGTACCTATTCTAATTCATGCTTTTCTTTATTGATAATGAAGATCGTACACTCAAAACTAAACAATCACACACAAATAAATGGATCATTAATACAAGTAAATTTAAAATAACATCAGTTGTGGGCCGTGAGAAAAAGTGGAACCATAGTGCAACAATAATGGTTTAACGTCGGACAAACTTAAGCAGCTGCTCGAATCACAAACCTGCGCGAGCCACTGGGCAGCGCTGCGCGACTCTGACAGAAATAAACCGCGCCGACCATCAAAATACATTTTACCCTGCTGGGATGCGCACGTACAATCCAGGCATGGCAAGGCGGAAACAATATTAAACAGTCCTGACATTTTAAATAAATTGTTTTTAAATAAAACACAGTGGGTCGCGCAGGTTTGTGATTCGAGCGGCGCTGCGCGATCCACCGGGCTGCGCAAATAAACCAGATCATCACTGCGGTATCCAGATAGTCGTGCTGCGCTGCATTTGCGCAGATATTCGGTTCAATCGGGTGCCGCGGTTTCATCCCACTTTTGATGTGTTTGGCTTCACATACACTTCGACAATGGAAGAAGACGGTGCAGCAGCGGTGAGTTTGCTTACATGTGACAAAACCAAGAACGAGGAGATTGTAAAGAAAAAAGCTGCCTCGTCTGTGGTGTGGAATTGGTTTGGGTAGAAGAAAAGTGATACGAATGAGATGAACGTGATTTGGAAGGTACGCAAGTGCAGTGTTTTAACAAGTGGTGGAAACACGTCAAACCTTTTCTATCATCTGAAATACAAACATCCAAACGAATATGGCCAAAGTAAAAAGAATGCAGCAAACCTCAGCAATTCACAGTTTAAATAAAATTACATTAAAAAAATTAACTTATGTAAAACAATTTCTTTGTTTTCATTTTTATTTATGCATTTTCAGATACAAATTGATATATTGTGATATATATTGAGTTAGAAAATTGCTTCTACCGTGATATTTTGGATTTTGGTTATATCACCCACCACTAATGAAGTCTATCTTCAGCTTGGATTCATGGTGGTGATTGTGGGGGCAGAAGAGAGACCCGTGTGTGTTTTGTGTCTTATACCGCTGGCAGCAGACCGCATGAGACCCAACAAATTAGGAAGACACTTAGAGACAACACACTCCAGTCACGTTAATAAACCACTGGACGTCTTTGAAAGAAAGCTGGCAGAATACAGACAGCAGGAGAATCGCATGGTAAAATCTGAATCAGTGGACAGCAAAGCACAAATGGCTTCATTCAAAGTTACATACAGAATTGGCCAGTGCAAAAAAACTACTAACGATTGCTGAGCAGCTAATAAACATGGGGTCAATTGTGCAAAGATAAGTGACAATGTAAGCCTTGTATAACAATTGCACGTGTATTTTATCTGTTTTTAACTTGGTGGTGTTTGATCGTATTGGTTTAGGAATTGATATTTCAATAAACAGTAAACTTGGCCGATTTCGTTATTATTTTGTTGACAAGTGGGGCTTGAAAATTCGCTCACCCCCTTAAGTGGGGAATGACAGAAAAAGTTTGAGAACCACTGCTCTAGCCTCTCACACACACACACACACACACAGCGCCTGCACGCACAAACGGAAACACTTATCTGTCGGGATTTATTTTTTACTTTTTTGAAAGGTAATGTGCAGATTAATTTGTTTTATTTTTACTTTATATTTTGTATTAATTATTTTTATGTATTTATTTTTTTGGGCGGTAGAACGAATAATTTAAGTTTCCATTATTTAAATTTGGTTTACGAGTGTTTTGGAATACGAGCCCACTTCCGGAACAAATTATTCTCGTAATCCGAGGTTCCACTGTATACACACACACACACATACAGATGGCCTGCGGCTCCACCCGGTATGTCAAGTTTACCCACGGCTCCGCCTGTGTGCTGCTATTACCTGCGAATAGAGTTTGCAGTCAACTTGATGCTATAGTTAATGTGTGTGTACAAGCGTGTGGTGAAGCGTAATGATTATAATGGAGTTATTATAATGCAATCTTTTTATAGAGATGTGAGTTAAATTTAATAGCTACTTTAAAATCCACTCTACAAAATTCAGTTGAAAATTCTGTTGTTAGGGAAAATCCAAAAGGTTTCTCTTCCCCCAGAATCTATTTCTGTAAACTCTCAGGAATGTAAAACAACTTTAGGAATAAAATGAATTCTAATCTTAGTGTTTAATTTGACCACAGCGTGTTAGAGGAAGGCAGCTCTGTGGTTCGGGTTGAAGAATCTGCTGTCTTGGATCTTGGGTCTCTGTATCTGATCTTATTTTCCAGCCTAAAGCCAGTTCCAGACACTCGCTGCTGAGTGAACAGATTAATGTGTTCATTATTCAGCAGGTTTTATCACGTACACTTAATGCTGAGGATGTTTTCTGTGTAATAACATAAAATGTTGACAAATGAAATGACAGCAGAAGCTCAGTACACTGCGACGCTGCAGAGTCCTCACATACCCTCGTGTTCATTTAAACGCTGTAATGATTAGGAGAGTAAAGAGCACTCAGCTCAGTGTGATATGAAACTTTAATAATGGCACATGGCTATAACAGATGTAAACATTGTTCTCTCTCTCTCAAAACACATACACACACACACACACACACACACACACACACACACAGGTAAGAGTAACACTGATCCGTGTGGCAGCACATCAGAGTGGAGTGTATTTACAGAAAACGTAAAAAACTTTTAACAGAAAAATAACATATGTAACAATGAAAACGGGGCATCATACACACTCAGTCACAAACGCGAACACAGACACACACACACAGGCAGTGGAGCAGATGTTGAATGACGTGGTTCTGTCACAGGTTCTCAGGTGTGTTTGATGGTGTATTTGCCTTTCTGCAGCTGTGAGATGTAGAGCTTCGACTTGCTGCCGTCTGAGCGCTTAAACCAAACTTCGTCATGATTTATAGTTGTTATTACAACACTGTGGGGGAGAGAGAGAGAAAAATAGAGATGAAGAAATAGACGGACGGACGAAGGGCAGCAGTTTGAGAGACAGAGAGAGAGAGATATAAGTCTCAGTGGTTTTCAGGCACCGGATGCAGGATGACTGTCGCGGGTTCGTGGTTCCACGGTTACAGTAGCATCACCAATTCATTCACCACTCACCGCAGAGACAGATACGGAGACAGGAAGTGGATGATTGTGTATGCGTGCGTGCTTTATTATAATATCACTTTACCACAATTGGAGTCACACCTGGTGGGAAACTCGTCCTTCTTGTCGATGCAGATGTTTTGTCCCCGACTGTACCACTCTCCATCGTACAGCAGACGGCCTTCCTCGGAGCGAGCGCTGTGCTGCTGCTTTTCACTCTTAGACGAACAAACTGAAACACACAAGTACATCAAAAATGATCCGCACTCTGAATGCAGAATTTATTTTAATGAACTTTTAGAAAAGACAAATATATCATTTCGTATGCCTTCGTATTCCCTTCGTAAAAATGTTTTAGGCTGAGCTAGGAATGAGAGAATGCACCACTGTCTTCAGGTCTTCATCAGAAACGAATCCTCGGGAATCATCAATTCTCCAGCTGATGGTTGACTTTTGAACTTTTTCTTTGTTGGCGATTGAGGATGTTTCCATTGAATACTCTGCAGTTTACGCTCAGGCTCGTAGTGATGAATCGACGTCTCATCACCAGTAATGATGCTCTTTAAGAAACTTTCACCTGCCTTAGAGTATCAGTCCAAATTTGGTTGCAAATATCCAAGCACTTTCTCCATCCCGCAAAGTTATCAATAAATAACGGCACCAGGTACCCCCTTCAGACCAAATAAAAAGTCATAAGTGGCAAATCCATTTTTTGTTCGCAACGCATTTATAAATGAACTGATGTACAGCAGTGACTATAAAGTAATGTCCTCCAACACTGCTTCCCAAAGTAACTAATTACATTACAAAATTACTGTCTTTAAAAAGCAACCAGTTACATTACAGCAGTGGTTCTCAAAGTGTGGGGGTTCTCAACTTTTTTGGGATTTGTTGACACCGTGAAATTTGGAATCAACATATTTTTCCTTTAAAATTATACATTTTCTCGGATTAAACTTTTGATCCATCATCTATATTCTATTCTGAATAAAATATTGACATTTGCAATCTCCACATCATTGCATTCAGTTTTTATTCACAATTTGTTTAGTGTCCCAACTTTTTTGGAATCCGGTTTGTAGAATGACTCATTCTTGACCAAAGGCAAAAGAGCCGTGCGCACATTTGAATAATGTCGGGCTGTAAACGGGTTCGGGCTTTTAAAAGGCTGTCAATCAAAATGTACTTGTCGGGCTTGGGCCGAAATCTGTTGAATAATGTCGGGTCCATCTTATTTGCGGGTTTATTTACGCAGCTATTGAAGCCGGAAATGCGAATATGTGAATATAAAACTAACTTTGCCGCGGACACAAACCGGGTTAGTAGCGTACATAGTGAGCATAATAACGTCACTGGATACATTTCTTACATGGACAACAAAAAAGCAGGCGATTCAGCACTATCAGCCTAATCAACCAAAAATCCAGCCGAAAAGAGAATATGAAGAAGCCTATTTTGCACTTGGCTTCATGGTGGTGATGGTGGGGGCAGAAGAGAGACCCGTGTGTGTTTTGTGTCTTAAACCGCTGGCAGCAGACCGCATGAGACACAACAAGTTAGGAAGACACTTAGAGACATCACACCCCAGTCACGTTAATAAGCCACTCGACTTCTTTGAAAGAAAGCTGGCAGAATATAGACAGCAGGATAATCTCATGGTAAAATCTGAATCAGTGGACAGCAAAGCACAAAAGGCTTCATTCAAAGTTGCATACAGAATTGGCCAGTGCAAAAAAAAAAAAAAAAAAAAAAAAAACTACAGACGATTGCTGAGCAGCTAATCCCCCGGGTTCTGTAGACATGGGGTCAAATATACAAAGATAAGAGACAATGTAAGCCTTTTATAACAATTGCACGTGTATTTGATCTGTTTTGAGCTTGGTGTTATTTGATCTTATTATTTTAGGAATTGATATTTCAATAAATAGTAAACTTGGACGATCTCGTCATCATTTTGTTGACAAGTGGGGCGTGAAAATTCACCCACTCCCTTATGTGGGGAATGACAGAAAATGTTTGAGAACCACTGCATTACAGCGTTACTTTCTGATAAAAGTAACTAGTTCGAGTACTTTTCCATTTCAGAAAATGAAAACTCCTTAATGATTCCTCATGCATGTTGTTTTAGTCAAGACCTTTATAATTATTCTACCATCAACACTCAGCGAAGTTTGGCCCACAATCTGTTAACTATTAATACCCCTCTCACCTACATGGTTTTGCGCGTTGGCCATAAGTACGGTTCACCATGATTCACCGCGAGTTTTGGCGCTGTGATTAGGTTTCCATCTTTTCGCACATCGGCCCTCGCATAGTCAAACCGCATAGGTGAGATAGGGGTATAACAGCAGGAATAACAGAGGGGGCGGGGCTTGTAGGACGACTTTCACACACACACAATAAGGGATTGGGAATGACTGAAGGCGTCCAAAAAACGCATGAATCTCCTTTGAACAGTTGATATTGAGATGTTTCTGCTACTTCTGCTCTGTAAAGACTTCATAACGCCTCTAATCTGAGCTGCTGTTAATTGCTCATTTTTCAGGCTAAATGAACTTCTCGTCTGCAGCAGAGGGAGGTTTTGGTCTCGTCCTCCTGGGACGGCCTTCATGAGAGACAGTTTCATTATGGTGCTTGACGGATTTTGCAAATGCACTTGACAATACTGTTCTTGCAAGAACTATTACAGAAAGGCCGACCTCTGTGTCTTACAATAACAACTAACTGGTGTTTTTGTTGTTATGTAATTACCTAATTCCATATGTGTTATTTTATAGTTTTGAAATCCCCAGTATTATAATGTAGAAAACAAATCACTAAACAAAAACAAAGAAATTTGCAAGTGATAGTGTATATAACCAAACTCCAACAGCAATTCAGATGAGGAAAGTAAAGACGTTACCATCAGGTTTGACTCGGTGAGGTCCCAAAGTGGCCATGGCCTGAAAATAGACCGTTTATAGAAAAGTGACAATGTGCTTGTTTGTATTATCATATTAAAAGTTATATTATTTGACATAAAAAGAAATGAAGTGTGATGATTTCTGCACCTTTCTGATAGCGGTCCAGTCCTCCAGGATGTCCAGGTCATGCAGCATGTAAACGATATACGGTCGTGTGCAGGTTAAAGAACGTCAGACAGAATCGTGACATATGTATTAGAGCTGGGCGATATGGCAAAAAAGTAATCTCGATAATTTTTGGCCCATATTGAACGATAACTATATATATTTCGATATAAGCTGTTAATGCTGCCAGCTTTAAAAGAGAATCCCAACAATGACTGAAGCCACAAAAATTAAAGGGTTCATAAAATTACATTTTAAAGTATAGTTTATTAACAAAAACAGGTGACAGATTTGGTCTTAAAAATTAAGATACTATAGGCACATGCTCAGAATCTTTACAAGGCAAAGATTTTTATTTAAAAAAATACTTGTTTGTGAAGATAAAAAGTATCTTGTGATGATATATTACAATGTTTTGAGATTTTTAAACAATAATGAGAAAACATTTAGACCACACACACTAGGGCTGTCTTTATCCCACAATTCAGAGTTAAATGAAGGCTATTTCACACGGCCCCAATAAACTGACATAATGGCTTAAACATGCAATGACAACAAAAATGGAATGAATTATGCAGCTATCAATCTGGACCAGGACAATTTCGCTTTTACTATATAGTTGGGACCTGCTAGGTGTTGTTTAGTTCTTATTTGCTTGGCCAGAATGGTTTAAGTAATGTTTATTAAAAATAATGTTTTATTAATAAACTGCGCAGCTTTCGCCAACGTGAACACTCCCGTTAGTAACGAGGCGAATAAGGAGCTAAACTTCAGCCGCAGAATGAGACGCTGCGCAATAAGGAGCTAACTTCAGCCTCATGTGTTTAGGGGCATCATATCTTTCGCTAGAAAGTTAGAAACGACCCTGGTTATGTTCTTGCTCCTTTTGGAACACCTTTCATAAGGTGTAATGGCCATGAAAGACGACACGACTAGCCCTGCTAGTTGACGGAGTAGCATCAGCCCGCATTTTCATGCTCAGTGTGGTCGTGTGGGTGATGCGTTCATATAACGGAGTTCGTGCTACCTTTTTTGTCAACAATTTCAACATCTTTGGATAATACCTCAAGGTTAGATTCACTTTCGCCGCTGCTTCCACTCATTTTTTTTTTGTCGTCCTTGTGTCAAGTTTGCTTCGCTAAGTGCGGTAGGAAATTAACTTTGACCTGCACGGCACGCGCAAGCTGCACGCTGATTGGTTGTTGTCGTATTGTTCTGCTGTTTGATTGGCTCTTAGATTAATCCAGTGGTTCTCAAACTTTTCCTGTCATTCCCCACTTAAGGGGCTGAGCGAATTTTCAAGCCCCACTTGTCAACAAAATAATAACGAAATCGGCCAAGTTTGCTGTTTATTGAAATATCAATTTCTAAACCAATAAGATCAAACAACACCAAGTTAAAAACAGATAAAATACACGTGCAATTGTTATAAAAGGCTTACGTTGTCACTTATCTTTGCATAATTACCCCCATGTTTATTAGCTGCTCAACAATCGTTAGTAGTTTTTTTGCACTGGCCAATTCTGTATGTAACTTTGAAT
This sequence comes from Channallabes apus, assembly GCA_030522415.1. Taxonomy (NCBI): domain Eukaryota; kingdom Metazoa; phylum Chordata; class Actinopteri; order Siluriformes; family Clariidae; genus Channallabes; species Channallabes apus. The sequence goes on from CM060116.1 coordinate 6,177,494, forward strand.
GAAGCCATTTGTGCTTTGCTGTCCACTGATTCAGATTTTACCATCCGATTCTCCTGCTGTCTGTATTCTGCCAGCTTTCTTTGAAAGAAGTCGAGTGGCTCATTAACGTGACTGGAGTGTGTTGTCTCTAAGTGTCTTCCTAGTTTGTTGGGTCTCATGCGGTCTGCTGCCAGCAGTTTAAGACACAAAACACACACGGGTCTCTCTTCTGCCCCCACCATCACCACCATGAAGCCAAGCTCAAGATAGACTTCATTAGGGGTGGGTGATACTGTATAACCAAAATCTTCTATCACGGTAGGAGCAACTTTCTAACTCAATAATGATATATATCACAATATAGCAATTTGTATCTGAAAATGCATAAATAAAAATGAAAACACAAAGAAATTGTTTTACATAATTTCATTTTTTTAATGTAATTTTATTTAAACTGTGAATTGCTGAGGTTTGCCGCATTTTTTTACTTTGGCCATATTCGTTTTGTATTTCAGATGATAGAAAAGGTTTGACGTGTTTCCACCACTTGTTAAAACAGTGCACTTGCGTACCTTCCAAATCACGTTCATCTCACTCGTATCACTTTTCTTATACCCAAACCAATTCCACACCACAGACGAGGCACCTTTTTTTCTTTACAATCTCCTTGTCACATGTAAGTAAACTCACTGCTGCTGCACCGTCTTCTTCCATTGTCGAAGTGTATGTGAAGCCAAACACGTCAAAAGTGGGACGAAACCGCGGCACCCGATTGAACGAAATATCTGCGCAAATACAGCGCAGCACGACTACCTGAATTGCGCAGTGATGATCTGGTTTATTTGCACAGCCTGGTGGATCGCGCAGCGCCGCTCGAATCACAAACCTGCGCGACCCACTGTGTTTTATTTAAAAACAATTCATTTAAAATGTCAGGACTGTTTAATATTGTTTCCGCCTTGCCATGCCTGGTTTGTACGTGCGCATCCCAGCGGGGTAAAATGTACTTTGATGGTCGGCGCGGTTTATTTCTGTCAGAGTCGCGCAGCGCTGCCCAGTGGCTCGCGCAGGTTTGTGATTCGAGCAGCTGCTCAAGTTTGTCCGACGTTAAACCGTTATTGTTCCACTATGGTTCCACTTTTTCTCCCGGCCCACAACTGATGTTATTTTAAATGTACTTGTATTAATGATCCATTTATTTGTGTGTGATTGTTTTGAGCGTACGCTCTTCATTATCAATAAAGAAAAGCATGAATTAGAACAGGTACTTTCCTGTTTTTCCTCCCGTTCATTGCGCCCCACCTGTCATGTCTGTATTCCCCACTAGTGGGGCGCGCCCCACACTTTGAGAACCACTGGATTAATCCAATTCGAAAAAATGTCTAGAGCTTTTCATCGTTTTTAAAATCAAATAAATCACGATTTGATATGATATTGTTTATCGGCCCAGCCCTAATATGTATAGTATCGGCTCGAATTCTGTGCACGAACACCATGAAGTTAAATTTACTGTCTGCATTAAAAACAGACGGAAACACAATGGAAAGGATATCAGACACCACAACAGGTTTCTTCTTCTTATCCGGACTGAAGGGATCTTTCTTCTTGTTTTTTCTCGACTGTAGTTCATCGTTCCAGAGCTCTGTAAAACAAACAGACTGGAAGTTACATTCTGAACTTTATACTTCTTGATAATGATGAAGATGATGAAGATGTACCTGAGGTGATGTCTATACTGTGTCGGTCCTCTTCCAGACGTCTGATTTTCTCCTCCAGTTCGGTCTGGACGGTATCGAACAGCAGCAGCTTCTCACTCTGAACACACAGACAATCAGTCACCAAGATACACCAAATATAACACAAAACACATAATGTGTGTGTGTGTGTGTGTGTATTGCTAACCTCCCAGTGCTGAAACGCCGCCTGAGTCTCACAGTCATATTTATGTTTCACTGACTCCAAACACAGCTCTCTGTAGATACCTAAACACACACAAACACCATCATCATCATCATCCGACCTTTATAAAACAGTTATAGACAAGTAATCAACAGCTTCCGACCAATCAGAATCCAGAATTCAATAGCAGCAATGTAGTTCTGTAAAAGTCATTGTGTATGTGCAGTATTGTGTTACCAGCGACTTTAGTTCTGATCTGCATGTTCTCCTGGAGGTTGGCAAGAGGTTCCAAATACTCGGGTGCTTTTCCTGAGATCACTTCCTGTAGTTTGGCGTCAACCTGACTCAACCGCTCCTTATACAGCCTGGGACACACACACACACACACACACAATCACACTCTGTCAACTATATTCATTAATACTGCACCACAGGGACGGGACAGACATAAGAGAAAGTGGATGAAGGAATGTGGAACAGGGGCAGGAGAAGGGGAAAAGGGTGTGGAGAGCAGGGCGTGGATGGGCAGCAGGGTGTAAGAAGCAGTATGAGGTGGAGCAGGGGCATGGAGGACAGGGGCGTGGCAAGGACGGTTAAACGTGGCTTCAAAATGGAGTACGCACTGATCCTTTAGGTCTGTAAACTGTTTCTCCAGGTTGGTCATTTCATCCAAACATTCCAATCGTCTCCGCTCACAGTCCTCATCGTCCATCTCTATAAAACACACACACACACACACACACACACACAGATTAACACTTTACACTCTAATAAATTTCTTGTAAATAAACTTTACTAGAAGTTTATTGATTATTACTAATCGCTACTGTACAAAACATAAGATGAAATAACCATAATGTAAATAAATACATTTTGTGGTATTGGTGATGCTGTTAATGTTGGTGGTGGGTGTTTTTTTGGTGGTGATGGAGTTTGTTGTTTTGTCTGTAGTACCGAACAAAGCATTTGTGGTGCGTGCTGCAGTGCCTCTGTGTTTGTCGAGGGGAATGTGGTGTTGGTGGCATTGTAGTGTGAATGTGTGTGTTTTTACCGGAGCTCTCTCCATCCTCAGAGCCGGATGAGGTGTCGGTGTCGTCCTCCTCTGAGCTGCTGCCTTCGTGCTCTCCGTAGTCTACCTCCATCTCCTCCTGAGCGCTCTCCTTCTTCTCCTTCGAGTGAACCGGCATCTTAATCACCTGCACACACACACAGACATTTAATACATACAGACATACATAATACAAAACAAACATTATACATAGATATACACCCCCCCCATACACAATACACAGCCTTACACTAAAAACACACACAGCATACAGAAACATCATACACAACACACATTACAAACACAACACACATTACAAATAAACATACTGTACACACATCACGCTACAAATTATACACATACATCACACACAATAAACACACTATACATACAAGCACACATGTCACACACACACTATAAACTTGCATCTTCTTCTCGTGCATCACACACACACTGCATAAAGACGCACAAAAATAAATAAATCACACACCGACAAACACACACAGACGCAACTACACACCGTTGAGTGTATTTGCACAAACCTTACCTGAACATCACACATACACAAATTAAACACATACTCTCACTAGGCCTGGGCGATAAAACGATAGCGAAACGTATCACGATAGACACGTGATCGATATCAATAAAAAAATGTGTTCAATAAAACGTTCGATATTTTTTATTCTTTGTCAGAAGAAAACAGAAGCTAGTTTGGTTGCGGTCATGCGCAATCGCTCCGCGACCGACACTAGGACCCGGAATTAGTACTGTCGCGATTCAGGAAGCATAAAAGGAGACAAGATGAAGCTTCATATCACTCAGTCATTGAGTCTGCCCATGTCGTTGCTAGAACGTGGGTTTAATTGTGTAACCTCTTGCTCTCTGCGTGAGAGCGTTCTAATAATAACTCGCGTGGTTATCCTGCCTGTTCGCGCTACTTCTGCGTTTGGGTTTACCGTCCACGCTACAAGGGCTAACTGCTAGTCTTCTGGTCCGCCTCCGGTTTCCCGTGACAGTTGCATTAACAAAGGCACTCGCTTTCTGGTAACCTAGCAACGTAGGGAGTGATATGTTAACAGCCAATCATGGAACAGTATCACGTTTGGTTGCGCCATATCATTGTCTCGTGCTGGTCTGCTGGATTCAATTAAATTTTATTTATATAGCGTTTTTTAACAATGGTCATTGTCTCAAAGCAGCTTCACAATCTCTTCATAAGCAGAAAATGAACACTTTGCACTATTTTATTACACTTTATTAAGAATTTCTTACATTTTGCACCTTAAATGTTAAGAGATAGTGTGTGTATGTGTGTGTGTCCTGCGATGGATTGGCACCCTGTCCAGGGTGTACCCCGCCTAGTGCCCGAAGTCTCCTGGGATAGGCTCCAGGTTAGGGCTGCACGATATATCGAAAAAATATCGTTATCGCGATAATGGCATGCGCGATAACCATATCGCAAGGATTTGCGATAAATACTTTATTTGCCAAGCATTTGTGTGTCCAAATTTGACCAATCAGATGGGCCCTTACTATGTTTATACCCGCTTATATCTTATATATATATATATATATATATATATTATTTATATCTTTATACTTCATTCTGTCGCGAACTAACCCCGGGTGATCAGAAGACTTAGCGTTTAGCCGTTAGCCGCGATTAGCCGTTAGCCCTTTATAGACGGTAAACCCAAACGCGGAAGCAAGCGAGTAGGCAGGATAACCACGTGAATTAGTTTAAGGACTCTCACAGAAGGGGAGCAAGGGAGAAACACACATTTAACCCGCGTCCTATAAACACACACTCGAATCAGAACCGACATGGCGAACACAGTGACTAAGCTGTATGCAGTAGTTTGTTTACTTCTCTTATACTTCCGGGTTTGCGCCCGCATTACTTCTGGGTCCTAGTGCCGGTCGCGGAGCGTGTGTGTGTGTGCGTGTGCGTGTGTGTGACAAATAGTCATTTTTTTTATTTAATTTTTGATTAATAATATTTATTTTTATAAAAAAAAAAAAAAAAACAGGCAAGCCAAAGAGAATATTTAGTTTAAAAGATGCTCTTGTTTTAAGACACTATTGATGAGTGTACGGTTACATGTAAATAAACAGTAATGTTTGAAAGTAATTCATATTGTGTTTGCAGGTTTATAGTAACAGCAAACCAGAAGTCAGAATATCTGCTGAGGGTTTTAAGTCATTCATAGTGATTTGAAGTCAAAATATTTGCAACTTCCTTGACATATAGTTTCTTTTTAGCCTGAATTAAATTTAATTACATCAGACGAATATCTATTGCCTGTTTATTTTAGTATCATCATTACATATAAACAAATAAATAATTTAAAAAAATAGGCAATAATAATAATAAAAAAATTCATTTCTCTAGGGAAATGTTATATCGCAAGAAATATCGTTATCGCAGTATTCAACAACAATATCGCATATTTTCCTAATATCGTGCAGCCCTACTCCAGGTCCCCCGCGACCCTGAACACAGGATTAAGCGGTATAGAAAATTAATGAATGTTAAGAGATAACTGTTAAGTGTTCATTGTGACTTTAGACTTATGTTTACATTTTAATTATGAGTTTTCCATGGTTGTTGACATTTCTGTCTTAATAACTGAGGGGATTATGATCAAAGAGGAAGGTTAAGTTTAAAATAAAAATGTTTCAATCTAATATATTTTTCTCCTGGTCCTTATTTTAAATGGATCATAAAAAATATCAATAATTATCGATATCGACCGATATGAATCACTGATATCGTGTTACAGTTTTCAGCCATATCGCCCAGCCCTAACTCTCACACACATTACATAAACACCACACACACACACACACACACACACACACAATACAAACGGAAATGTCACACTACACACAATCACACCACACAAAAACAATAAACAGTCTACACACGTACACTGTATAGACACACAACGAACATACATCTTCTCCTTACAGTAAACCAGCATTATAACCAATCTCTCTCACTCACTCACACACACACACACACAGACACAGAGAGAGAGAGAGAGACTATACACACATATAAACAGAGTATACGCACGCGCACACACCACCGTTAGCTCTCACCGCTACCGTTAGCCACTTACCTGCTTTAAATCTAGCGAGGCTCGCTCCTCGCGCTCATTCGCTCAGAATAAAACATTTAAATTCACTCCTTAAACCGGAAGGACCTCAAATTAACTCAAACTCCCGGAAGTTAAACCTATCACCTGCGGAACCTACCAAGACTCAACGCTTCCAATGTTTGGCTAAAAATGCTTCTAACTAGCTTCTAGCCGAAGGGCTGATCGGTATCCTGGCGCCTACTATGGGATTATGGGAAATGTAGTGTTTAAATAGTGAATGGTTCCTTCTACGCAGTAGCGTCTCTACTGGTAGAAAACTACATTTCCCAACAACATCGCGAGGCATGACCCTGATGTTTACAATAATTTGTTGTAGACCCAAGTAACCGAACGACGAAAAGTTCAACTTTTGATAGATATTTAAACAGTAAAGTTTTAAAGAAATAAAACTTTAGACTTGGATGAAAATGCACGAATTTAGTATAAAAACTAAAATCCTACCTGTTTGAATATTTTAAAACTTTAAAAATATAACATCAACAGTTATTCCTTTTTATTTTTAACAGCAAATGGAGGAAAATTTGTTTGTTTAGATATTATAAACGACAAACCAAGATGATTGTCTGACCAAGGTAGCATGTCCAGTGTTTCTTATATTTCGAGGGTAATTGAAAACTCAAAAAAGAACAAAGAGTATTCATAATATTTACATTTATACATTTGGCAGATGCTCTCATCCAGAGCGACTTACAAAAAAGTGCTTTGAAGTTTACATCACTGGATAGATACTTACTGTACACTGGGTTACTAAAAGTGCCATCAGTCAAACACAACAGGGAAGAGTTGGAGTGGGGTGGGGTAATTAGTCCAAGTATTGAAGAAACAGATGCGTATTGAGTCGTCGTTTAAAGATCATCAAAGACTTTCTAGGTGCCAGACCAGAAAAGAGCCTGGATGAATGTCGTCCTCGATGCCTGAGAGATGGTGGGACGAGGCTAGCAGTACTGGAGGATTGGAGGGAACGTGGTGTGATTAGAGCAGAGAGTTAAGTGAGTGCATCAGGTTTTTGGCAGGTCTTGGATGGAGGCAGACCTGCCAGGAGTGAGTTGCAGTACTCCAGTCTTGAAATAACAAGGGACTGAACAAGCACCTGAGTACGCTGTGAAGAAAGAAATGGATTCTTCTGATCTTGTAAAGAAGAAATTGACAAGAGCGACTAAGGTTAGCGATGTTTGGGGAAAATGACAGATGATTGTCCATGGTTACCCCAAGATTGCTGGCCGTGGCTGAAGGAGTTCAATATGCAAAAATTTATATTCAGTTACTCTTGTGAGCTTTAATGATCCAAGTTTTTTTCAAATTACATGAAGTTGTGTTATAAATATGTCTGCTTTAGCTAGATAGATAAATAGAATGATAAATAGCTAGATATATAAGTAAATTGATTCAGAAGGAAAGGTCAGATATCCATCAGCAATAGAAACAGTAAAACGAAGACACAGGTTAAAGATATAATTGTGCAAAGATATAATTGCAAACTATGATGTAGTAGGGCTGATGCCATAATGCTTAGGCCCTAACAAGGTATAAATTAATAATAATACTAATAAGTGATATTAAGTAAATGTAGTGCAACCTTGATGTGCAATTGTATTTTTGACAAGTAGTTGGTACATAGTAGGTATATAATGTCTATGTAATTAAAATATACAACAATTGATATTCAAATACTTTTATCAGCTTTGTATTTTGTCAAATTTCTCTAATTAGTATTTAAATTTTTCTTGTAGTTATGTTATGGATATTCCTTTGGTTAATGTTTTTCTGTGTTGCATGTTACATGTTATATTAATTTATGGTGTATATTAACCAAACAATGTGCAACATTATAAATGTATTCACTTTGCTCATTAATAAAATGTATCTGACCCAGTTAATGATATTTTAATAAAATGCTATTAGAATGAGAGAACTGGTATTTACAAGAATAAAATAAATAAATGAATGAATGAATAAATAAAATAATGAATGCATGAATACGAGGGTTATGACCGTCAGTGATCAGTTGGATTGCTCTGGGATCGATTGAGTTGTTTTTGTCCTGCTGCTGCTGTCCGCCATGTTGAGGTCTGTTCAGTTAAGAGAGAGTGAGAGAAAGTGAGCGAGTGAGAGAGAGGGGTGTGTGTATGTGTATGTGTGTGTGGAGCTGACTTTAGTCTAGTTACGGGGGATTAATTCGGTATATATTCTCTCTCTCTCTCTCTCTCTCTCTTTTCTGTCGGTCACTCCGAGCAGTAATGTCGCTCTCTTCTCCTGCTTTAGCGCGTGCTGTAGGTTTATCTGCAGCGCTGTGAGCGCGCGCGTCCCGACCCTGAGGAAGCGACAACAGCAGGAATAAATCTCAGCTCCTCGCGCGCGCTCTGTCTATCTCTATCTCGGTCTCTCTCTGTTTTGGAATAATGTTCTCCAAAAAACCCCACGGAGATGTGCGTAAGTCCACGCAGAAGGTCCTGGACCCCAAGAAGGACGTCCTGACCCGACTGAAACATCTGCGCATCGTCATCGGTGAGTCTGGAACCAGGCCCAGGGGCTTCAGCTTCACTCCTCACACACCTCAGACACTCAGACACCTCAGTCTATCAGACACCTCAGTCCATCAGACACCTCAGACCATCAGACACTCAGACCATCAGACACCTCAGACTATCAGACACCTCAGACTATCAGACCTTCAGACTATCACACCTTCAGACCGTCAGACCATCAGACACTCAGACCTTCAAACTATCAAACACTAAGACCATCAGACACCTCAGACCATCAGACACCTCAGACCATCAGACACTCAGACCATCAGACACCTCAGACCTTCAAACTATCAAACACTAAGACCGTCAGACACCTCAGACCGTCAGACACCTCAGACCGTCAGACACCTCAGACCGTCAGACACCTCAGACCGTCAGACACTCAGACTGTTTGACTATCAGACACTCAGATCGTCAGACACTCAAACTGTCAGGCTATCAGAGACTCAGACTGTTCGACTATCGGACACTCAGACGGTCCGACCATCGGACACTCAGACGGTCCGACCATCGGACACTCAGACGGTCCGACCATCGGACACTCAGACGGTCCGACCATCGGACACTCAGACGGTCCGACCATCGGACACTCAGACGGTCCGACCATCGGACACTCAGACGGTCCGACCATCGGACACTCAGACGGTCCGACCATCGGACACTCAGACGGTCCGACCATCGGACACTCAGACGGTCCGACCATCGGACACTCAGACGGTCCGACCATCGGACACTCAGACGGTCCGACCATCGGACACTCAGACGGTCCGACCATCGGACACTCAGACGGTCCGACCATCGGACACTCAGACGGTCCGACCATCGGACACTCAGACGGTCCGACCATCGGACACTCAGACGGTCAGACCACCGGACACTCAGACGGTCAGACCACCAGACCGTCACCCTATCAGACCACCAGACTATCACACTATCGGATGACCAGACTATTAGACCACTAGGCTATCTGACAATCAGACCACCACACTATCACACTCTCACGCTATCAGACCGGCAGACTGTCAGACCATCAGATGATTACACAGTTGTACTGTTTGCATAAGACTTCCAGCCAGATGATGTCATGTTGCGCGTGTGTGTGTGTTAATATGATCATGACCAGTGGTTCTCTACCCTGCTCCTGAAGAACCTCCTGCCCTGCAAGTTGTAGTGTTTCTCAGCTCCCAGCACACCTGATTTAACACTTCAGCTAATTAATATTTATTTCTCAAAGTGTGTGTGCGGCAGAGCAGATTGAATGTTTTATATTAACACACACATACACAGCAGGAGTGACAAGGCGGTGTAATGAAAACAGATTAGTTTCCTGTAGCATCACGACTTTTACACCACAGATAGGGGAGGCTTTACAGCTTAACTTTAACACAGTGCTCACACTGGAGACTCCTTACAGAAGCGTCTCTGTACAGAACACCGCCATGTCTGTAGAACGTGTGCTGTTCATGTCTCTGTTGTAACATATTAATATGAACATGTGCTTCTGCTGTTATCGAGAATTAATTCAATTCTGAACAATCATAAATCAAATCTCCTTTCCAGAAGAAGATTATTAAAGAGCCACGATATGTCATGATCAAAATAAATCTTAGGATTTCTAATAATGCACAGCACAGTTTCCCATCCTGTTAAGGCATTTTAGCATTAATCTAGGTTTGTTATTTTAATTAGGATTTAAAAATTACAGTGCAGACTGAAAGTTTTCAATTTTTCCACGTCACATACTATAGGTATTGTTTTAATAAGCTGATGCGCCGTGACTAATTTCCTAATTCCAAATAGCGCAGTCTTTGTGTCTCCAGAGGACAGAGGATTTAGTTTCCCAGGGCCTGAGAGTCATTCAGGTGCTTTTTGGAAAACGCCCAGCTGACTTTTAGTGAGGAATGGCTTGTGTCTGTTTGTGAAGTGCTGCAGTCATGGTTTTCTTTTCGTAAGGCTCTTGCATGTCCAAAAGGGAACTCAGGGTCACATTTATACTGACTCTTGGTTTCTTGGCTCCCTTTTTGACCGAGACGCTTCATCGCTGATCACTCAGTCTGCCTACATGACCAGATCTGTTCAGTGTAGACTGTTGGTTGTCCCAAATCTCTTGCGTTTGAGAATGATCGTCTGTCTTTTATGCTCTTTCAATGCTGCAGAAAGTTTCTTATCTCCTTCCCGAGATCTGTGTCTTGACAACTCTGTCTCGCAGGTGTACAGTCAATCCTCCCAACCTCTCATGGCTTTGTTTTCAGTCTGACATACCCTATTTACGGTGACACCTTATGTCAACAGTTTTCTGCCTTTCCTAATTATGTCTAATGAAGTCAGCAAGGCAGAGGTGGACTCCAGTCAGCTGTAGAAGCATCTCAGTGCTCGCCAGTGCTAGAAGCAGGATGTACATGCGTCTAGCACTGCTGGCTTACATAAATGGGATGTTTTGGTCTTTATTTTTGTAATAAAGTAGCAAAACGAACCAAACATGTTGTTGTTGTTTTTTTTTGTTCGTTTGTTTTTTGGTCGTTTTGGAGTATTGTGTATAGAAATACAAGAGAAAGGGGATTTGAATCTGTTTTAAGATGAGTGAGAAAGCTGTAGTATAGTTCTATTTAAAGCAATAGTTTTGGGGTGCACAAACTTATGCACAGATGACCGAAAATGGATAGAGAGTCAGACAGTCGCACATGGTGCGGTTGATAAATAAGAGTAAGAGAAAATGTTTGGGCTGTGTCCCAAATCCAGGTGTCGGTTCCTGACGGGTCACTGATGATGTCGTCACTCCTTCTGTGTCTTGTGGGTGTGTCTGTACTGCTAGGGGGCGTGGCCTGTGTCCCTCTTTATACGTTCTTATGAATGATTCTGTTCAGTTATTTTATTATCTTTATGATCCTTTGTGGTCTAAATGAGACCTGGGGGGCGGGGCTTTGTCCAACCTCAGGGGCTCTGGGGGTCTCCGGTTCTGGGTGGATCCGTGGAGCATTTCCTCCGGGATAAGGACAGGAAGCGCGAGAAACACAAAGCATTGTGGGAGAGTGTTTAAATGCCTCAGCTTCCTGATGGACACACAACATTTTACATAAGTGTGTGTGTGTGTGTGTAAGAGAGCAACAGGGAGCATGCATTACAGAGATAAATGCCATTATGTTTTTGTGTACACACACACACACACACACACATACGTGTGTCTGGTGTTCTTGATGAGAAAATCTCCAGGGTGATGATGTAATTTCCTGTTTGTCTACTAAGTGCTAATGAGTGAACAAAGTGTATAGTCTGATTCCTTTGTGTGTGTGTGTGTGTGTGTGTGTGTGTGTGTGTGTGTGTGTGTGTGTGTGTGTGTAAAACATAAATTAGTTTTATTGTTGTAGCTGTATTGTGCATGTATTTGTTTAAGAAATATAAATAAATGTAAAATATCTATTTATGTATAACATTGTAATAATTTGTATTTATTTATTGTGTGTGTTTGTGTGTTTGTAGAAAACGCTGAGTCGGCTGAACTGAAACACTTCTTTGACCAGAATTACTCTCACATCTATTACGTCTTCTTTGAGAACTTTGTCAGTATTGAAGCGAATCTGAAACAGAAAGGTATACACACACACGCACACACACACTGTTGTTGTAAAGTCACTTGTTTGCACAAGTATTTAATCAGTATGCATTTAACAGTGTTTGTTCATGAGTCTCATTGGAATCCGGCGTTCGTTATTTAATCGATCAGTTTGTGAATCGTCCCTCTGTTCTCTGCTCAGGACATAAATCACTGAGAGAAGAACTCGACTCCATTCTGTTCATATTTGAGGTAAAAAAATGCACACACACACACACCTGTGTTTATAAATGCCTGATAGTTTAGATAGAAACCAGGCCACTAAGTTCCTCCTCACTCTGCTTAAGGGAAGAACTTGTGTATATGTGTGTTTGGGTGTTAAATAATTAGATACTATAAAGCACAATCTCATTTAGAAAGTATATATTTTTGTTTGTTTTTTAAACAGAAAATACTGCAGTTGTTGCCGGAGCGGATTCACGAACGCTGGCAGTTTCACAGCATCGGTAAGGAGTCCCTGTCTGTCCCTCTCTGTCCCTCTCTGTCCCTGTCTGTCCCTGTCTGTCCCTCTCTCTCCCTGTCTGTCCCTGTCTGTCCCTCTCTCTCCCTGTCTGTCCCTCTCTCTCCCTGTCTGGCCCTCTCTGTCCCTGTCTGTCCCTCTCTGTCCCTCTCTCTCCCTCTCTGTCCCTCTCTGTCCCTCCCTTACCTCATTTCCACTACACTGGTGCTGGTGCCAGGTGCCCGCGTTTACATTAGACAGGAGCTCAGCGCGAGCTGCATGATAATACGTCGCAGGCCACGCCCACTAAACAGAAACAAACTTGCCCGAAGTCAGTTTACTGGTTATTCTCCAAACTATGAAAATGTATTTCAGTATCCAAAAGCAGCTTATTCGACGTGTTATAACCGCTGAAAGAGATCGACATAGACAACTAGCTTATTCACTATTTGGTCGGTTGTTCGTGTGAAGCCTGCGACTATTAGTTCTTCTGTTATTTCCTCATACACTTTTAATACATTCTTAAAGCACTTTCCAATTTCTGCTGAATCTCGGCGGATGTCCAAATTGTTAATAGCGCTTTTGTTTCGTCCGCGCTCCACATTAACGGACTTTGCATCTCTGCCATTTTTTTTTACGCTCCCTATAACTCCGCCCACCGCTTGTGACTTCACGGGTTCTCGCAACTAGACCAGCAGAGTTTAGGGGCCGGTGCTTGGAAAAGCAGTGGAAAAGGGGTATCTGTCCCTCCCTGTCCCTCCCTGTCCCTCTCTCGCTCTCATGATCAGTGTTTCTCAGAGTCAGCGTTTGATTTGATTGAGTTGATATTTTTTACCACAGATTCTTAAATAGCTTTTTATATATTTATTTTTTTTATCAGAGTAGGTGGGGTTTCAGCACTGCATGGGTGGGATTTGTCAGTGTGATCTGGCAACCCTGGGTTATATCACACATCAGTTGATGTAGTGTAGAATCTGGCAGAACACTGTCACTTCATCAGAAGCATGAAATGCTTGAAATGTCTGTAAAAGGTGTCTGTAAAAGGTTTCTCTCTCTCTCTCTCTCTCTCTCTCTCTCTCTCTCTCTCTCTGACTTTATTCCTGTTTAGCTATTCAACATTAAATAAAATAAAACACTTATAAATGGTCTTTCAGACATCTACTTTTTGTAAGGACAGAAACCTCTGCAGAAACAGGTAATGGTGTGTGTGTGTGAGAGAGAGAGACAGAGAGAGAGAGAGAGACAGAGAGAGAGAGAGAGAGAGAGGGTGATCTGTTCTTTTTTTCCGCTGCACTAAAGTCAATAGTCAGTCGGACACACAGATCACCGAGAGAAACACAGAGAAAGCCAAGGACCTGGGTCAGAGACACGCCCAGATCTGACCGAGAACTCTAACACTCCTTCTGTTACTGTGTTTGTGTGGGTGTGCATGCATGTGTGTGTAAGTGTGTGTGTGTAATGTATTTATAATGCGCTCTGTGTTTACACAGGTCTCATACTGAAGAAACTCCTGCACACTGGAAACTCCCTGAAGGTGCAGCTCACTTACTCACTCTTACTGTCTGTCAAACATCATTTATTTATTTTTAATTCTCACTTTAGTTTTTATTTAAAAATGGTGGAAGAAAAGAAAATACTGTAACATTTAATTGAATTTAAAAAGTAAAAAAAACTTTTTTTTTTTTTTTTTTTTTAAATTGAGTTATTTATTAAAACAATATTTTAAAAAATAAATTAATTGATTATTTTAACAGTTCACAGAAAACCTCTTCTGTCCAAAATAAAAATATTGAACTGGGACTGAGGTTCGCAAAACTGCATCTAAACAAACCAAAATGACTTTATTTCAACCACAAAGTCAAGTTTGTCTCTCGCAAAAGGGAAGAACAGAAAAGTATTGAAAATCATGAAGGAACTGAGATTGTAAACGCAAATAAATAAACGAAGCCATGCCGAGAGCGGCGTCACAGGGACGTCCCACGCATTGTTGTTTCTGTGTAATGCTCTGCTTATTACTAGACATAACCTCCTGTCTTTCACTTATGTGTATGTGTAGATATAACTCTCTTGTCCTTGTGTGTGTGTGTGTGTGTGTGTGTGTGTGTGTGTGTGTGTGTAGATCCGCAGAGAGGGTGTGCGTCTCTTCCTGCTCTGGCTCCAGGCTCTGCAGTATAACGCTCTGAGAGAGCAGCTGTGGATCTTCGCCTGTCTGATCCCAGGATTCCCGGCTCCTCAGTGTGAACACACACCGCGCACCCTGGACAGCATCATCAACCCCACACTCGTCCTGCACGAGGGTGTGTCTCTCCATCATCATCTTCCTCTCCATGGAAAATACTGTATACTATGTACTGTATGTTATATAATAACCTGGATTTGAAGAGCGCCATTGGTGTATTAATGTTTTTTTATTTTTTATTTTTTTGAGTTATGGGCGGAGTAACGTGTCAGATCACTGAATAAACAGGCAGGGGGAATAAGGGTGGGGTCAGCTAGGCTTAATGTGTGACCTCACCCATATATACCCAGAGCCAACCAAACAAAAAGAGGCGCACTTCAGAAAAATGTTATTATTATATTATTATGGTTGTGTTATAATATATACTTTATATGTCATATTATAACACACAGCAATAAATTTAGTGTTTAAATATTTATATAAGTTTTTCTTTTTCCTGAAGTGTGACCCTGTATTTATAGGCAGGCAGTGAAACATGCTGTTAAAGGACGTTGTTTTAAAGGTGAATTAGTAAAATCAATACGTGTGTGTGTGTGTGTGTGTGTGTGTGTTGGTATATACAGCTCAGGTGACTCCTGAGGAGATCAGCCCGTTGGTTCTGCCCCAGTCTGGAGATAAAGCTCAGGAGGATCTGACCGGTTACTTCCTGGAGGCGTTACTGAAATACATGGTCAACCAGGTGTGTGTGTGTGTGTGTGTGTGTGTGTGCGCGCATGTATGTGAGAAGGTGGTCTGTCCTTTTCTACTGCGCTAAAGTCAATAGACAGTCGGACACACAGATCACCGAGAGAAACACAGAGAAAGCCAAGGATCTGGGACAGAGACACGCCCAGATCTGACCGAGAACTCGAACACTCCATCAGGGAAGTTAAACTTTCTCTGTCCATCAGGTTCTCTGGTTAAATGTTAACCACCCTGATGAGTTCAGTCTCTCTGATAACTTTTCTGTCGTCGTCATGATTGTTGACTTTTGTTTTTTCAATAGGAAGCGGGTCATGTGACACATCAAACTCATTGGGAATGTCACAAGAAAAACAACGGTGTGCTTGGTTTTAACGTAACTTTATTCTTTCATGAGTTATTATTAATTATTATTAACGTATTATTAAGTTATTATTATTATTAGTTATTGTTAGTTAACTGTAGCATGGGAGATGGGTGGTCTCGTAGGGTGTCTTGCATTGAAATCTGCTGCAATGACCCGGTTACTGCGTTCACCAGACATCAACACAATTTCTATCCGCTCCTCACGTGTTAACCTCTGCGACAGGTCAGTGGCTGTAAACAAAGAGAAACTTGTAAATAACACATGAAAGAATAAAGTTACGTTAAAACCAAGCACACCGTTGTTTTTCTTGTGAAATTCCCAATAAGTTTGATGTGTCACATGACCATCTTCCTACTGAAAAAAACAAAAGTTGGATCCAAAATGGCCACCATGGTCGCCACCCATCTAGAAAAGTTTCCCCCCCTCACATATACTAATGTGCCACAAACAGGAAGTTAATATCACCAACCATTCCCATTTTATTAAGCTGTATCCATATAAATGGCCCATCCTGTATATTTATAGTGACAGTAACACACACACACACACACACACACACAGTGTGATAAACTCTCAGGATTGGGCCTAAACAGCTGTGTCCCCATAAGAAGGCTTCAGTTTGCTAGGGAGCATAAAGATTGGATCTTGGGGCGATGGAAAAAGGTCATGTGGTCCGATGAGTCCGGATTGAGCCTGTGGAGACATTGTGTGCTGTAATCAAAGCTAAAGGTGATTGAGCGAAATCTTAGTGTGCATGGTTTTTTTTTTTTTTTTTTTTTTTTGCCAGGCACTGTATTTATCTAATATTAATTTGTACAACGAATAAAACTAAAGAGAAGCGTGCGAGTTTCTCGTGCGATCACATTTGTAAATCAATGTAAATATCACACACCCGATCAAATAAGTGTCTGTGTGTGTCTGTGTATGTCAGGCTAAGAGTCTGGAGTGGAGGTGTAGAGAGAACCATGAGAAGGGTTTCGCTTTTCTCTTCGCCAACTTTAAGAAGTTTTATCTTCCCCACATCTTCCCAAACTTCTCCAAGGAGACCAGCTTGTACGCCCCCATCCTGGGTAAGAAGCCTGACCCGAACTGCTTCACTTCCTGTAACTTTTTTATTTATTTATTTATTTATTTTACACACTCTTTCTTCTCTGTGTCTGCAGACATTCCGCCGATGAGGCCGAGGCCGTGTTACGTGGTTGTAAAAAGGGACCCTGACACTAACGAGGCTCTGTACTGCACTAAAGAGAGCTTCCTGAACGCTCGGGTCATCTTCATCCGCTGGCTCGTGTCCTTCTGGCTGGAACCCAAATCGAACACGGCGACAAACATCCCAGGGGTGGAGGGCGAGATTGTGCCCAAGAACATCCAGGTAACCAGGGTGGAACGTAGTGTGAGTGCTTGTTGTAAAGAGGAAGTGCAAGAGTTCCGTAGGAAGTAGACCAAAACACACACGCATATGCTCACGTAATGTACTAAAAACTAGTTTTGCAATGATTGAAAGGTGGAAGTTAATGTGATGTGATAGATGTGGAGTAAATAGGAAGACTATTCACACACACACACACATGCACACACCAGTTCCTGGTCTTTATTAAACTCTTTTAGATCACAGACCTGCACCTGTGAAATTTAACTCGTTGTGACACACTGAATCATTTTCGTTGCCAACAAAAAGCTACTGAACATCAAATATGTTATGATATTTGACCTTGCCATGACCTTGGCCATATTCAGATCAGATTCCATATTAATCCTAACAGCATTCAACCACACACACCTGACATTTCGCAGGTTGATGGACAGACAGAAAGCATCATGTTGAGATCTGAGGTTTCAGGACACTAGTGAAGTAACTATTAAAGAGTCTGAGTTGATTAGAATCAAATTGATCATTTTGCTCGAGCAGTGCTAAATTTAATTTAATTGACTTGAAATACAAGAATTCAAAAAGCACTGAACTCATTCCATAAGAATCAGCTACAGTAAAACCATGAAGTACGGTTCATCATGATTCACCGCGAGTTTTGGCGCTGCGATTACGTTTCCATTTTTCCGCGCAAAAAATGAAACATGTTTAAGTCGCCTTAAAAACAAGGTTAAACATGCTTAAATTTTTGGCGGACCTAGCAGAACTTCGCGTAACGTCGGCGGGCAGTCGCTTCGACTCACGGTGCCTAACCCCGCATCTCCCTGCCAGTCAAACCACGTAGGTGAGATAGGGGTATAAGCTGATCCTTGTATTGTGAGTAGGGCTGCAACTAATGATTATTTTGATAATCGATTAGTTTTCCCGATTAATCGGTTAATCGGATTTTTTTTAAAAATCGTCGCTACTGGGTTCACTGTTTATTTGGCCCTTTTTCCGCATTTCGCTCTGTATAGCGTGTAGGATGATGGGATATATCCGGTCCTCCAAAGTGTAAAATGAACGTGAAGAAAACACACTAGAAGTGTTTTCCGTGCGTTCGTTGGGATTTGAACGCCAAGAAAAAGCTGCATGCAACGTTTTTTTTTGACACCGTATAAACGCGCAGCCGGACAAACGCACATCGCCAAAGCCCGTGTGAACACTCTCACTGACTCCTATGTGTAGAAAACCCTCGGCGCTTCATCCGCGCTCACTGGATGCTATGAACGCCCGATTAAAAAACACTCGATTTTAACGCCCGATAAGAGGCGTTTAATGTAAATTGCTCCCATACCTGGGAGGACTTGGGGCGCGCGCTTTTTCCTGCAAAAGCTTGTGTGTATCTGTGTGTGTATTTGTGCATCTTGTGGTAGCGCTCCTCAATAACGTGAGCAGCCCAACTAATCGATAACGACATTCGTTGACAACGAATTTCATTATCGATAATTAGCGATTTTATCGAT
Organism: Channallabes apus; assembly: GCA_030522415.1. Taxonomy (NCBI): domain Eukaryota; kingdom Metazoa; phylum Chordata; class Actinopteri; order Siluriformes; family Clariidae; genus Channallabes; species Channallabes apus. The sequence continues at coordinate 6,196,325 of CM060116.1, forward strand.
TAGTTGTTGCAGCTCTAATTATGAGTAATGACAATGTTTATTTTTGATAAAATGCTGTATGCATTTAAAAAATAAGTAGATTTTTCTAAAAAAGAAAACCAATTAATCTTTGTTTCTCTTATATATTTTACATTGCTGTTTAATTAAGCAAAAGTACAGTTTCTCCGATTTCTCGATTAATCGATTACATTTTTTGGTGGAATACTCGATTACTAAAATATTCGATAGCTACAGCCCTAGTGCACCTGTGTACTGTTTATTATAACACGTGTGTGTACAGCGCGCATGTAAAGCAAAAGAAAGTCTCATTAGAGAGGTTAAAGATCTCTCTCCCTCCCTGTATCAGCCTGCACTTTGTCATTGGACATAGTGGCCCTTGTCTTGCGGACACACACACACACACACCCTCAGTTTTATTTTTACTTTTTACTTTACAGCAGTGATTGCGTTAGTGTGCCCTCAAGCGAGTGTCATTAACTATGTTCTTGGTAAAATTTTCCGATAAACTTTCCATTAATGTGTGTGTGTGTGTGTGTGTGTGTGTGAAAAACTCAAATAAGAGAGGAAGAAGGGTTACTGTGTAAGACGGGAAGAGGGGAGGGTCTGAATCCTCCTCTCCTCTTACTTTAGCTTTGCGCGCGCAGGCGTTATGTGTGTGTGTGTGTAAACGGAAACAATGATCTGTCTGGATTTATTTTTACTTTTTTTAAAGGTAAAGTGCAGGTTGACTTATTTCATTTTAATTATTTTTATGTAGTTATTTATTTTTTGGCTGTGAAACGAATAATTTGGGGAAATTTGCTTTGTGTTTTGAAATACGAGTCCGCTTCCAGAACGAATTATGCTCGTAATCCAAGGTTCCACTGTAGTTGATTTAACTGAATGCATTGATAACTGAATTATTCAATAATTAAAACAAAATTTGTGCTAAAGTGAATCTGTTCGGTAAATGTGAGGTTTCAGGAATCAGCAAAGTGACTCAAATCAGAGTTGATTGTTTCGAATTGTGTTGAATCACTGAATTAAATCAGTTTTGGTGAGATTAAGTTTTGCACTGAATCGTTTTCTCAGTGAATCATAAACAGATTGCATTGAGTCAAGTGTTGTAACCTATCAGGATTTATTGACTCCATGAATTGAATGAGCACAAATATTCAGTGTGTGAGTGTGTGTGTCTCTGTGTGCGCGTGTGTGTGCGTCAGAGAGCGGCCGCAGGTCTGGCCATGCGTTCAGAAGAAGCTTGTCCTCGAGCTGTAGCTCTAGATGGAGGAGGAGAACCGGAGCAGTCTCATTCCAACACCAGCACTCTGACTGAGAGAGAACCGAGCTCGTCCAGTCTCTGCAGCATGGATGGAGAGAACCTCAGCGCCATAGAGGTGGTGAAGAACGTCCTGTACTCCTCCAGGACCAACGTCAACTTCATCACAGAGATCTTCAGACAGGTAACCCGAGGGGTTTCTGTTTGAGCAAACAAATCTACCGCGTCATTATGAATGAAATGAATGATTGATCGCTTATTGATTGAAATCCATCAGCCAGTCTGATGTTAATGACCAGACATGTTGACACCTGGCTTGTGTTTAGCCCCGCCCACCAAACTCCATAAACTGCTGGTTCTCTGTGTGTATCCAGGCGTTCTTGTTGCCGATGTGTGAGGCGGCAGCGATGCGTAAGGTGGTGCGTGTCTATCAGGAGTGGATCACTCAGGACGAAAAGCCTCCTTTTATGGCAGAACCAGACGAGGACGAGCGCTATCTCGATCCGCAGGACCCGGTTCTAGGACAGGGCCCGGAGAACCACCATGAGGTCACCATGAGAACTTAACATCATCAGTAACACTATCTGTCAGGTTAACACATGATCTGTCCTGGATTATAGAGAATATGTGCTTTACTTTGTTTGTGTGTGTGTGTGTGTGTGTGTGTGTGTGTGTGTGTGTAGGAGAGAGTGATGAAAGACAGTGAGATGCTGGAGTACTGTGTACATGCCGGAGTTCAGTCCACACTACAGGTATATAAATGCACACACACACACACACACAGGGTAATTTTTATATATATATATCTAGAAGTCATCTTTCATCCCTCCGGTCTTGTCGCAGGTTTTCATCATCAACTCCTCCAACGTGTTCCTGTTAGAGCCGGCGAACGAGCTGAAGCCGCTGCTGGAGGAACAGATCGACATGTCCAAGCGCGTCCTCAACATCTACCGCAGCCTCGTCATGCACCAGAACATGGACCAGAAAACATGGTACAGCAATCACACACACACACACACACACACACACACACACAAAGTTCTACAAAGTGATTGGTCAGAAGGTGTTGATTAATTCTCTGTAACAGCGGCTCTGACAAGAGTGCAGGTTTAGATTAATGCTTTCGATTGAAGTGCAACGATTAATCGTCGTTATTAGACGATTAATCGTCGGGTTAGAGGTTTAATAAGTGTCTTATAGCGCTGTACTTTTCAGCGCTGCACATGTTCTCTCTCTCTCTCACACTTTTTAATGTAAAAGCTGGTGGCTAAATAAGAGCTACTGAGTAACTGCACCATCTGTAATCCGATGTTTCAATAAATGTTTCAATAATCGATAGATTCATCGATTATCAAAATAGTCGTTAGTTGCAGCCGTCCTCTCGCTCTGACTGGTTATTGTGTCTTTAGTAACAGCTTATTCACAGGGGACAGGGGACACCTCACTGGCGTTTTCAGTAAGCTGTATAGTATGGAAGGGATTTCCAGGGTCAGAACTGAAATATTTCATGAAATATTAAACTTAAATTCATAGAAACGGATAAAAGCAGTATATTATTTAATAATTAAGAAATTGTAATAATTGGTCAGGTTTCTGTGGTGTAAGAGGAATACAACATGTACTGTTATAGGAAAATAATCAGGTACCAGTTATTCCTCTTTTCTCTCTCGCTCACACACACACACACACACACACACACACACACACACACACACAAAGTGTTTATTAACTGAATAAAATAATGAATCCGACCGTAATGTCCACAATGATTTATTTTCAGTGAATTAAACTTTTAGCAGTAAATGAAAGTACCATTGTGTTCAACCGAACAGTCTGAGAACTACCTCTGATCGGTTACCATAGCAACAGCTGTATATAACACTCAGGAAAGGAAAGTTAGAAAACCTTAAATGAGTTTCATTTCACGTGTGTGTGTGTGTGTGTGTGTGTGTGTGCGTGTGTGTGTGCGTCAGGGAGCAGATCCTGCTGGTGTTGCTGAGAGTGACGGAGTGTGTGATGAAGAGGCCTCCCTCCATCATGCCCCAGGGGAAAAAGAGTAGCACGCTGTCCGGCCGATTAGCAGGAGCCATTTTTCAGGTACACACACACACACACACACACACTTCGTAGTAGGTCATGTTAATACGTTTGGTCTATTTTTATAATAATAATAATAATAATAATAGTAAGTGAGAGGTGTGTTTTGTGCCCCGTGTCGGTGCCCAGACTCTGATTGTGGCGTGGATTAAAGGGAACCTGAACGTCTTTATCTCTCGAGACCTGTGGGACGAGCTGCTCTCCGTGCTGTCCTCGCTCACCTGCTGGGAGGAACTGGTCACGGAGTGGTCCCTCACCATGGAGACCCTCACCAAGGTACTGGCCCGGAACCTGTACAGCCTGGACCTGAACGAGCTGCCGCTCGATAAACTCAGCGAGCAGAAACTGAAGAAACACAAGGGCAAAGGTAACACGTTACATATCGCACACGCTTCACACACTGACACTTTGATAAACTCCGTAAGAGACTCTCAGCTCCTTTGAGTGTCTTCAGGTCACTTGTAGTTCCTACAGGTGAATCTTAGCTCTTGTAGGTACAAATAATTTTTTCCTAGAGGTGTGTGAGACACCTACATCTTACATCTAAAGTAACTGTGAGTAACTTGTAGGATCCAGGAGTCACCTGTCAGGTCCGTGAGGGAACTACAAGTTACTCAGTTACTTTAGATGACTCGTAGTTGCTTTAGATAATTCCCGGATCCTATAAGTGACTTGAAGTTCCTGTATGTAACCTGTAGTTCCCCCAGGTGACACTTGGATCCTGTAGGTGGTTTCTTCTCCCATGAGGTGATTCCCTGCAGAGCTGTAAGTAAATAGTAATTATGCGCGTTTGTGCTCCTGCAGGTGTCGCTCATGAGGGACAGAAGATGGTGGTGGATCGTTCCTTCTCTAAAGGATGGAGTCGTGATCCTCCGGGTCAGACTGTAGCCATGAGGCAGCGCAGCGCCACCACCGCCGGCTCCCCGGGCATCGAGAAGGCCAGGAGCATCGTCAGGCAGAAAACCATCGGTGAGTTCGTCATCTTATACACTCGCCATGCTACACACACACACACACACACACACACACAGCACGCAAAACATACACACAGAACAGAACGCACATAAATACATATACACACATGCACAAATATACACACAGACACACACACAGAACACGCATACACAAATCTACATACACACACACCTGCATACAGCATGCAAAACATTTACTGTACACACACACGCGCACACACAAGAACACATGTACAGTATGAACAGTATGGACCTTGCACACTCACATAGAGAACACATAACTCACACGTATGTACAAACGCACCATAACATATAATAAGAGTGTATCGTATGATGGAGAGACGCTGGTGGTGTTGATCAGATCTTCAGCTCCGCTCGGCCTCCGCTTTCCTCCTTCTCTTGTTTCTTTATTAAACACTTACTGTTTCAATCACTTACTACTTTTCAGTCTGTTGTTTTTTTCCCTTTTCTTATTCGTCATAAATCCATCATTCTCTCACACTTTCTCTCTCTCTCTCTCTCTCTCTCTGGTGCATGCTGGGAGGTGGTGTGTGTGAGAGCGGTGTGTGGAGTGGTGGTGTGAGAGCGAATGAAGCGTTTTCAAAGTCTTTTTGAAAACTCTTCAAACATTTTTGAGCTTTTTGTTTAAAAGCACAAACATATAATTAATATATATATATATTAAACATCTAACAGCGATCACGCGGCGTTATTAGCTTTAGCCCGCCGGTGTGTGTAGCTGTTGATCCGGTGGCGGGGTGCAGGGATGGCGGCTCACCCGAGCGGTGCAGTCCGTCCTCTCTCGCTCCGTCACGGGGTGCGCTGTGAGGTGAGCGCCGCGGTGTCGGTGGAGCAGGTGTTACTGGCGGTAGGAGAGTGTGTCGGGTGTGAGAACATCATGTCGGCGTCGCGGATGAACAAGGCCGTGGTGGTGTTTGTGAAGGAGAGGGAACTCGTGCACCAGCTGATTGAACACGGAGTAAAGGTAAGTGGAGAACTTTATTCCGTTACTCCGCTCGGTGCTACAACAATGAAGGTCACCGTGTCGAACATTCCTCCTTTTATCCCCGATGAGGATATAGAGAGGGAATTGTCTCGATTCGGGAAGATCGTGAGCAGTATGAGGATGTTGTCTCTTAACTGTAAAAACCCCGCGCTGAAGCACGTGGTGTCCTTCAGGCGTACAGTGCTCATGTTCCTGACTGAGGCCACTCTGGACATCTCATTCAGGGTCACACATGAGGGGAAATCATACATGCTGTACGCCAGCACTGGGAGCATGAGGTGCTTCGAATGCGGGGACATCGGGCACAAAAAGTTCAGCTGCCCACATAGAGCACAGGGCAGGGAGGAGGCGGGGCCTAGTGGGGTCAGGGCAGTGGGGCAGGATGGAGCGGGTTCCAGTGTGGTGCGGGGTGATGGTGATGTAGTGCAGAGTGGGGGTGTAGCGGTGCAGGGTGGGGGTGTAGCGGTGCAGAGTGGGGGTGTAGCGGTGCAGAGTGGGGGTGTAGCGGTGCAGAGTGGGGGTGTAGCGGTGCAGGATGCGGGTGTAGCGGTGCAGGATGCGGGTGTAGCGGTGCAGGATGCGGGTGTAGCGGTGCAGGATGCGGGTGTAGCGGTGCAGGATGCGGGTGTAGCGGTGCAGGATGCGGGTGTAGCGGTGCAGGGTGGAGGTGAAATGGTGCAGGATGGAGGTATAATGGTGCAGGATGGAGGTGTAATGGTGCAGGATGGAGGTGTAATGGTGCAGGGTGCGGGTGTAGCGGTGCAGGATGGAGGTGTAATGGTGCAGGAGGGAGGTGTAATGGTGCAGGATGGAGGTGTAACGGTGCAGGATGGAGGTGTAACAATGCAGGAGGAATGTATTGTGGTGCAGGAAGGAGGTGCAACGGTGCAAAATGAAGACTCAATGGATGAGGACTTTGAGGAGGACAGATTTTCTGACATATCAGATATTAGTGAGTCAGGTTTTGGAGGGGATCAACAACTATATACACTCGATGACATAAATGAATACCTGAAAAAAACATACAAAAAACCAATCAATATTGAAAAACATTTTAAAGATGTCAAAAAATTCATAGCATCGGTTGCAAAATTACAGCGCACTACAGGCTATGACCAACTAAGTAAAAAAAAGAGATGGCGCTTAAAAGATCACATAACGCGATGGCGGCGGTCACATGCAAAACACAAATGAATTTTTCACACTGGGTGTTGTCTTGTCTCTATAATGCACTTCACAGCTACCTCTTCTTTCTCCTTCTTTTATTCTTAATGGACAATCTAAAAATAGGGTCCTTAAACATGAATGGTGGCAGAGATAGGAAAAAAAGAGCAGTAGTTGGGGATTTCATAAGACAAAAGAACCTTGATGTAGTCTTCCTACAGGAGACACACAGTGATCAAGCAAATGAGTCTGAGTGGGCCATGTGGTGGGAAGGGAAACTTTTCCTAAGTCACGGCTCCAACATCAGCGCTGGAGTGGCAATAATTTTTAATAAAGCAGTGAGCATAAAAGGGGTTGAAATAACAGAACTGGTAAAAGGTCGAGTTTTAATGATAAAGGCAGAAATAAAAAAAGAACTTTTTACTTTTTTAAATGTTTACGCCCCTAACAGTGGCAGTGAAAGAACACAACTCTTCAATAGAATAAAAAACATAATACAACGAAGTGGAAATAAATCCACGATAGTAATGGGAGGGGACTGGAATTGTACAGTAGACTTCACCCTAGACAGAAACGGCGAGGAACCACACCCAAAGTCTGCTGAGGCACTTGAAGAACTTGTCATGCAGTGTAGTCTGGTGGATGTGTGGAGGGAAAAAAACCCAAACATTAGAAAATACACATGGGTCAAGGCCAACAACACAATGATTACCGCAGCAAGACTGGACAGGTTTTATATCACTAAGTCCCACAAAAACAATCTTCACAAAACAGCTATTTTCCCCACTGGTTTCTCTGATCATCACCTAATCAGCATAGAAATAAAAATACCAAACATAAAAAGGCAGAGCTCATACTGGCGTTTTAACATAAAGCTTTTACAGGATGAGAACTTTTATAAAAATTTTAAAGTTTTATGGAATGAATGGAAAAATAGAAAAGGGGATTTTAGCAGTTTGGTCTCTTGGTGGGAGGTGGGAAAAAATCAAATAAAAAATTACTGCAGAAAGTATACTGAACACACCTCAGATGCTCTTAAAACCACAATAAAAGATCTTGAGGCAGAAATCACCCAAATAGAGAGCAAAGTGATCAGCAAAGACGATGTTGGAACAGGTCGTCATCTGGAAGGAAAAAGGAAAGCTCTAAGCTCCTTCCTTCATGAGCAAGCTAAAACAGCCCTTATAAGACATCGCATCTCCTGTATCAAGGACATGGACGCTCCCAGTGCTTTCTTTTTTAACCTGTCCAGAAATACAAAACCCCAGAATCAGATGGTGTATCTGACACGGGAAGACGGAACAACAACAACCGACCCAAGTGAGATGAGGAGAGCGGCTACAAACTTCTACACTCAGCTCTACAGTGCAGAACCCTGTGATCCAGCCTGCAGGGAGGAACTACTCAGGGAACTTCCACAACTCTCCCTGGAGCAAAGCACCGTGCTGGACGCAGAACTCGAGCTGCAGGAACTTACTGACGCTGTACAGCAGCTCGCAACAGGACGCTCACCAGGAATAGACGGGCTGCCAAGTGAATTTTACAAACTTTTCTGGGACGTAATAGGTGCGGATCTACATGAAGTTTTTAAATGTGCTTTTAACAGCGGGAAACTACCGGTGAGCTGCACAAGGGCAGTTCTATCACTGATCCCCAAAAAAGGAGACTTGGGGCACCTCAAGAACTGGAGACCAGTGTCACTACTATGCAGCGACTACAAAATACTCTCAAAGTGCCTGGCGAACAGACTGAAACAACATATACACTCAATAATTCACAATAATCAGACATACTGCATACCTAACCGCACCATCACAGACAATCTTTTTTTAATGAGAGACTTAATGGATCTATGCAAAGTGAAACACTATGAACTTGGACTCTTGGCATTAGATCAAGAAAAAGCTTTTGATAGAGTCGACCATGACTATCTATTTCAGACTCTAAAATCCTTTGGTGTAGGAAACAACTTTTTAATGTGGATCAAACTTTTATACTCTGAAGCTGTTTTTACACTAAAGATTGGAGGTGGCCTTAGCTGCCCCCTACAAATGAAACGAGGAATTAGACAGGGGTGCCCACTATCTGGACAACTCTACAGTATCGCTATAGAACCCTTGCTGCATAAACTAAGAACCGAACTACAGGGTTCTCCTGTCAGAGAGTCACAGGAAAAACTCGTGCTGTCAGCATACGCGGACGACGTAACAGTTTTTATAAAAAATCAAAATGATGTTCAGGCCCTGACAAGGAACCTGAGCATCTATGCGAAAGCTTCCTCAGCACGTGTGAACTGGGCAAAATGCGAGAGTTTTTTAATCGGGCAGTGGCAGGAAACAGGCCCCCCAATCCTTCCAGGTGGTCTTAAATGGGGCAAAGTTGGCCTCAAATACCTTGGGGTGTTTTTAGGGACACATGACTTAAAAAAAAAAAACTGGGAGGGTGTAGTGGAAAAAGTGTGTGCTAAGTTGTCTCAATGGACCTGGGTCCTGCCACAGCTGTCCTACAGGGGGAGAGTACTGGTCGTCAATAATCTGATCGCCTCCATGCTCTGGCACCGCCTCGCTGTCCTTGAACCACCGGAGACATTAATCAGGGAAGTGCAGAGGAAATTGGTGAACTTTTTCTGGACTGGCCAACACTGGACCCGAGCCTCTGTGCTTTATCTCCCTGTACAGGAAGGGGGGCAGGGCCTGATCGACTTGGCCTGCAGAATAAAAACCTTTAGACTGCAGGCTGCACAAAGATTCCTCTACGGCGAAGGACAAGCATGGACAGGCATAGCCAAAGCACTACTCCAACAGGTGGAGGGACTGAACTATGACACACATCTGTTTGCACTAGACCTCAATAAAATGGACCTATCAGCCACAACACCTTTCTACCAATCCGTACTCAAAGCCTGGACATCCGTAATAACAACGAGCAGGGTGGACACACAACCCTTTCAAAGCGTAGATGAAGAACCACTGTTCCACAACCCACTCACAAACACAAGGATGCTATCATCAACCTTCGTCCAAAACCGCTTTAAAAAAGCAGGGATCAACAAAATCAAGGACCTGAGGAATGAAGCGGGGTGGAAGACTGCAGACGAACTTTGCAAAAAGACTGGACTGAAATCAAACCGTCTAATGGAGAGACTCCTGGGAGAGGTGATGTCAGCACTGCCCTCCCAACTCAGAGAATCTCTAGGGAAAAGCCCTAGAGAACGTCCGCAGCCTTCCCTAACACTCCTCATAAGTCCAGCAGTCGAAAACCCTCAGCGTGAGGAAGGAGCCCTCCTGTGTTTTAAAACACCCCTTCTAACAACCTTCGAAGCCGCCTCAAAAAAAGCGATCTACGGAACGTGCGTCAAGGTCACGCACAAAAGCTCGCTGGCTGGAGTAAAAGACTCAAGGTGGTCAGAGTGGCTGACGCCAGGCTCATCCCCACGAGGACGCTGGAGGTCCCTGTACAAACCGCCCATAGAAAAGCGTACAGCCGATCTACAGTGGCGGATAGTACATGGGGCCGTGGCCACGAACAGACACGTGGCACACATGGACCCCACTAGGGGCACAGAGTGTCTCTTCTGTGGGAGGGAGGAAACAGTAGACCACCTGTTTTTAAAATGTAAAAGATTGGGAGGGCTGTTCACTCTGCTCAAGTCCTGGACAGGGGAGTTAGGAGCGACATGGACAGACAACCTCTACATTCATGGGCCCAAATACAAAACGAAAGATAAATCGGTAACTCTCTTAAACTACCTAATAGGCCAGGCAAAACTCTCAATCTGGCTAACGAGGAAAAACAAAATGCAGGGGGGTGGGGGCACACACGATGCTGGGAGAATGCTGGTGGCGTTGGTTAGGGCAAGGCTAAAAGTCGAGTTCGCGTTCCTGAAGATGACCCACAGACTAGTAGAGTTTGACCAGATGTGGGCACAAGGGAACTTTTTATGCTCCGTAGAACGTGAAGTTTTAACACTTAATGTTTGATGATGTGCGAGACCTCCTATTAATCTTATGCCTGTACCGTCTATTATCTCTTTGTTGACAGTTTTCTGTATCATGTGTGTTGCTGCACCTATTCGTACTTTTTAAACATTGTTTTTAATATACCAGGTTTTACTACTGTACTGTACTGTACATACTCGACCACTTTTAGACTCAACCTTTTCATTTGATCTGTTTCTTATTCTGAATCTTACTTTTTAAAGTACTCACTGCTAAGCTTTATCTTATCCCAAAACATTTGATTGCTGAAGGGTTTTAGTTAGTTACTTTTTTTATTTATTTATTCATTATCTTGTTTTTAGTTTCTTATCTTACCTCTAAACGCTTGCGCTTGTTGTAATTTTTATTTTCTATTATATATGAAAAAAATCTTACCATCCAGAAAATGAGCCTTGTGTAAAATAAAGGAACGTTAAAAGTCAAAGTCTCTCTCCATCTCTCTCTCTCTCTCTCTCTCACTCACACACACACACACACACACACACTCTCTCTCTCTCTGAGTAATTTTCACTGTTATCTGCTTCTCTCTCTCTCGCTGTCTTACCTGCTTCTTTCTCTTTTTTCTCTTTGCTCCTCTCTTTGCTTCTCCTGTTTTCCATCACTCTCTCCCTCTCTTTCTCTGGTGTGTTGTAGCGTTGCGTAGCCGCTCGACAGGTGACAGTCTGTTATCGGCGGCGTTTATCCGCAGTGCTAAAAGTGCTCCTGTGCTAATCCACCCTGTGCACCCTCTCCTTCCTGACTCTGTCCTCACTCCCCTAGCTGACGAGCTGTCAGGTACAGCCGGCTCGCCCACTGCACCTGTGTGTGTGTGTGTGTGTATTTCACTCTTCTCTGCCTGCACTAACCCTTGTTTGTGGTCTGCCATCCTTCTTTTTCTTTGAAGTGTGTGTGTGTGCGAGCACGCGTGTTTTGCTGGTAATAACGAACATTGTTTATAATAGTGGAATATTATGGCTAAATTTAGGGGGGTGTAACTGTTATCTGATTGGTTGCAGAGGGATTTGGGACCGGACTATGATCTGATTGGTTACAGAGGGATTGGGGGCGGGGGCTATGATGTGTTTAGTTACAGAGGGATTGGGGGCGGGGGCTATGATGTGTTTAGTTACAGAGGGATTGGGGGCGGGGACTATGATGTGTTTAGTTACAGAGGGATTGGGGGCGGGGACTATGATATGGTTGGTTACAGAGCGATTGGGGCGGGGACTATGATGTGTTTAGTTACAGAGCGATTGGGGGCGGGGACTATGATGTGTTTAGTTACAGAGGGATTGGGGGCGGGGACTATGATGTGTTTAGTTACAGAGGGATTGGGGCGGGGACTATGATGTGTTTAGTTACAGAGCGATTGGGGGCGGGGACTATGATGTGTTTAGTTACAGAGGGATTGGGGGCGGGGACTATGATCTGATTGGTTACAGAGGGATTGGGGGCGGGGACTATGATGTGGTTAGTTACAGAGGGATTGGGGCGGGGACTATGACGTGGTTAGTTACAGAGCGATTGGGGGCGGGGACTATGATGTGTTTAGTTACAGAGGGATTGGGGGCGGGGACTATGATCTGATTGGTTATAGAGGGATTAGGGGCGGGGACTATGATCTGATTGGTTACAGAGGGATTGGGGGCGGGGACTATGATGTGGTTAGTTACAGAGGGATTGGGGGCGGGGACTATGATGTGGTTAGTTACAGAGGGATTGGGGGCGGGGATTATGATCTGATTCAATTCAGAAACCAAGAAGCCTAAACAAGTTCATGTTTTCTGCTATAATAAATGAATTATAAAATGATTGAATAGTTATAAATACTAACAACAAGTGAGTGGTTACATCAGAAAATCATGCACAAGTTTGTATTTTATACACTTGGTTGTTGCTGTGGCGTGCGTGCCTGTGTGTGTGTGTGCGTTCCTGTGTGTGTGTGTGTGCGCGTGCCTGTGTAAGATTGATGGTGATGAAAAGCATGCTTTAGCGCGCTGCATGTTCAGACTCGGACACAGATCTCCAGCGGGGTGTCCACAGATCCACAGGTTCTCTTCTGATTACATCATGTGACAAGCCAGGTTTTGTATTTTAATATAAAAATATTGATATAATGGTTTTATTTTTTAACAAGTTTATCAGTTAGAGTTTGAGTTATCAGTGAGAAGAATGAGTAGTTGATATTTGCCTGATATTTGATACATTAATACAAATTCAGTAATAAAAACTGCAGACACCCTGATGCTGATAGTGTGAGTCGTGATAAAAGAACCGGAGTCAGTTTTTCTTTCTTTTTTTTTAAAATTGATTGCAGTGTGTGTGTGTGTGTGTGTGTGTGCGTCCCTCGCATGTGTTTACTCTGTGCATGTTGTAGAACAATAAATATGTCATATTCAATCACATTCCTGCATTTCTCACCAGTAAGATTTTGTGTGTGTGTGTGTAGACATGGAGGACCCGCCTCCGTCTCTCCGAGCCCCTCGTGCACGTCACTCGTCCCAAAGCGAGGAGAGTCCAGTGGGCGAGGTGTTCTGCGTCTCGGCCGAGGTGGATCAGACGCCGCTCCCGCGCAGCAGCAGCACCTCCGACATCATGGAGCCCCTCGTGAAAGGTGCACTTCCTGTTTCTGACACTCCTTCTCACACTGACCCCACCCACTGCCCCTCCCACAGCCCCGCCCACTCCCTTGAAGCAGCTGATAGCATCTACGAGCACCTGTGCCAGGTACCAGAGCCTCAGCTCACTTTCGTCCCTGATTGGGCGTTTCTGGAGGCCACATCAACAGCCACGCCCAGTTTACCTGATGGAGGAGGAAGAGAGGATGACCTCACCCTGGAGGAGGTGGAGCCAGGTCCAGAGGAAAAAGAGGAGGAGCCAGAGCCAGGTGATCAGAGTTTCTATGACTGCTTAGAGCAGTGCGCGACAGAGCAAGCGACCAATCAGAAGCCGTTATATCGGCAAGACGCGACAGAGCGCCTGGTCGATGTAGACTCCGCCCCTCATCCCGGGCTCCGCCCTCGGACTAAAAAACGACCAGGAGGTGGAGTCCACGTCAAGTTCCGTCCGTCCACAGAGTCAGTGCACTTCCTGAACCCTCTAGACCCGAAAGAAGCTTACTGGAAAAGTCGACTTCGACGCCTGGGGCACTTCAGTGCACACTCGCACCCCGGGGCAGGACCGACGACCAAGATCAGAGAGGCGTCCGAGGAGGGGGAAGCGGTGCGTTCCCGCCAGCAGGGTGCCCTGTTGGGTGGCGTTTATAAATCTGTGGCTCACGCTCTCTCCAAACCGAAGAGCCACGGAAAAGCCGCCGCCTCGGACGCGCACCTGAAGGACCTGTACTCGCATTTTATCGGCTATTTCGGAAGAAAAGCTCCAGGTGAGGATCCGCGGTGGCGCACAACCACACGGGAGGCATGACAGCAGCCTGTTTCTTCATTTTTCTCCTCTTATTTTTTGCTCAGTTACTTTTTTTTTTGTTGTTGTTTTTGGAACTTGCTCAAACCCGTGTAGAGACTGTCGGCCGGCGCCTCCCTCTTCCTCCTCCTCCTCCTCCTCCTCCTCCTCCTGCTCTTCCTCCGGCTTTTGGGATCTAACGTTTGATCTCTGCTGCCCTTCTGCCCCACCCTGGATGCTGCATGTACCCTCACACCTTCCTCCCAGCCTTCCCTTTCAAACTCTCTCTCTTACACATACAAACACACACACACACACAAACACACACACACACACACACACACATACACGTAAGTCACATTGAAGCTCCTGACAACCAGGAGAATCTGAACAGTCTGGGTTTTTCTTTGTTTTTAA